>JADLZM010035390.1:110132-123175 GCA_018148995.1 Sinocyclocheilus maitianheensis
TTAAAATTTTTTATTATTTAATTTTTATTATATACTTTATTTTGATTGTTTTTATTTTAAAATTGTATATTTTATTATTTAATTTTCAGTAAGGGTTTCACTTTTTTTTTTGACATTTTAATAATATTTCCATCATTTCTGGCATGTCATCATCTCGTGAGCCACTGCAGTGTCCAGGTGAGGAGTCCGCAGTGTGTGGATCTGATGCTGATGATGTTCTGGTGTTTGTCCTGTAGCTCTGCCGTGTTCAGTGATGCTCCATCACGCTGTAATAATCCGTGTTCACACACACACACACACACTCGCACAGACACACCCACACACACACACCCACACACACACACCCACACACACACACCCACACACACACACCCACACACACACACCCACACACACACACCCACACACACACACCCACACACACACACCCACACACACACACCCACACACACACACCCACACACACACACCCACACACACACACCCACACACACACACCCACACACACACACCCACACACACACACCCACACACACACACCCACACACACACACCCACACACACACACCCACACACACACACACACAGACACACACACACACGTGTTATTTAGTCCATGCACTTCTGGCTTTATGTGACCTTTAGTGTGACTGCAGATGACCACACGATCATCATCATCGACACCGAGCAGAGGCTTGAGGACAGACAGACAGATGTGTCCAACAGAAAGCATGAAGGACTGTCATTTTTATGATTTAATTCTTTTTTAGTAAGTGTTTTATTTTCATGTTTAAAAAAAAAAAAATTTTACATTCATGATTTTATGCATTTTTAGTAATCGTTCTATATGACCAGGTTTTTTTTTTTAGAAATTATTCTAATTTTACATTTCAATGATTTATTTAATTTTGTTTTAATTTGATTTAAAATATTTTAATTTTACATTTTTAATTTTATTTTGCAGGCGTTTATTTGATTTCATTTTAGAAGGTTTTTTTTATTTTACAATTTTGAGCGTTTTATTTTGATGTTAAAATATTTTTTTATTTGACATTTTAATGATTTAATTCTAGTGCTATCAAATAGATTGATCGTGATGTGTGTATATAAATACACACAAATACACGCAATATATATTCACATTTATGTATAATATAAATCATATAAATATGCATTACTTTCACGATTAATTGATTTGACAACACAATTTAATTTCATACGTTTTATTTGCTAGATTTTTTTAGAAACTTTTTTAAGTTTGCATCTTCATGATTTTGGTCATTTTATTTTGACTATTTATTTTAATTTGACTTTTTATGATTTCATTCATTTTTAGACGGACAGACTATAGAATATAAGAATATAGTTAGTTGTAGTATTTGAAATGAATGTGTATATTTAATAATTATTTATTAATTCATTCAGTGTGGTACCCAGAGTACTTTTTTATCACTGAAATCATTTTTGAAGCTCATTCTAGGGAGCATGAAATAAATGAATAAAGAAATCAATAAAAATGGGCTGTTTTCCAAAAGGAATAATTTAATCTTTTTTTTTTTTTAATGCATAATGTTTAGTCAGCAGTAGGTCAGCATGCAGGTTGTGTATGTAGATGTTGTCCAGCACAGATCAGCTGCTGCAGAGTTTATCTAGATCTGCAGCCGTGAACTGAAAGGCCTTGAGCCGCAGTGTCTTGCTGAGGGGGCTTCAGACACAGACAGACGGCTCTAGTGTCTCCAGAGTCTCATCGACCGCTGCTTCTTAAAGGTCTCTCAGCACACCAGGCTAAACTGATGAGTTTGCTAATAACAGAATGTCAGATTGGGCTGCTGCTGAGAGGAGAGAGACAAACACAGAGAAGAGAAAACACTTCCGCTGCATTACAGTATTTTGGTGTAAATTAATCTTTTGTTTAGAATCCAGTCCAGTGTGACGCCCTCGTCCTCAAAAACATGAACAAGAGACTCAGATGACGTTAAATACAGTTCATATGCAGTCCGGATGAATATGATCTGAGCTGAACTAAACAAGTGTTTACTTTTCTGTTTTTTTGTTTGTTTTATTTTAAGACATTGCATGTGCTTTTGTCATTATTATTTATTCATTGGTAATTAAGTATAATTAATAAAATGATAACTTATAATTACAAGTAAAATATAAGAAATACAAGTAAAACCAATTAATGTAGCTTTTATTTAATTTTAATTAAAATTTTAGTTTTTCAGTTTAAGCGAATTTCAATTATTTGCCATTGCAACATTCTATTATTATTATTAATTTCGTTTGCTTGTTTATTTTTCATGGTAATTTTAGTTTAGTTTTTTGTGCTTTTTTCATTTTTATTTTATTCATTATAATTGCAAAAAAGTATAGCTAATAATTTAATAATAATTACAAGTAAAATAAAATCAATTAAAGAATTTATTTATTTAGCTTTTATTTTAATTTCAGTTTTAGTTTATACTTATTTCAGTTAGTTGCCAATGCAACATTACTTTTTTTACATTTTTCATCTTATATTTATGTATATATTGATAGGTTTTACGTTTTTCTGTTTTTCATCTAATGCTAATTCTATTTCTGAAATGATTTGTAATCATTTAAGTGAACAGTGACAACACTGATAATCCAGATAGAATCTCTGAAAACATCTCAATATTTTTTTCACCTATATATACAGTGGGGGAAATATGTATTTGATCCCCTGCTGATTTTATAAGTTTGCCCACTTACAAAGAAATGAAGGGTCTGTAATTTTTATGGTTGGTTTATTTTGACGGATAGAGACCAACAAAAAAAACCAGTCACCAAGCAAAACATTGGTAACGCTACTAATGCACTGCAACCCTGCTGAAGAAGGCACAAGCACAGCCCGTTTAAAGTTTGCCAAAGAACATCTAAATGATTCAGAGAAGGCTTGGGAGAAAGTGCTGTGGTCAGAGGAGACGCTCGCCGTGTTTGGAGAGAGAGAAATGCTGACTGACCCCGAGAACAGCATCCCTTCAGTCGAGCACGGAGCTGGAAACTACGCTTTGGGGCTGTTTTTCTGCTAAGGGTACAGGACGACTTCAGCACATTGAGGGGCAAATGGACGAGAACCACCTTCCTTCAGCCGGAACACTGAAGATGGGTCACGGATGGGTCTCCCAGCACGACAACGACCCGAAACATACCGCCAAGGCAACAAACAGGTGGCTCAAGAAGAAGCACATTAAGCTCATGGAGAGGCCGAGCCGGTCTCCAGACCTCAATCCTGTAGAAAATCTGTGGAGGGAGCGGAAACTTCCAGTTGCCAAACGACAGCCAAGAAAGCTTAAGGATTTAGAGAGGATCTGTAAAGAGGAGTGGATGAGATGTGTGCAAACCCGGTGACCAACTACAAGAAACGTCTGACCTCTGTGCTTACAAACAAGGGTTTCTTCACCAAGTACTAAGTCATGTTTTGCTTGGGGATCAAATACTTATTTCACTCACTCAAATGCAAATCAATCTCTAACCTTTATATAATGTGTGTTTTCTGGATTTTTTGATTGGTATTCTGTCTCTATACGTTAAAATAAACCTTCCATAAAAATTACAGACCCTTCATTTCTTTGTATGTGGGTAAACTTTCTGTACATTTTCTGGAGAACTAGACAGTGATCCTGATTCAGAGAGTCTGTGTTGTGTTCTGTATTTAATGCTTTGGTGTAAATGAACTGAATGAATGATGCTCTCTAACAGTCGGTGCTGGTCTGGTGTGTTTAGTGTACAGTGTGTTTTTCTGTGTGTGTGGGTCGTCTGTTTGAGTCCCATCCGATCGTTGAGGCTGTGGATCTGCTTCAGGCTGCTGTGGGTTAATGAAGGTTTAAGTGTCACTTATAGCCTGAAGGAAACAATAGAAAACGTTTGATCAGCATCTAATCAAAGCATCAATTAATCAAGATTACAGCTTTAATTGAGGTTTAATTGTGAAGCACAGAATGTGTGTAATCGTGTTACCATCCGTCAGGAGCTTAATATCCTCATATCCTCTGCATTATTCTGCAGCTCTGTTTAACTCTCTGTGTGTGTGTGTGTGCATGTTTATGTGGTTTATGAGGACATAAATTTGTATAATAACATGGGTATGACATAGGTATTACAACGAGAAGGTGATTTATGAGGACATTTTCAGTGCCCCCGTAATTCAAAACGCTTATAAATCACACAGAATGGAGTGTATTGAAAATCTGAAATAGCAGAAAGTCTCCTGTGAGGGGTAGGTTTAGGGGTAGGGTTGGTGTAGGGCAATAGAATATACGGTCTGTACAGTATAAAAACCATTACGCCTATGGAGAGTCCCCACTTTTCACAAAAACAAACCTGTGGGCTGAACACCTGCTCAGTGTGTGTCTCATCTAGTGTTCATTGCTCTTTATGTGCAGTCATTCGTTTTATTACACTTCTTTCACAGAAAAGCACTTCAGGTCTCATGAATCCACATCAAATCACATCCATGTCCATCTTTCCTTCTTCAGAGTATCTGATGGATTTTACCCAATGATTTTGACCCAATTCACCCAAAAATCATCATCTCAACCTGATTGTGCTGAAACACAGATGATTCTTCCTCAAGCTCTCGAATCTCATTCACATCTTCACATGCTGTAGAGCTGCTGAAATTACTTTTGCTTCAGAATCTATGAATTTTACAACATTAACAGTTATTTTCCTTTTAATTTCTGCAGCTCTGTTCAGTTCAGGTTTTGTTCTCATCTGATCAAGTCAGTGCAGTTAAAACAATAATATGACTGAATATTAATTGTCTTTTAAGCCCCAAAATGTATCATATTCCCATCAACACTGTCAGATAAATGAGTGAATGTTCATGACACCTTCAGCTCCTCACTGGTGTGATCTGCAGAAGTTCACGTCTGTTCTTCATCTTACTCTAATGGGTTGAGATCAGTTGATGAAGCTGATGTTCAGATGAAGGACAGACGTGTGTCTGTGAGATGAACGCTGTTGTTTCTCCTGCAGCATCAGCAGCAGTGATCAGAGGAGAAGCTGCTGAAGGTCTCGCTGGTGTTTTATTGTGCTGATGGAGCATGTGATCGTCCTCCAGACAGAGCCGCACCGATAAACACAGAACGACAGGACGGGAGCGCTTGACATTTCCTGTGGCGTGAGTGAGTGTGTGTGTGTGTGTGTGTGAGCAGCAGATGGTGTTCAGTGCTGGACGTGTGATGCATCAGAGGAGCATTTAGGATTCACATTCACTTCAGTCGTTCATAATCAGATGTGTTTAAGGCTGAAGTTCAAGGTCCGATTATAATCACACACACATACACACACTCACACTCACTCACACACAAGTGCATGCACTGACACTCACACGCGCACACACACCTTCACTCTCACACACTTTACTCACACTAATACTCTATTTCACACATGCACATTTTAACTCACACTCACTCTCACACACGAATTCACACTCACCCACTCACTCCAACATGCGCACACACTCACTTTCACTCACATTCGAACACTCACACTCTCACTTACTTTCACGCACACAAACGCACACACTCATTTACAACTCTTACTCTCACTCACGCACTCACACACTCTTACTCTCGCACACACTCACTTACTCACACACATACACACGGCCATACTCACACTCACTCGTACTCTCACACACGCTCACAGACACATCCACTCACACTCACTCTCACTCTTACTCACACACACGTGTGCATGCACTCACATTGACACTCTTACTGTCACACTCTAACTCATACTCTCACATACACATGCACTCACACTCATATTCACACACTCTTACTCTCGCACACTCACTCATACTCTCACCTACACATGCACTCACACTCATATTCACACACTCTTACTCTCGCACACTCACTCATACTCTCACCTACACATGCACTCACACTCATATTCACACACTCTTACTCTCGCACACTCACTCATACTCTCACCTACACATGCACTCACACTCATATTCACACACTCTTACTCTCGCACACTCACTCATACTCTCACCTACACATGCACTCACACTCATATTCACACACTCTTACTCTCGCACACTCACTCATACTCTCACCTACACATGCACTCACACTCATATTCACACACTCTTACTCTCGCACACTCACTCATACTCTCACCTACACATGCACTCACACTCATATTCACACACTCTTACTCTCGCACACTCACTCATACTCTCACCTACACATGCACTCACACTCATATTCACACACTCTTACTCTCGCACACTCACTCATACTCTCACCTACACATGCACTCACACTCATATTCACACACTCTTACTCTCGCACACTCACTCATACTCTCACCTACACATGCACTCACACTCATATTCACACACTCTTACTCTCGCACACTCACTCATACTCTCACCTACACATGCACTCACACTCATATTCACACACTCTTACTCTCGCACACTCACTCATACTCTCACCTACACATGCACTCACACTCATATTCACACACTCTTACTCTCGCACACTCACTCATACTCTCACCTACACATGCACTCACACTCATATTCACACACTCTTACTCTCGCACACTCACTCATACTCTCACCTACACATGCACTCACACTCATATTCACACACTCTTACTCTCGCACACTCACTCATACTCTCACCTACACATGCACTCACACTCATATTCACACACTCTTACTCTCGCACACTCACTCATACTCTCACCTACACATGCACTCACACTCATATTCACACACTCTTACTCTCGCACACTCACTCATACTCTCACCTACACATGCACTCACACTCATATTCACACACTCTTACTCTCGCACACTCACTCATACTCTCACCTACACATGCACTCACACTCATATTCACACACTCTTACTCTCGCACACTCACTCATACTCTCACCTACACATGCACTCACACTCATATTCACACACTCTTACTCTCGCACACTCACTCATACTCTCACCTACACATGCACTCACACTCATATTCACACACTCTTACTCTCGCACACTCACTCATACTCTCACACACACACACTCACTCATACTCACACTTTTTCCATTGTCTTTTAGATTATTGCGTAAAATGAGCTCTGTGACCAATGAAAGATTAAGATTCTTATTTGTTTTGTCTTCTCAAAGAATACAACTTTTATGAATTTTGAAGCCTAATTGCAGAAGTAAAAAGCTAAACGTAGACTATAAACAAGCTGTATCACAGTCACATGACTTCAACATCACCATTAATCTCCAGCAGCTCCTTCAGTCTTTATTTAAAAGCATTTTCCCTGTTTGAAAGACAAAGTAGATGCATGATAGACTATGCTTTTACTCACACTCTGTAATAATGGACAGGCGTCTCTTATTGACTGAGGACTTGTAATAGCGCTGAAGAACATCAGAAACCTTAAGATCAGTCTGTGGACTGAAACCTCTTCCAGAAGAACAGGAGATGATTGTGACGTCAGCAGAGGTAAGGAGAACCTGCTCTATATGAACCTTCATCATGTGTTTAAAGAGCTCAGATCACGAGGAGCCTCATCCTCTTTAATTCACATTAGCACATCAATAAAATCAGCTTATAAAGATTAGAAGTCGCATGATAAAGAGTCGATCGTGTAGCTGCTCACGTTTTTACCTGTTGGTGGTTGAACATCCCATATGCCAAAAACTGTATTTTCAAATATATTTCACAAATATGCAAAAAAATGGCAAAAATATATATTTGCTAAAATATGTTTCGAAATATATTTAGGTAAATATATTTTGGCCATTCTTTAAATACTTTGAAATATATTTTAAAATATATATTTGTGGCCAAATGGGATGTTCAGCCACCAATAAATATAAAAAATATATTAATTTTTTTAAGAGCATTTAAAAATATATTTTGCTCTATGTATTTCACATTTGAAGAAAATTGTAATGGTTGTCTGTAACACATATAACAACATCTGAATAAAATTAAACGATGAATGCGTGTAAAATGCTACTCGCTCATTCTCTGAATGCTGAGAGCTGTTTAAACACACACATATATACTGTAACGGTTTGTGTGGTGTAGTGGCTGTATGTCAGCCGTGTGAATGAGTGAATGTCTTGACATTTAGCAGCACATGAAGTCAATGACTCCATTAGGTTTATATTTGTTCAACATGCTCCGTGTTAATAATGCATGAGCTGCAAAGGCCACACAGATTTCCTCGCCGAGCGCTTCCTTCAAGAACGACAACTGACAGACTGAGGGAGTGTGGTAGAGCGAGGAGGAGAGAGAGAGAGAGAGACTGCTGATGACCGTCTGAATGAGGAGAGAGAAGTTACAGTCAACATGAAACAGCAAACTCACTTCATTTTGGTCAGTTTCCCAGAAAAACAAGACGTCTTATCTTCAGTCATTTGGCTTCTTGTGCTGTAAAACAAGACCAAAACCCAGAGCAAGAGCAGCTCAAGAGCTCTGTTAGCACACAGACCAGAGCGACTGACGGGTTTCAGACGTTTGTTCTTCTGCTGAACACTGACCTGTTTATCTGAGGAGGGCAGAAATCAGCTTAGAATCACATTAACCTTTCAGACGCTTTCTAGTGATCACCGTTCTGACTCCGAAACACTTCCGTGGGACGATACCTGGAGATCCGGCTCAAGTCAGAAAAACGAGTTCTGTAACGAGTTTGAGATTGGGTGGTTTGAAAGGATCCTCCGAGTGATAAATAATAAATATATTTAGTCTTCTACACGTCACCATATTTACATGAGCATCATTTTAAGATTAAGGTCCATATTCTGGTTGAGTCAGACAAATAGAAATTCCTCAGCAATTTCTACCTGATATTTTAGCGTTCGACACAATGAGAAAAATTATAGTATTAATTATAGAAATTTCATATCCATAATTTCTTAATATTTCATCAAGTTTCCATGACTTAAAGTCTACAAATAATGCTTTTAAAATTAAAAGTTTTTGTTTAGAAATGGATATACTGAAATAATTAAAGAATGTATATAGTAATAATTAAATTATGCAATACTGTAAATTTTTATGTTCTTTTAATCTCACAAATAGCGATTCCGCATCTATCCCTCCTAACCCTCCACCTTATAACTAGAAAAATGTAAGTTATTAATTGTAGAATTTTCCATGATTTCTAAATATTGTATTACTATTTTATTAATTTCCATGACTTAATAATAAGTCTAGAACTCTTTTAAAAACAACATGCCGTTTTAAAGAGATGATATATTAAAATAATTCTATAAAATAATAATTCAATCCCATAACTTTATAGGTTTCAAGACCTGAATTGTCCAGTAGATCATAGGGAATTTTTACAGGTTTATTTATTCATTCATTCAATGTTTTTTTCACTCATCCTGGATAAATGAGGGAATGTTAAATAAAAAGCCTGACCCTTGTATCTGGTTTGTGACAGTAGTTGAGTTAACAAAACTAAATCAGAATGATTTACATCTTGATTTTAGCATAGTGTCATTGATGCATTTGACAGATGCTTTCATTTAAAGCGACTTGCATTGCATTCACAGCATGCATCATTCATGCTTTCTGTCTCTCTCTCTCTGTCTGTGTGTGTGTGTGTGTGTGTGTGAGAGTGAGAGAGAGTGTGTGTGTGTGTGTGGGTGTGTGGGGGTGTGGGTGTGTGTGGGTGTGTGTGTGTGTGTGTGTGTGAGAGTGAGAGAGAGTGTGTGTGTGTGTGTGGGTGTGTGGGGGTGTGGGTGTGTGTGGGTGTGTGTGTGTGTGTGTGTGTGAGAGTGAGAGAGAGTGTGTGTGTGTGTGTGGGTGTGTGGGGGTGTGGGTGTGTGTGGGTGTGTGTGTGTGTGTGTGTGTGAGAGTGAGAGAGAGTGTGTGTGTGTGTGTGTGTGTGTGTCGTTTCATCACAAGAACAGAAGAAGACCTACAGGGATATGCAGAAAACCTCGTATTACAACTCGTTCAAACAGGTGATTGATGAAAACCCAAGGCGAGAACATCATCACGTCTGACGTCTCTTATGAAATCTGAGTTATGAGGATCTGAAGATGAAGATGAAGCTCTGATTCAAGCCTCCGCAAAGACAAAAACAGAGGCAGAGCGGAGCAGAAGCTTCAGAGATCGATAATCCAAAAAAAGCCCACGTTACGCAGAGAAAGGTCAGAGAGACTGAAACACACTGCTGTTTTATGATCTCCATCGTATGATTGTGTGGCTTTGATAAACGCTGATCTGAGCAAACTGTGTTCGCGTTATTGTCAGGAATCATTCACGGTGCATTGAAGCCTAATAAAGCAAACGATTCACCTGCGGTCGAATGTGTTTATCGGGATGAGATGTCAGATGAGACGCATGTGTTCAAAGCAAAGCTGATTAAAGCATAAGCTGAAGAGCAATCAGACAGAATGAGGCTGATGGACGGAGATACACGCAAACACAGACGGATTGGGTTCAAGAACTGACACCAGAGCGGCTCAGTCACCCGATCTGACGCTGAAAACACTCGTGTCAATCACACACTCATCTCAACCCAGAACCACGCAGGTTAGATGTGTTTATGACGGTCTTACATCTTAAAAGGCATGAAAATGTGCTAAAAAATGATCGTTCTGTCAGCATAAACCTTTCTGTGAAGCACATAAGAAGATATTTTGAGAAATGTCTGAGTGCTTTTGTTCGTACACTGCCAAATAAGATGTTCTTACTTACAGTGGAAATATCTAAAATCCTTAAATCATGATACATTTACTGGAGAAGCAAGATGAGTGAAGATTCTGACGGCACCCATTCACTGCAGAGCATCCACTGCTGAGACACTGATGCAATGCTACATTTCTCCAAATCTGATGAAGAAACAAACTCATCCTGATCTCGGATGATCTGAGGGTGAGCACATTTTTTTTGTGCTTTTTCATTTTCGGTTGAACTATTGCTTTAACACTCTTTTTTTTCTCCTAATGAAATGAATGTACTATATTTCAGTTTGATAATGTTTTTTGCTTTCATATTTTGTATTTTTAGGGGATTTTGTGGCACTAAATTATATTTACACCGTAGTTATGATCCATTAATCACTTTTTGAGCATAGACCTGAAAAAAAATTTCCAACGTAAACTGTGGTACATCTGGAATGCTTTAGAGCACAAAGTTTGGTTTTCTTTCTTCTGCCAAGAAGTGAAAAAAGTCAAATAAAAAAGTGAAAAAGTTATAGAATTTTAAGTATATTAGTATGAAAAATGCACAAAAGTTTTATTTTATTTTATATGATATATATAGTTTCCAAAACCCGTTTCACTTTAAATCTGCATGTAAATCAAAGTTATAAATCTAAACAAATTGTGTTCCAAATTTGAGGTTGATATCTCAAAAAAATTAGCTTTCAGTAAGATTTCGTTTGGCCGCAGTACCAGATGTTTCCACTAGATGACATTTGTATTACCATTAATTTCCAGTGCAAACAGTGCGACTATTTATTTACTTTTTTCAGGACCTTTATTTAATTTTATTTAATTTTATTTAAAATTGAATTATATATATATATATAATTTTATTTTATTCAATTTAATAAATGTTGTTTTATTTTCACATTGCACCAGAGAGTTAAGTTTTAACTATTCCTTTCCTTTAATAATATCTTGCTCATTACATTTACATGCTAAATAAGTTACAGTGCATTTAATGTGTGCTACACCAGCTGTTGACTTTAACTGAAATAGATTAGATCAGTTGGTTCCAGAGCCGTTTCTTAATTTAAAACTTAATTTTTTGAGTAGTTAACTTAAATATTTCATTGAAAGTTGTCACAACTCAACATGATTGATGCAAACATTTTTATATTGATGCACACTCACACACACACACACACACACTCACACTCACTCACACTCACTCTCACACACACACACACACACACACACTCTCTCTCTCTCTCACACACACACACACACTCACACACACTCACTCACACACACACACACACTCACACTCACTCACACTCACTCTCACACACACACACACACACACACACTCTCTCTCTCTCTCACACACACACACACACTCACACACACTCACTCACACACACACACACACTCACACTCACTCACACTCACTCTCACACACACACACACACACACACACTCTCTCTCTCTCTCACACACACACACACACTCACACACACTCACTCACACACACACACACACTCACACTCACTCACACTCACTCTCACACACACACACACACACACACACTCTCTCTCTCTCTCACACACACACACACACTCACACACACTCACTCACACACACACACACACTCACACTCACTCACACTCACACTCACACTCACACACACACTCACACTCACACACACACATTAGAGGTGAATACTGATGAATGATTTCAGTGCAGTGTTTCTGTTCGACTGAAGCAGCAGCTGAAATCCTGTAATACGGCTGCAGGCAGATGGTCAGCGGATTGAGTTGCTGATCGCTGTGACACCGGATGGCCTGGATTACAAACCACTGAAAACCAAGACAAGCGTCAGATGTGTGTCTGGTGTCGCGTGGATGTCTGAATGCGCTTCAGTCACTTCAGCGGGACACGATTAATGGTCTACATCATCAAATATTCATCACACTGCTTCAATACACACCACTGCATTTACAGTCTTCAAGAAGAAGAACATCACAGTAATCCACAGCACTCCAGTCCATCAACCTCCAACTTCTGGAGAAGACAAAAGCTGAAACTAATCCAGCATTAAGACGTTTATAACTAAAATACATTGAGTCCATAATCCATAATAACTCTTCCTCCAGTGAAAAAGCCTCTCTGCTGTTGTCTCTCACATCAGAATCCAGCCACATATTTGTTTAGAGCTGTTTTGGCTTGATGCTTGATCTGTGCAGATTTCTCTCCTGATTCAGACTGAGTTCTGCTGATGCTGTTATTTTCAGTCTGTGGTAGCGGTGTGTGTGTGTGTGTGTGAGTGTGTGTGTGTGTGTGTGTGTGTGTGAGTGTGTGAGTGTGTGAGTGAGTG
>JADLZM010035390.1:134121-147838 GCA_018148995.1 Sinocyclocheilus maitianheensis
TTGAGCCGTTTTGGCGGAAGTGACGAACTGCAAGCTTTGAATGCTTATATCTTCTAAATGCGAATGTTGTCACTGTTTTTGGAGCACACTGCCTAATAGATAACCTTAAGACTAACATACTGATACTAACACCCAAAAAACTTTAATTTTGATTTCATGGGGACTTTAACGGTTCAGGGACATTAAGCAGTGGGGCAGAATTCATTTTGGCAAATGCCACTTGCTCGTACAGCGCCTGACTAAACTAAGAGTTATTTTTTGCGTCTTGTGTTTGAACGTTCGAATACACATAGTTATGTGTCAAAATGCCTGTCTCCTCGCCAGCACAGCCCTTTGTGTTTTAAATGAACGTTAATAGTTAAAGATAAAGCATGTGCACTAGTTGGCTATTATGAGATCCTGGCATTATATGATGAGATTTTAAAGGGATATAGTTTCAAGTTGTTCTGAACCTGTATGAATTTCTTTGTTCTCCTCAACATAAAATAAGATATTTTGAAGAATATTCGTAACCACCAGAATGTTTCTGGTCACTGTTGACTCCAATAGTGTTGTTTTTTTCATACTATGGAAGTCATTGTGGCACAGAAACTGCTAACGTTAGGCCATTGTTCCAAATATAAGTGTTTGCATTCAACAGCAGAAGGAAACTCATTCAGGTTTAGAACAACAACAACATAACTTTAATTTTTGGGTGAACTATTCCTCCAAAGCAGCCTAATATAGCTACTGCTGCTGTTTGTGTCAATAATGTAAATGAAACATTAGAAAGAAACTCACTCACTGTCCTTGACCGAATCGCTTTTGTAAAATAATGTATATTGAATTTATGCAGTGAAGACTATTCAGTCTATTTGTTTTATACGATGTAATATTTCTTATTCAGTGCTTTAAGTGTTTGTAGGTCAATTTCTTTGTTCTATTGTGATTCATGACTGTTTACTTGTCTTCAGTAAATAAGCTTTCCATTGATGTATGGTTTGTTAGGATCGGACAATATTTGAAAATCTGGAATCTGAGGGTGCAAAAAAATCTAAATATTGAGAAAATCATCTTTAAAGTTGTTCAGATGAAGTTCTTAGCAATGCATATTACTAATCAAACATTAAGTTTTGATATGTTTACGGTAGGACGTTTACTAAATATCTTCATGGAACATGATCTTTACTTAATATCCTAATGATTTTTGGCATAAAAGAGAAATGTATAATTGTGACCCATACAATGTATTGTTGGCTATTGCTACAAATATCCCCCAGCGACTTAACACTGCTTTTGTGCTCACAAATTTGAGAAGGGAATGATGTAAAGGATGAATTTGCTGATTGTAAACCAGCTTTGTATTATTAATAACGTGCACCAGCAGTCAGATCGTTTATTATTCTGTCAGATGATGCAAAACGAGTTATTTTATGTCACTCCTCTGATTTTTGACAGCTCTAGCACAAAAATATTTTGGGTAACCCTTTCTATGAAGCTCATATTTATAACACATTATAAGGGTATTCTTAAGGCATTATAATGAATGCAACTAATACACTATGTTGTTTCATCTCAATCAATTATAATACATTATAAACTCACTTATTTGTGGTTATAACTTTTATGAGTATGATTATTTATAACACGCAATAAACACCACGTTAAATCCACTTGATTTATAAAGGATTATAAATCTCATATGTTGACATTATTTATTTAAGATCTGTACAGTGTCTTATTATCTTACTGATAGTACAATAAATATGGTTAAAAGCAAATGTGCCATATTACACATAAATCTGATCAGATATCTGATCTTACGGCTGTTTAAGAAAAAAATATTTTTATTATTATTGTTTATAAGTGGTCTGTGTCTGCTTTACGTAAAGTAACAAGTTAACAATAGCAAGATATGAGACTTATAATGCATTATAACGATGGGAAATATAATCCATTGTAAGTTAAGTGGATGCATTGTGTTCACTGTGTGTTATAAATCATCACTTAAAAGCAATAACCACAAATAAGTACATATTATAATGCATTAAAATGGTTGTAATGATTACTCATGAGATGATACAACATATGCATTCATTATAATGCCTCAAGAATACTCTTATAATGTATTATAAATAGAAAGTGTTACCAATTTTATTTATTTTTTTGCATTTCTACAGACCATTTTTATTAAAATCAGTGCAATCAGTGAATTCCTCCTTTAATGTTTTCATAAGTATTTTTGTGTGAATTACTCCTTTAACTCTGTCATAACTCACGCATGAATCTTTAAAGTTAGTTGAAGTCACTGTAAGTCCGTCATTGGATTCTGTGACGCTTTCACAACAATCATCCGTTATGGAAATAAAGACCCACCAATATCATTATGATGAACAAACACCCCATCAGAGATGATTTTCTGCATGTGTGTCAGTGTTAAAGGGCTAATGCTGTATTTCAAAGGCTTGATGTCGATTGTACCAACTTGAAATGCCTTATCGTGCCATTATAAGAACAGAGAGGAGCTTTAATGACGGAATTAAGATGCAGTGATTCTGGATATTTGTCGTGTTGATGATGTCAAACAAACTGTTTTATTGACGATGTGTGATTTTTATCTATAGGTGCTTGGAAGATTCGTTTAGATGTGCCGTAAACAACTCAGTGAAGGTGATCAAAGATGCCAGAACTTTCTATTTCATCAGCTTTATTGCTCTTTAATTCCCTGTAACCCATGACCGTGTGTGGTTTTTATATCAGTGTCAGGAGACCCTTTGGACTCTTCAGTGCACATAATTCTAACATTTAAATGTTTATTGAATAAAATGAAATATTTGATCCAGATAATTGATTCTAATGTGTTGAATGGGTTAATAATTCATTGCTACACTGTAAAAAAAAACAAAAAAAAAGATTTTCATACTGGGTATTTGTCTTGTTTTCCAGTACAAACATCTAAACATTCTTAAGGCAAGATACATTAACTTGAGAAGCTTGTTTTCTGAAAAATGTATCAAAATTAGTTTATTTTTAACCCTCATAACGCATTTAAGTCCGTTTTGAGCTGGAAGAGATTTCTAAAAGAAAGTTTTAAAAAAATAAATTAAAATGCATGGTTTTTAGTAAGGGAACAAAACTTTGCAAATGCTTCAAGATCCTTAAAATACACATTATTTGTTGTTTTTTCAGATTTTTTACAATTATTTTTTAAGAGATATAACCGTTTAAAATGTTCGGGTCATTTTGACCGTGTATGTATGGAGCACCATTGGTGTCAAAAATACTATCTGTAAAATTATCTATGAAGTTAAATTAGTGCCAAAAAACTTAAATATATTTAGCCTTTTCTGAATATCTCACACACTTTTGGACTGAATTTTGTTGATGAACATGAATATGTCATTTATTGATGAACCATTGCAGCATGAAAAACTTAAACTGAAAACTTCACATAAAATGAATTTTAGTTAGAAAGATTAATCAAAACAAGTTTTGATGTTGTTTTGTTAGAAATAAATATGTAGGTTTCATAAATTTGGACTGCTTTTGAATAATCATGAATTATAAATTTAATTAAATTCCTTTCCAATGAGGTTAATAATGATAATTCTAAGATTATTTGGTCTTATAAATTTCATGCAATGATATACTCAAATAAAATTTCTCATAAATGTTGAAATATATATATTTTTTTTGTGGTTCATGTGTAATTTGAAATTTCAAAGAATTTCAAAATTTTTGGTTAATAAAAAAGGGGTAAATGCAGTAATAACATGGTGACATTCAAAACCTTTACATTTGTTCACATTCACTCAATGAGAAGTTGCTGATCAGACACAGTATGGTTGAAAAATATTAACTTATGTCCGTTTTATAAAATAGCGATTCTTCAGGTACAAACGTAATGTGAAAACAATATGAAGGTTAAAACAAGCAAAAAATATCAGGGTCGGAAAAAGAAATTTGTTTTCCCTTTAGTTGCTTTTTCTGACCCCGTTGGCAGATATTTGTTCTTGTTTTACTCACTTCATTTTGATCAGTTTCTCTTATCTTCTGTCACTGTGAATCTCCATTACTTGATTTGTGAAAGTTTGTACTGGAAAACAAGACAAAAATACTGAGGAAGAACATCATTTTTTGCACTTTATTCCCTCAAACACAAAGCTCCTTATGCAGAGTGACGTAGGGTTAAAAGGTTAGTTCACCCAAAAATGAAAATTCTGTCTGAGGGCTCTCTGACCCTCCTATAGACAGCAAGGTAACTACCGCGTTCAAGGTCCAGAAAAGTACCAAGATGATCGACAAAGTAGTCCGTGTGACATCAGTGGTTCAACTGTAAAGTTACGAAGTTACGAAAATATTTTTTTGCGCAAAGAAAACAAAAATAACGACTTTATTCCACATTTTCATCTCTACTGTGTCACTTTGGACGCACGTTCACAACAGTATCATGACACGAGCGTGTGGTCATTACGCCGGATCTGGGTCAGCACCGCCACACGGACTACTTTGTCGATCATCTTGGTACTTTTCTGGACCTTAAATGTGGTAGTTACCTTGCTGTCTATGGGAGAGTCAGAGAGCCCTCAGATTTCATCAAAAATATCTTAAATTGTGTTTCGAAGACGAACGAAGGTCTTATGGGTATCGAACAACACGAGGGTGAGTAATTAATGACAGAATTTCATTTTTGGGTGAATTAACCCTTTAATTCAGGATAATCAGAGTTCGTCTCTCACACAGTCTCCAGAGTGAATCACTTTGAGCTGCTCTGAGGGTTTCACCATCATCCAGGCGTATTTGCACAGGTGTTCTTTGTTGCAGTCCTTCTGCCAGTAGATGACGTTCCTGCGGTTCAGGTTCGCGCCGGCGCACGCGTCGTACCACCAGCCGCCGCCCGCCACGCCCTGGAAGTCCAGCTGGGCACAGTTCTGGAAGTAGTTGTCATTGTCGCGGTCTTTGGTGGTGAAGCGCTGGTTGTCGTGCAGGTAGTTCTCGGTGTCGAGCGTCAGAGCGTCCGCCGCAGTGCCCTGGAACAGACCCAGACGCAGCCGGTACTGCGCCTCCTCGTCCTCCACCAGCGCCGGCTCGTACTCTCCCGTCTTGGTCACGGCATCTTTGTCCACCAGCTTGATGCCGAGCTTGTACCGGGCCGGGCCGCGGGTCAGCCGGTGCAGGTGCTCGTTCCCCAGCCAGTGGTTTCCGGTCAGGGATCCGAAGCCGTGCTTGTACTCATCCCAGCCGCGGTCGAAGTCCACGCTGCTGTTGACCGTGATGTGCTGGACCACCGTCCATCCTCCCTCCTGCATGGCGCAGTAAACGGCGATGGGCGAGTCTCCGGGGTGGATCAGATACAGACCATCTCGCGCCTGACCGCCGGAGCTCTGCCACAGCTCATAACAGTCCCAGGGAAAACCTGAGACAGAACAACGTCAGAATCACAATCGAGAAACACGGTGGACCGACTGCAGCCTGCAGACCACAGATGAGTGATTCACAATCACCATGAAACTGACTCCACTGATTCATGACTCTATTAATTGGCTCAAATGATTCATGACTCTATTAATTGACTCAAATGATTCATGACTCTATTAATTGACTCAAATGATTCATGACTCTATTAATTGACTCAAATGATTCATGACTCTATTAATTGACTCAAATGATTCATGACTCTATTAATTGACTCAAATGATTCATGACTCTATTAATTGACTCAAATGATTCATGACTCTATTAATTGACTCAAATGATTCATGACTCTATTAATTGACTCAAATGATTCATGACTCTATTAATTGACTCAAATGATTCATGACTCTATTAATTGACTCAAATGATTCATGACTCTATTAATTGACTCAAATGATTCATGACTCTATTAATTGACTCAAATGATTCATGACTCTATTAATTGACTCAAATGATTCATGACTCTATTAATTGACTCAAATGATTCATGACTCTATTAATTGACTCAAATGATTCATGACTCTATTAATTGACTCAAATGATTCATGACTCTATTAATTGACTCAAATGATTCATGACTCTATTAATTGACTCAAATGATTCATGACTCTATTAATTGACTCAAATGATTCATGACTCTATTAATTGACTCAAATGATTCATGACTCTATTAATTGACTCAAATGATTCATGACTCTATTAATTGACTCAAATGATTCATGACTCTATTAATTGACTCAAATGATTCATGACTCTATTAATTGACTCAAATGATTCATGACTCTATTAATTGACTCAAATGATTCATGACTCTATTAATTGACTCAAATGATTCATGACTCTATTAATTGACTCAAATGATTCATGACTCTATTAATTGACTCAAATGATTCATGACTCTATTAATTGACTCAAATGATTCATGACTCTATTAATTGACTCAAATGATTCATGACTCTATTAATTGACTCAAATGATTCATGACTCTATTAATTGACTCAAATGATTCATGACTCTATTAATTGACTCAAATGATTCATGACTCTATTAATTGACTCAAATGATTCATGACTCTATTAATTGACTCAAATGATTCATGACTCTATTAATTGACTCAAATGATTCATGACTCTATTAATTGACTCAAATGATTCATGACTCTATTAATTGACTCAAATGATTCATGACTCTATTAATTGACTCAAATGATTCATGACTCTATTAATTGACTCAAATGATTCATGACTCTATTAATTGACTCAAATGATTCATGACTCTATTAATTGACTCAAATGATTCATGACTCTATTAATTGACTCAAATGATTCATGACTCTATTAATTGACTCAAATGATTCATGACTCTATTAATTGACTCAAATGATTCATGACTCTATTAATTGACTCAAATGATTCATGACTCTATTAATTGACTCAAATGATTCATGACTCTATTAATTGACTCAAATGATTCATGACTCTATTAATTGACTCAAATGATTCATGACTCTATTAATTGACTCAAATGATTCATGACTCTATTAATTGACTCAAATGATTCATGACTCTATTAATTGACTCAAATGATTCATGACTCTATTAATTGACTCAAATGATTCATGACTCTATTAATTGACTCAAATGATTCATGACTCTATTAATTGACTCAAATGATTCATGACTCTATTAATTGACTCAAATGATTCATGACTCTATTAATTGACTCAAATGATTCATGACTCTATTAATTGACTCAAATGATTCATGACTCTATTAATTGACTCAAATGATTCATGACTCTATTAATTGACTCAAATGATTCATGACTCTATTAATTGACTCAAATGATTCATGACTCTATTAATTGACTCAAATGATTCATGACTCTATTAATTGACTCAAATGATTCATGACTCTATTAATTGACTCAAATGATTCATGACTCTATTAATTGACTCAAATGATTCATGACTCTATTAATTGACTCAAATGATTCATGACTCTATTAATTGACTCAAATGATTCATGACTCTATTAATTGACTCAAATGATTCATGACTCTATTAATTGACTCAAATGATTCATGACTCTATTAATTGACTCAAATGATTCATGACTCTATTAATTGACTCAAATGATTCATGACTCTATTAATTGACTCAAATGATTCATGACTCTATTAATTGACTCAAATGATTCATGACTCTATTAATTGACTCAAATGATTCATGACTCTATTAATTGACTCAAATGATTCATGACTCTATTAATTGACTCAAATGATTCATGACTCTATTAATTGACTCAAATGATTCATGACTCTATTAATTGACTCAAATGATTCATGACTCTATTAATTGACTCAAATGATTCATGACTCTATTAATTGACTCAAATGATTCATGACTCTATTAATTGACTCAAATGATTCATGACTCTATTAATTGACTCAAATGATTCATGACTCTATTAATTGACTCAAATGATTCATGACTCTATTAATTGACTCAAATGATTCATGACTCTATTAATTGACTCAAATGATTCATGACTCTATTAATTGACTCAAATGATTCATGACTCTATTAATTGACTCAAATGATTCATGACTCTATTAATTGACTCAAATGATTCATGACTCTATTAATTGACTCAAATGATTCATGACTCTATTAATTGACTCAAATGATTCATGACTCTATTAATTGACTCAAATGATTCATGACTCTATTAATTGACTCAAATGATTCATGACTCTATTAATTGACTCAAATGATTCATGACTCTATTAATTGACTCAAATGATTCATGACTCTATTAATTGACTCAAATGATTCATGACTCTATTAATTGACTCAAATGATTCATGACTCTATTAATTGACTCAAATGATTCATGACTCTATTAATTGACTCAAATGATTCATGACTCTATTAATTGACTCAAATGATTCATGACTCTATTAATTGACTCAAATGATTCATGACTCTATTAATTGACTCAAATGATTCATGACTCTATTAATTGACTCAAATGATTCATGACTCTATTAATTGACTCAAATGATTCATGACTCTATTAATTGACTCAAATGATTCATGACTCTATTAATTGACTCAAATGATTCATGACTCTATTAATTGACTCAAATGATTCATGACTCTATTAATTGACTCAAATGATTCATGACTCTATTAATTGACTCAAATGATTCATGACTCTATTAATTGACTCAAATGATTCATGACTCTATTAATTGACTCAAATGATTCATGACTCTATTAATTGACTCAAATGATTCATGACTCTATTAATTGACTCAAATGATTCATGACTCTATTAATTGACTCAAATGATTCATGACTCTATTAATTGACTCAAATGATTCATGACTCTATTAATTGACTCAAATGATTCATGACTCTATTAATTGACTCAAATGATTCATGACTCTATTAATTGACTCAAATGATTCATGACTCTATTAATTGACTCAAATGATTCATGACTCTATTAATTGACTCAAATGATTCATGACTCTATTAATTGACTCAAATGATTCATGACTCTATTAATTGACTCAAATGATTCATGACTCTATTAATTGACTCAAATGATTCATGACTCTATTAATTGACTCAAATGATTCATGACTCTATTAATTGACTCAAATGATTCATGACTCTATTAATTGACTCAAATGATTCATGACTCTATTAATTGACTCAAATGATTCATGACTCTATTAATTGACTCAAATGATTCATGACTCTATTAATTGACTCAAATGATTCATGACTCTATTAATTGACTCAAATGATTCATGACTCTATTAATTGACTCAAATGATTCATGACTCTATTAATTGACTCAAATGATTCATGACTCTATTAATTGACTCAAATGATTCATGACTCTATTAATTGACTCAAATGATTCATGACTCTATTAATTGACTCAAATGATTCATGACTCTATTAATTGACTCAAATGATTCATGACTCTATTAATTGACTCAAATGATTCATGACTCTATTAATTGACTCAAATGATTCATGACTCTATTAATTGACTCAAATGATTCATGACTCTATTAATTGAATTTATAAAGGATTATAAATCTCATATGTTGACATTATTTATTTAAGATCTGTACAGTGTCTTATTATCTTACTGATAGTACAATAAATATGGTTAAAAGCAAATGTGCCATATTACACATAAATCTGATCAGATATCTGATCTTACGGCTGTTTAAGAAAAAAATATTTTTATTATTATTGTTTATAAGTGGTCTGTGTCTGCTTTACGTAAAGTAACAAGTTAACAATAGCAAGATATGAGACTTATAATGCATTATAACGATGGGAAATATAATCCATTGTAAGTTAAGTGGATGCATTGTGTTCACTGTGTGTTATAAATCATCACTTAAAAGCAATAACCACAAATAAGTACATATTATAATGCATTAAAATGGTTGTAATGATTACTCATGAGATGATACAACATATGCATTCATTATAATGCCTCAAGAATACTCTTATAATGTATTATAAATAGAAAGTGTTACCAATTTTATTTATTTTTTTGCATTTCTACAGACCATTTTTATTAAAATCAGTGCAATCAGTGAATTCCTCCTTTAATGTTTTCATAAGTATTTTTGTGTGAATTACTCCTTTAACTCTGTCATAACTCACGCATGAATCTTTAAAGTTAGTTGAAGTCACTGTAAGTCCGTCATTGGATTCTGTGACGCTTTCACAACAATCATCCGTTATGGAAATAAAGACCCACCAATATCATTATGATGAACAAACACCCCATCAGAGATGATTTTCTGCATGTGTGTCAGTGTTAAAGGGCTAATGCTGTATTTCAAAGGCTTGATGTCGATTGTACCAACTTGAAATGCCTTATCGTGCCATTATAAGAACAGAGAGGAGCTTTAATGACGGAATTAAGATGCAGTGATTCTGGATATTTGTCGTGTTGATGATGTCAAACAAACTGTTTTATTGACGATGTGTGATTTTTATCTATAGGTGCTTGGAAGATTCGTTTAGATGTGCCGTAAACAACTCAGTGAAGGTGATCAAAGATGCCAGAACTTTCTATTTCATCAGCTTTATTGCTCTTTAATTCCCTGTAACCCATGACCGTGTGTGGTTTTTATATCAGTGTCAGGAGACCCTTTGGACTCTTCAGTGCACATAATTCTAACATTTAAATGTTTATTGAATAAAATGAAATATTTGATCCAGATAATTGATTCTAATGTGTTGAATGGGTTAATAATTCATTGCTACACTGTAAAAAAAAACAAAAAAAAAGATTTTCATACTGGGTATTTGTCTTGTTTTCCAGTACAAACATCTAAACATTCTTAAGGCAAGATACATTAACTTGAGAAGCTTGTTTTCTGAAAAATGTATCAAAATTAGTTTATTTTTAACCCTCATAACGCATTTAAGTCCGTTTTGAGCTGGAAGAGATTTCTAAAAGAAAGTTTTAAAAAAATAAATTAAAATGCATGGTTTTTAGTAAGGGAACAAAACTTTGCAAATGCTTCAAGATCCTTAAAATACACATTATTTGTTGTTTTTTCAGATTTTTTACAATTATTTTTTAAGAGATATAACCGTTTAAAATGTTCGGGTCATTTTGACCGTGTATGTATGGAGCACCATTGGTGTCAAAAATACTATCTGTAAAATTATCTATGAAGTTAAATTAGTGCCAAAAAACTTAAATATATTTAGCCTTTTCTGAATATCTCACACACTTTTGGACTGAATTTTGTTGATGAACATGAATATGTCATTTATTGATGAACCATTGCAGCATGAAAAACTTAAACTGAAAACTTCACATAAAATGAATTTTAGTTAGAAAGATTAATCAAAACAAGTTTTGATGTTGTTTTGTTAGAAATAAATATGTAGGTTTCATAAATTTGGACTGCTTTTGAATAATCATGAATTATAAATTTAATTAAATTCCTTTCCAATGAGGTTAATAATGATAATTCTAAGATTATTTGGTCTTATAAATTTCATGCAATGATATACTCAAATAAAATTTCTCATAAATGTTGAAATATATATATTTTTTTTGTGGTTCATGTGTAATTTGAAATTTCAAAGAATTTCAAAATTTTTGGTTAATAAAAAAGGGGTAAATGCAGTAATAACATGGTGACATTCAAAACCTTTACATTTGTTCACATTCACTCAATGAGAAGTTGCTGATCAGACACAGTATGGTTGAAAAATATTAACTTATGTCCGTTTTATAAAATAGCGATTCTTCAGGTACAAACGTAATGTGAAAACAATATGAAGGTTAAAACAAGCAAAAAATATCAGGGTCGGAAAAAGAAATTTGTTTTCCCTTTAGTTGCTTTTTCTGACCCCGTTGGCAGATATTTGTTCTTGTTTTACTCACTTCATTTTGATCAGTTTCTCTTATCTTCTGTCACTGTGAATCTCCATTACTTGATTTGTGAAAGTTTGTACTGGAAAACAAGACAAAAATACTGAGGAAGAACATCATTTTTTGCACTTTATTCCCTCAAACACAAAGCTCCTTATGCAGAGTGACGTAGGGTTAAAAGGTTAGTTCACCCAAAAATGAAAATTCTGTCTGAGGGCTCTCTGACCCTCCTATAGACAGCAAGGTAACTACCGCGTTCAAGGTCCAGAAAAGTACCAAGATGATCGACAAAGTAGTCCGTGTGACATCAGTGGTTCAACTGTAAAGTTACGAAGTTACGAAAATATTTTTTTGCGCAAAGAAAACAAAAATAACGACTTTATTCCACATTTTCATCTCTACTGTGTCACTTTGGACGCACGTTCACAACAGTATCATGACACGAGCGTGTGGTCATTACGCCGGATCTGGGTCAGCACCGCCACACGGACTACTTTGTCGATCATCTTGGTACTTTTCTGGACCTTAAACGTGGTAGTTACCTTGCTGTCTATGGGAGAGTCAGAGAGCCCTCAGATTTCATCAAAAATATCTTAAATTGTGTTTCGAAGACGAACGAAGGTCTTATGGGTATCGAACAACACGAGGGTGAGTAATTAATGACAGAATTTCATTTTTGGGTGAACTAAACGTTTAATTCAGGATAATTCAGGATAATCAGAGTTCGTCTCTCGCACAGTCTCCAGAGTGAATCACTTTGAGCTGCTCTGAGGGTTTCACCATCATCCAGGCGTATTTGCACAGGTGTTCTTTGTTGCAGTCCTTCTGCCAGTAGATGACGTTCCTGCGGTTCAGGTTCGCGCCGGCGCACGCGTCGTACCACCAGCCGCCGCCCGCCACGCCCTGGAAGTCCAGCTGGGCACAGTTCTGGAAGTAGTTGTCATTGTCGCGGTCTTTGGTGGTGAAGCGCTGGTTGTCGTGCAGGTAGTTCTCGGTGTCGAGCGTCAGAGCGTCCGCCGCAGTGCCCTGGAACAGACCCAGACGCAGCCGGTACTGCGCCTCCTCGTCCTCCACCAGCGCCGGCTCGTACTCTCCCGTCTTGGTCACGGCATCTTTGTCCACCAGCTTGATGCCGAGCTTGTACCGGGCCGGGCCGCGGGTCAGCCGGTGCAGGTGCTCGTTCCCCAGCCAGTGGTTTCCGGTCAGGGATCCGAAGCCGTGCTTGTACTCATCCCAGCCGCGGTCGAAGTCCACGCTGCTGTTGACCGTGATGTGCTGGACCACCGTCCATCCTCCCTCCTGCATGGCGCAGTAAACGGCGATGGGCGAGTCTCCGGGGTGGATCAGATACAGACCATCTCGCGCCTGACCGCCGGAGCTCTGCCACAGCTCATAACAGTCCCAGGGAAAACCTGAGACAGAACAACGTCAGAATCACAATCGAGAAACACGGTGGACCGACTGCAGCCTGCAGACCACAGATGAGTGATTCACAATCACCATGAAACTGACTCCACTGATTCATGACTCTATTAATGGACTCAAATGATTCATGACTCTATTAACTGACTCCACTGATTCATGACTCTATTAACTGACTCCACTGATTCATGACTCTATTAATTGACTCCACTGATTCATGACTCTATTAATTGGCTCAAATGATTCATGACTCTATTAATTGACTCAAATGATTCATGACTCTATTAATTGACTCTACTGATTCATGACTCTATTAACTGACTCCACTGATTCATGACTCTATTAATTGGCTCAAATGATTCATGACTCTATTAATTGACTCTACTGATTCATGACTCTATTAA
>JADLZM010035390.1:150439-177092 GCA_018148995.1 Sinocyclocheilus maitianheensis
CACAAAGACGCGCACACACACACACACACACACACTCTCTCTCACTCTCTCTCTCTCACACACACACACTCACTCTCACACACAAACACACACACACACACACAAACACACACACACACTCACACACACACACACACACAGTTGGTCGGCAGTCGGATCACCTCTGAGGTCTTGATGTAGTTGACCACACAAGCCCTGCATGAGCAACCAACCGCGACTGACTCAAAACACATTAAAATCAATGCTTCTGTGGTTATTTTCACACAAACACTGTGTTTCACTGCAGTAACTCGGTCAAACTGATAGGAAAATCAAAGTTCACATCCACACACCTCATCTTCCCTGTGGTGGTGATGTCAACCCGCACAGGCTGGAATCTGTAGGTCGGAGAGGAGATTTCCAGAACATACGATCCGGATGGAACTTCACTGACTGTGAAACTTCCATCATCTCTGCGGAAAGAAGCAGGACTGATCTGGTACTACAGCAAAGGGATGCTGTCAGATGATAGAGCCATCCCAGCAAACAGAACATTTCCATTTGATTCCCGATTGGTTATTTTTGGGATCAAAATTAGAACATTCTGGGAACATACTGAGAACATTTGTTTATTTTTTGGGGATCAAAATTAGAACTTTCTGAGAATGTACTGAGAACGTTTGGTTATTTTTGGGAAACAAAATTAGAACATTCTAGGAATGTACTGAGAACATGTGGATATTTTTTGGGGAAGAAAATTAGAAAGTTCTAGGAATGTACTGAGAACATGTGGATATTTTTTGGGGAAGAAAATTAGAAAGTTCTAGGAATGTACTGAGAACATGTGGATATTTTTTGGGGAAGAAAATTAGAAAGTTCTAGGAATGTACTGAGAACATGTGGATATTTTTTGGGGAAGAAAATTAGAAAGTTCTAGGAATGTACTGAGAACATGTGGATATTTTTTGGGGAAGAAAATTAGAAAGTTCTAGGAATGTACTGAGAACATGTGGATATTTTTTGGGGAAGAAAATTAGAAAGTTCTAGGAATGTACTGAGAACATGTGGATATTTTTTGGGGAAGAAAATTAGAAAGTTCTAGGAATGTACTGAGAACATGTGGATATTTTTTGGGGAAGAAAATTAGAAAGTTCTAGGAATGTACTGAGAACATGTGGATATTTTTTGGGGAAGAAAATTAGAAAGTTCTAGGAATGTACTGAGAACATGTGGATATTTTTTGGGGAAGAAAATTAGAAAGTTCTAGGAATGTACTGAGAACATGTGGATATTTTTTGGGGAAGAAAATTAGAAAGTTCTAGGAATGTACTGAGAACATGTGGATATTTTTTGGGGAAGAAAATTAGAAAGTTCTAGGAATGTACTGAGAACATGTGGATATTTTTTGGGGAAGAAAATTAGAAAGTTCTAGGAATGTACTGAGAACATGTGGATATTTTTTGGGGAAGAAAATTAGAAAGTTCTAGGAATGTACTGAGAACATGTGGATATTTTTTGGGGAAGAAAATTAGAAAGTTCTAGGAATGTACTGAGAACATGTGGATATTTTTTGGGGAAGAAAATTAGAAAGTTCTAGGAATGTACTGAGAACATGTGGATATTTTTTGGGGAAGAAAATTAGAAAGTTCTAGGAATGTACTGAGAACATGTGGATATTTTTTGGGGAAGAAAATTAGAAAGTTCTAGGAATGTACTGAGAACATGTGGATATTTTTTGGGGAAGAAAATTAGAAAGTTCTAGGAATGTACTGAGAACATGTGGATATTTTTTGGGGAAGAAAATTAGAAAGTTCTAGGAATGTACTGAGAACATGTGGATATTTTTTGGGGAAGAAAATTAGAAAGTTCTAGGAATGTACTGAGAACATGTGGATATTTTTTGGGGAAGAAAATTAGAAAGTTCTAGGAATGTACTGAGAACATGTGGATATTTTTTGGGGAAGAAAATTAGAAAGTTCTAGGAATGTACTGAGAACATGTGGATATTTTTTGGGGAAGAAAATTAGAAAGTTCTAGGAATGTACTGAGAACATGTGGATATTTTTTGGGGAAGAAAATTAGAAAGTTCTAGGAATGTACTGAGAACATGTGGATATTTTTTGGGGAAGAAAATTAGAAAGTTCTAGGAATGTACTGAGAACATGTGGATATTTTTTGGGGAAGAAAATTAGAAAGTTCTAGGAATGTACTGAGAACATGTGGATATTTTTTGGGGAAGAAAATTAGAAAGTTCTAGGAATGTACTGAGAACATGTGGATATTTTTTGGGGAAGAAAATTAGAAAGTTCTAGGAATGTACTGAGAACATGTGGATATTTTTTGGGGAAGAAAATTAGAAAGTTCTAGGAATGTACTGAGAACATGTGGATATTTTTTGGGGAAGAAAATTAGAAAGTTCTAGGAATGTACTGAGAACATGTGGATATTTTTTGGGGAAGAAAATTAGAAAGTTCTAGGAATGTACTGAGAACATGTGGATATTTTTTGGGGAAGAAAATTAGAAAGTTCTAGGAATGTACTGAGAACATGTGGATATTTTTTGGGGAAGAAAATTAGAAAGTTCTAGGAATGTACTGAGAACATGTGGATATTTTTTGGGGAAGAAAATTAGAAAGTTCTAGGAATGTACTGAGAACATGTGGATATTTTTTGGGGAAGAAAATTAGAAAGTTCTAGGAATGTACTGAGAACATGTGGATATTTTTTGGGGAAGAAAATTAGAAAGTTCTAGGAATGTACTGAGAACATGTGGATATTTTTTGGGGAAGAAAATTAGAAAGTTCTAGGAATGTACTGAGAACATGTGGATATTTTTTGGGGAAGAAAATTAGAAAGTTCTAGGAATGTACTGAGAACATGTGGATATTTTTTGGGGAAGAAAATTAGAAAGTTCTAGGAATGTACTGAGAACATGTGGATATTTTTTGGGGAAGAAAATTAGAAAGTTCTAGGAATGTACTGAGAACATGTGGATATTTTTTGGGGAAGAAAATTAGAAAGTTCTAGGAATGTACTGAGAACATGTGGATATTTTTTGGGGAAGAAAATTAGAAAGTTCTAGGAATGTACTGAGAACATGTGGATATTTTTTTGGGATCAAAATTAGAACGTTCTGGGAATGTTCTGAGAATATTTGGTTATTTTTTGGGGGAACAAAATTAGAACGTTCTAGGAACGTACTGAGAACGTTTGGTTATTTTTGGGAAACAAAATTAGAACATTCTAGGAATGTACTGAGAACATTTGTTTATTTTTTGGGACAAAAATTAGAATGTTCTGGGAACGTACTGAGAACGTTTGTTTATTTTTGGGGAACAAAATTAGAATGTTCTGGGAACGTACTGAGAACGTTTGGTTATTTTTTTGGGAACAAAATTAGAACGTTATGGGAACATACTGAGAACGTTTGTTTATTTTTTGGGAACAAAACTTTGGTTATTTTTTGGGGAACAAAATTAAAACGTTCTAGGAATGTACTGAGAACACTGGTTATTTTTAGGGAACAAAATTAGAACTTTCTGAGAATGTACTGAGAAAGTTTGGCTAATTTTTGGGGAACAAAATTAGAAAGTTCTAGGAACGTGCTGAGAACGCTTGGTTATTTTTTGGTGATCAAAATTACAGCGTTCTGGGAATGTACTGAGAACGTTTGGTTATTTTTTGGGGAACAAAATTAAAACGTTCTAGGAATGTACTGAGAACATGTGGATATTTTTTTGGAATCAAAATTAGAACGTTCTGGGAATGTACTGAGAACATTTGGTTATTTTTTGGGGAACAAAATTAAAACGTTCTAGGAATGTACTGAGAACATGTGGATATTTTTTTGGAATCAAAATTAGAACGTTCTGGGAATGTACTGAGAACATTTGGTTATTTTTTGGGGAACAAAATTAAAACGTTCTAGGAATGTACTGAGAACATGTGGATATTTTTTTGGAATCAAAATTAGAACGTTCTGGGAATGTACTGAGAACATTTGGTTATTTTTTGGGGAACAAAATTAAAACGTTCTAGGAATGTACTGAGAACATGTGGATATTTTTTTGGAATCAAAATTAGAACGTTCTGGGAATGTACTGAGAACATTTGGTTATTTTTTGGGGAACAAAATTAAAACGTTCTAGGAATGTACTGAGAACATGTGGATATTTTTTTGGAATCAAAATTAGAACGTTCTGGGAATGTACTGAGAACATTTGGTTATTTTTTTGGGGAACAAAATTAGAATGTTCTGGGAACATAATGAGAACGTTTGTTTATTTTTTGGGACAAAAGTTAGAATGTTCTGGGAACATACTGAGAACGTTTATTTATTTTTTGGGGCCAAAATTAGAATGTTCTGGGAACGTACTGAGAACGTTTGTTTATTTTTGGGGAACAAAATTAGAACTTTCTGAGAATGTACTGAGAATGTTTGGTTATTTTTTGGGAAACAAAATTAGAAAGTTCTAGGAACGTGCTGCGAACGCTTGTTTACTTTTTGGGACAAAAATTTGAATGTTCTGGGAACATACTGAGAACGCTTGCTTATTTTTTTGGGATCAAAAGTAGAATGTTCTGGGAACGTACTGAGAACGTTTGGATATTTTTTTGGGGAACAAAATTACAACGTTCTGGGAACATACTGAGAACGTTTGTTTATTTTTTGGGGCCAAAATTAGAATGTTCTGGGAACATACTGAGAACTTTTGTTTATTTTTTGGGACAAAAATTAGAATGTTCTGGGAACATACTGAGAACGTTTATTTATTTTTTGGGGCCAAAATTAGAATGTTCTGGGAACGTTCTGAGAACACTTGTTTATTTTTGGGGAACAAAATTAGAACTTTCTGAGAATGTACTGAGAACGTTTGGTTATTTTTTGGGGAACAAAATTAGAAAGTTCTAGGAACATACTGAGAACGTTTGGTTATTTTTTTGGGATCAAAATTAGAACGTTCTGGGAACGTACTGAGAACGTTTGGATATTTTTTTGGGGAACAAACTTACAACGTTCTAGGAACGTGCTGCGAACGCTTGTTTATTTTTTTGGGAACAAAATTAGAAAGTTCTAGGAATGTGCTGCGAACGCTTGTTTATTTGTTGGGATCAAAATTAGAACGTTCTGGGAACATACTGAGAACGTTTGGTTATTTTTTTGGGATCAAAATTAGAACGTTCTGGGAACGTACTGAGAACGTTTGGATATTTTTTTGGGGAACAAACTTACAACGTTCTAGGAACGTGCTGCGAACGCTTGTTTATTTTTTTGGGAACAAAATTAGAAAGTTCTAGGAATGTGCTGCGAACGCTTGTTTATTTGTTGGGATCAAAATTAGAACGTTCTGGGAACATACTGAGAACGTTTGGTTATTTTTTTGGGATCAAAATTAGAACGTTCTGGGAACGTACTGAGAACGTTTGGATATTTTTTTGGGGAACAAACTTACAACGTTCTAGGAACGTGCTGCGAACGCTTGTTTATTTTTTTGGGAACAAAATTAGAACGTTCTGGGAACATACTGAGAACGTTTGTTTATTTTTGGGACAAAAATTAGAATGTTCTGGGAACATACTGAGAACGCTTGTTTATTTTTTTGGGATCAAAATTAGAACGTTCTGGGAGTGAACTGAGAACATTTGTTTATTTTTTTGGGATCAAAAGTAGAACGTTCTGGGAACATACTGAGAATGCTTGTTTATTTTTTTGGGATCAAAATTAGAATGTTCTGGGAACGTACTAAGAACGTTTGGATATTTTTTTGGGAACAAAATTAGAATGTTCTGGGAACATACTGAGAACGCTTGTTTATTTTTTTGGGATCAAAATTAGAATGTTCTGGGAACGTACTGAGAACGTTTGGATATTTTTTTGGGATCAAAAGTAGAACGTTCTGGGAACATACTGAGAACGCTTGTTTATTTTTTTGGGATCAAAATTAGAACGTTCTGGGAGTGAACTGAGAACATTTGTTTATTTTTTTGGGATCAAAAGTAGAACGTTCTGGGAACATACTGAGAATGCTTGTTTATTTTTTTGGGATCAAAATTAGAATGTTCTGGGAACGTACTAAGAACGTTTGGATATTTTTTTGGGAACAAAATTAGAATGTTCTGGGAACATACTGAGAACGCTTGTTTATTTTTTTGGGATCAAAATTAGAATGTTCTGGGAACGTACTGAGAACGTTTGGATATTTTTTTGGGATCAAAAGTAGAACGTTCTGGGAACATACTGAGAACGCTTGTTTATTTTTTTGGGATCAAAATTAGAATGTTCTGGGAACGTACTGAGAACGTTTGGATATTTTTTTGGGATCAAAAGTAGAACGTTCTGCGAACATACTGAGAACGCTTGGATATTTTTTTGGGATCAAAATTAGAATGTTCTGGGAACGTACTGAGAACGTTTGGATATTTTTTTGGGGAACAAAATTACAACGTTCTAGGAATGTGCTGCGAACGCTTGTTTATTTTTTTGGGAACAAAATTAGAACGTTCTGGGAACATACTGAGAACGTTTGTTTATTTTTGGGACAAAAATTAGAATGTTCTGGGAACATACTGAGAACGCTTGTTTATTTTTTTGGGGTACAAAATTAGAATGTTCTGGGAACATACTGAGAACGTTTGGTTATTTTTTTGAGACCAAATAAAAATGTCCTTTGAATGTACTGAGAACGATTTCTAATTTCTTTGGCAACCCATTAAGAATATTCTTTTAACATGCTGAGAACGATTACAAAATTCTTTGGGCTACCAAAATGAACATTCTGGCCTGGGAACATTGTGGGAACGTTTTATTTTCTTAAACTATCCTGTCTAACAGACAGAACGTTAGAACTTTTGTTTTGGGATCCAGGAACGTTCGCTGGGAATCATTACCATATTCCCTGCATTTGCATGCACGCATTGCATCGTAATCTGCTCTCGCTCACGTGTGCACCTGATGAACCCCACGTGTTTGTCTCCATCCAGCAGAACCTGCGCAGATGAGATCCAGTCCGGAGCTCTGACACCCGGAACCAGCGCTCGGCCCGACACCTGGGGCAAGTTCAAGCTCAAACCGGTGTGCACCGCTTTGCTACGGTTTCCGGGTTGAACGATACGTTTCCTGGAAATGGTGTGCAACGGGTTTGAGATGCGTTTTCTCTTGTTTGGTGGGTGTGTTGAGCATGTCAGCACAATCAGCAGCAGCATGTATATAAACCACGTGGTATTAAAGAGACAGCCCCCACAATGTAATTAAGAGCAAGTATATTGTTTGCACATGTTTATTTACATTAAAGGCAAAATAACTGAAATAATAAGAGCACAAGTATAGATCTGGAACTTCTTTAAGCTTGTCTAAATATCATTTAGTAATTGCAATATCTTTTGGTCCATATCCTTTCCTCAGGAAGGTGTGCTCGACACTGATTAACGTAACATAAAAATACTTTACATATTTATATATTTTGCTATTGCATTGTGGAGTGACACTTTCATAAACTTTTCTATACTCCTCCGATTGTATAATGGTAAATATTACAATATCATAGCACAACAACAGTGCTCAGTTTAAAAAACGTTTTGCACCGTTTTGTCGGGGCTGAACGCAGCCCAGGTGTGCCGTTCAATATTTTTATGGAAACTGATTCATTTTATTTTAGAAGAATAGAAAGTTCAAAAGAGCAGCGTTTATTTGAAATAGAAATATTTTGTAACATTATACATGTCTTTACTCTCACTTTTGATTAATTTAATGCGTCCTTGATGAATAAAAGTATTAATTTATTTTATTATTATTATTATTATTATCATTATTTTTAAATCAGCTGTCAACATCCATTACAGCGCGAGAAAATGTACTCAAATTTGAAAGTTACTAAAAGCATTCCTTTACCATTCCTTAATATGTTAAAGGGGATGTTAACATACTCCACCCTCATTCCCAAGATTTTGCATCTTAAATTAAGCAAAATATTTGTAGATGAGAAGTGCATTAATACGTTTATAAGAAATTGTCTTGTGTAGGAAAGCTATCCTGGTCCAATAAGAAGGAGCTATATTTGTCAACACCTAAATAGGAAATCAGTTAATGAATTTAGATGCAAATATTTGTTATTTCCTCTTCCACCAAAATATAAAGAAGTGCACTTTATATTTTTGTACGATATTTATCCCGCTAAGGAATTTCTGAGATTAAGATTTAATGTGGATTGTAATATTTGTAACAGTTCTGTAATTATTTTTCCGTTGTTATCTGCTTAATTCGGTTTGGACTGAAGTATGTAATCAGATTAAACAAAGAATATCATGTTGAAATTTGGAGGTTCATTTTAATAACTCATATTAAAATACTTTATTCACAAATGTAAATTCTGAAAAGAGCACCCCAGTTTAATATCTTTAAAAAAGAGCTTGTATACAGAGGTCCTGAGAATTATGAGAAGTGATAAAGCCAAGGAATTATTTGATTTGTTTAATAAGTGTGATTTCGTTTAAGCCCCTACATTGTTTATGGTTGCATGAATATATTTTATTTTATTTGGATTAATGTCTTGCATGATGGTTATAGTATGATTCTTATGAATGTCTCAGTCTGTGAGGACTTACAGTTGTGTTGCTTGAAATGCAAAAAAAAAAAAAAACGTAACAACTGGACAAAAACAAAAACAAACCAAAACAGTGACGAGATCACGTCTGACGCTCAGAGATCACGTGACCGCTGGAGCAGGAAGTACTCTCAGGTCTGTCACTTTCACTTTGTTCTGTCTTAATGTTTGACATGTTTGTTCATCATTTATTTAGCTGAGCGTTTTTATTCCCTTAGGGTCTATTCATGTGGTTGTTTAGAGGTATATTTCAGTTTATTGCAGTTATTTTAGTGTGTGTCTTCTGCTGTGATGTTATTTCAGTCATCACTAACACTAACTGAACTCAATCAGTTTTGTGAAAAATAACAAATTATAGTTTGAATGCGAATAAATATGATTTTTGACTGCTGATGTATAAGACTTAATAATTGAAATGCTATATAATCATATTTCCTCATTACAGTAATGCCGATTTCAGATGAGGGAGGGTTGAAATGTCATATTTAGTATTTCATATTTCATATTTTTTAGCAGAATTTTGCTCGAAAATGTCATTCTGACCAGTCGAAGTTCAACCGATCCTCAAAAATTAAGAAAGTGCATTTTGAATGCAGAAAATTAATTATGATTTTTGACATATGATGTTTAAAAACTATTTAAATAATATATAATTTTGCACTCATTACTGTAATGACAATTTTAGGTGAGGGAGGTTGAAATCACATGACATTTAATATTTTATTTGATATTAATTAATATTTTTCAGAAGATTTGGACTCGAAAATGTATAATGCACCCCTAAAGAAAATAAGAAATGATTTTTTAAATGTAGAAAATGAGGCGTATTGTGAGAACAATTATGATTTTTGACAGCTGATGTTTCAGGTGAGGGTTGAAATGTCATGATATTTCATATTTTATTCGTATGGTATTTAGTATTTGCATTTTAGTGTTTGGCTTCTGCTGTGATGAATGTATTAATCTCATAACTAACACCAACTCAGCTGATGCAGGTGGATTTATACAGTCCTCCATCAAAACATAACACACTGCAGCTGACGGAAAGCAGGTAAAGAGTGTTTCTGAGCAGTTCGTAATTCAGTCAATTATTCTGCCCTTGTGTAAGTGGTTTGAATCACATGCATGCGTCTCAAACAGCTTCGCTCAGCACTTTATCTTCAGATGTGCTTCAGCTCAGTCAATGATTACACAGTCTGTCACGTGACGCTCATGAGACTCTGTTGTGATCAGATGAAGAGATGATGATGATGATGATGGCGGCGCTGCTGTGTTTCTGCGCTCTGATCTCTGCTGTTTGCTGTGCACCGCTCATAGAAACTCAACCTGAACAGGTGCATGTCTCGTATCCAGGTGAGATTTCACTCTTCATGATTGACAGCTGTCAATCAAAACAAAGACAGACGGGTTTCCATGGAAACCCTGCAGTTATTGTGTGATTTCTTGGATTTGTAGTCTTCATACCGATAATGTCTTTGGCTCTCGTGAGTGTAATTATGTTATGTTAGTCATTTAATATTTTATTTTAAATCAGTTGATATTTTTCAGCAGAAATTGAACATTTTATACCTCAAAAAAATAGGAAAAATTCATTTTGAATGCAGAAAGTGAGGCTTTTTTTTACTAAAACATTTGAGGTTTAAAGACTTCACGATTTAAATAATATACAATAATTTTTCCTAGTCACATTCTCAGGTTAGGGAGGGTTGAAATGCGGTGATATTTAATATTTTATTTGATATTAGTTGATATTTTTCAGCATAATGTTGTTTGAAAATGTCAATATATCTATTATTTTATTTAATTTTACTTGATATTTAGTTGCACATTTCTCTTCAAAATTAAGACTTTTTTTCTTATTGAAAAAAGTTTGTTTTTTGAGAAGAATTATGATTTTTGACAGCTGATGTTTAAAGACTTCACGATTTAAATAATATATAATAATTTTTCCTAGTCACATTTTCAGGTGAGGGAGGGTTGAAATGCCGTGATATTTAATATTTTATTTCATGTTAGTTGATATTTTTCAGCAGAGCGGTTATGATTTCTGACAGCTGATGTTTAAAGATTTCACAAATTAAATAATATGCTTTTTTTTTGTCTTTGAAATAATGACAATTTCAGATGAGGAAGGGTTGTATTTTATTTAAAATGGATGTTTTTCAGCAGAATTTTGTTTGAAAATGTCAATATATCTATTATTTTATTTAATTTTAGTTTATATTTTTCAGCCGATATTTGAAAATGTCATTCAAAAAAAAATTAAGATTTTTTATTTATTTTTGAGAACAGTTATGATTTTTGACAGCTGATGTATAAAGACTTCACTGTTTAAATAATATATAGTAATTTTTCATAATTACAGTTATGCGAGGGAGTGTTGAAATGTGTTGGAAATGATATTTCATTGTCTCTGTGTTTGTACTTTGCTCAGTGACAGTAAAGAGGGTCAGGTGACCCGAGCAGGTGTTTATAACGGAGCGTCTTTCCTCAGGTGTGAAGAACTCGATGTTGGTCACATGGTCCACCGCTAATAAAACCGAGAGCGTTGTTGAGTACGGTCTGTGGGGCGGGAAGCTCTTCAGTCACACGGCAGAGGGAGACGCAAGCGTGTTTATCGACGGAGGGCCGGAGAACAGAACGATGTACGTCCACCGAGTCACGCTGACCGATCTGACCCCAGCGGCTTCATACGGTAACCTTCACACAGACATCACACAGTGTGTGTGACCTGGACGATAGAGATGTTAATAGATATGTGTGTGTGTTTCAGTGTATCACTGCGGCAGCGACGCCGGATGGAGCGACATCTTCTACTTCACGTCTCTGAATGAAAGCGTGAGCTTCAGCCCCAGATTCGCTCTGTTCGGTGACATGGGCAACGAAAACCCTCAGTCTCTGAGTCGACTGCAGAAAGAGACGCAGATGGGGATGTACGACGTCATTCTGCACATCGGTGAGACCGCAAACGAATAGCTCGGCCAAAATGAAAAAGCACTGGAAATGTGCTCATCCCAGATTAGGATGAGTTTGTGTCTTCATCAGGTTTGGAGAAATGCAGCATTGCGTCAGTGTCTCACTGCAAGTGAATGGGTGCCGTCAGAATAAGAGTCATAAAAACATCACAATAACACACAGCACTCCAGTCCATCAGTTAACATCAATCCAGCATTAAGACGTTTTTAACTCAAATCCCATAGAGTCCATAATCCATAATAACGCTTCCTCCAATGAAGAAGTGTTCTGGTGTGAATCAGGAGAGAAATCTGCACACCGTTTACAAGCCAAAACTTAAATTTTTTGTCTTCTCCAGATGTTAACTGATGGACTGGAGTGCTGTGTGTTATTGTGATGTTTTTATGACTCTTATTCTGACGGCACCCATTCACTTGCAGTGAGACACTGACGCAATGCTGCATTTCTCCAAACCTGATGAAGACACAAACTCATCCTGATCTGGGATGAGCACATTTCCAGTGTGAACTGTTCCTTTAACTGAGTAAGAGCAGATTAGTTTGTCGTCCCAGTGACGATGGTTTAGTTCTAGTTTTGTGTCAGAGTTATGCTTGTGCGTGTGCTTTACAGCATGTGATTGTCTTCACAGGGGATTTCGCGTATGACATGCACGAGGTAAGAAACACAGCTGGCCATGTAGTGCCACATCAGTTTTGTTAATATTTTGAATTCATTTTATTTTTAGATTTTCTGCTTTCATGTTAATTTGAACGACTCGAGGGAAGTAAATGAAGATAGAACGATTATTTTCGAGTGGACAGTTTTTGCTGCTGTGTTTCTATATTAAGCACAAGACTACAGAAATCAGTCAAATCAAGTCATGATCAGAATATGTAAGTGATGATCATTAGAGATCTGAAAACTCATTAGAGCAACGACCACAAAATTCCCCAATCACTATAATTATGTAAGAGTCTGGAAAATAGACAGATCTGATTTAAGTTTGTCGTGACTTTTTAGTTTTAAAACGGTGTGTGTTTGAAATATTATATCATAATGTGATTATGAGCTGAACACAGATCTGTTTTTAATCACAGTCTTGATTCTGAGGATGTTTTATGTCTCAGTGTTATTTTGAGATACTGTTATAATTTTCTGTTTTCATTCAAATTTTAATTAAAGTTTTATTAATTTTATGTTTTTTTTATTGTCATTTTTAATAGTTTGTGTTTTTTTTTTATGTCTATATAGTTTTTATTCATTTTTATTTCAGGTTTAGTTTTAGGTAAACTAAATTAAAAAGAGAAATATTTAACAACAAGCTTAAAATAAATTAGAATAGTTTATTTCATTTCAGTTAGCATTTATTTTAAGTAAAAATATGTTTTTATGGTTTTAGTTTTAGTTAACTATAATAACCTAAATAGTTTTTAATTAACACAATTTTATATTTTCTGTTATAATTTTAATTTTAATTAATGTTTTAGTAATTTTGTTCTTTGTTTTGTCATTTTTATTAGTATTATTATTTTATTGCATTACTTATTTTATTTCAGATAATTGCCAAGGCAACTTTTCTCACTTTCATTTAGTTTAACTTGATGCATTAAAATAACTTAAACTGCAATAAAAATTATTAAAAACTATATAGACATAATAAAAGAAACAGAACATAAAAATGACTAAAATACACACCAAAATTGCTAAAACTTTAATAAAGATGAAAATGAAAATGGAAAATATAAAAATAAAAACGACTTCAAACTATTAATAAAAATTATAATAGTATCTCAATGATACTGAAATAACCCTGGTGTGCGTGCGTGCGTTTGTGTGTGTCTGTGTGTGTCTGTGTGTGTCTGTGTGTGTGTGCGCGTGTGTGTGTGTGTGTGTCTGTGCGTGTGAATGTGTGTGCGTGCGTGTGTCTGTGTGTGTGTGTGTGTGTGTGTGTGTGTCTGTGTGTGTGTGTGTGTGCGAGCGTGCATGTGTGTCTGTGTGTGTGCGTGTATGCGTGTGTGTCTGTGTGTGTGTGTGTGTCTGTGTGTGGGTGTGTGTGCGTGCGTGTGTGTGTGTGTGTGTGCTCTTGTGTGTGTGTGTGTGTGTGTGTGTGTGTGTGTGTGTGTGTGCCTGTGTGCGTCTGTGTATGTGCGTGTGTCTGTGTGTGTGCGTGTGTGTCTGTGTGTCTTGTGTGTGTGTGCGTGTGTGTGTGTGCGTGTGTGTCTGTGTGTGTGTGCCTCTGTGTGTCTGTCTCTGTGTGTGTGTGTGTGTGTGTGCCTCTGTGTGTCTGTGTGTGTGTGTGTGTGTGTGTGTGTGTGGGTGTGCGTGCGTGCGTGTCTGTGTGCCTCTGTGTGTGCATGTGTGTGTGTCTGTGTGTGTGTTTAATCAGGATAACGGCCGGATCGGGGATGAGTTCATGCGGCAGATCCAGTCCATCGCTGCTTACACGCCGTATATGACCTGTCCTGGAAACCACGAGTGGGCTTAGTAAGTGAGTTTAACCTGCTCTTAACCTAAACCTGATCTGAACTTTAATGTCTTCGAGTAGGTCAGTCATCAGGAGATTTTAACCAGGTTATAGAGTGCAGAAATGAAAAACGCTGCTGTCTGGAACAAAAGAATCTGTTCCACAGCGGAGATTCAGAACATTTTTGGGAAACTTTTCATGACATGCGTCATTTTAATCGCATGTCTGGATTTGCTCAAGAGCCGCTGACATCTAAACAACACCAGCAGAGCCAAAGAACACGGAGAAACGGGCCGGAGCTCAGCGACGAGAGGCATGCAGTTACGCTTAACCAACAATATTTACTTCAAAACCAAAAGAAAAATTTTAGGATGTTGATTATTTTGGGACATTATTATGTAACATGCGCTTTCCCCGCAGTTGTGTTTAACCCTGATAATGCATTCAAACTCTGTAGAAAAAGCCTAAATGTAAATGTTTTTTTTGACACTAATATAACTTCATAGATAATTTTACGAAACGTATTTTTGACACTAATGGTGCTCCATATATACCCGGGTCAAAATGACCCAAACACAAATATGTTTTAAATCTCCAAAAAAAGAATTGTATAAAATCTGAAAAATATGTTTATCTTGAAATTCTTAAAGCATTTGCAAAGTTTCGTTCCCTTATTAAAAACTATGCTTTTTTTTTTTTAGAGATGTTTATGTATCTCTTCCAGGTCAAAATGGAGCCTGGAAGGGTTAAATATTACACTAAGCTAAAAAATATTAATGGCCATAAAATAGATTCATTTTCATTTCAGACCTTCAGGACTGAGATTTATACTCTCTATAGGAGTAAACGGTGTTGTTATGATGGATTATTGATCCCACATTTACGTATGCCTGTCTTTTAAGATTTTCCAAATCAAAAACTCACTAAACGAGGCGAAAAATGATTGTATTACTCAGTATTTTTTTCCAGTACAAATATCTAAACATTCTTAAATCAAGACACATTTACTGGAGATGCAAAATGACAGAAGATAAGAATAGAAACTGATCAGAATAAAGTGAGTTTAAGATTAAAACCAGAACAAATATCCAAATTAATCCAAATGGAAAACAAGGTCATTTTTCTGGCCCCATTGCACTGTAAAACAAAAGTTGTACATAAAACAGATTATCGAAATATGTTAGCTCAGTGTGTTACTTCCTGTTTCTTTGTAATTATCTGTAAATTAACTTGCAATTTCTGATTGAAAATTGTTTCTACAGCAAATTTTCTTCAGTGTGGCAGATATTTGTTCTTGTTAAACTATATGAGGTGAACCCAGTGCTTAATCAAGGAGTTAATTAGGGGTTCAAGCGCGTAGCACTGAAAACTTATTGTAATTGTTAGAATGGCCAAAGATCAGCAATCTCCATCTAAAACTGATCGGGCAGAGCAAACCGTGAGTCGTAGAGACTTGAAACTTGGAGGGATGCTAGTACTCACACCGTCTACAATGTCACCAAAGCTCGCCCCAATCGGCCTGACGGGGGCGCTACAGCGATCAAAAGAATGAAATCGCTCATATCTCCTAAACCGTTAGCCGCAGGATCAAGTGCCTTATATCGTTGGAATCCTCGGGTATTTTGGATACTTTTGCGAACTAGTCCTAGGTTTTTCACCCGATCGGAACCAAACCAGTGCAGAAAGATTCTTTGGAGAGTGAATATCAATAATTATCAAAGAGGGACGCCAAAACGTTTGGCAGCTTTTACTAAAACGCCTAAAACTTTTGAACGGAATGAGATATCTTCACCAAACTCAGAACACTCATGTAGGAGCTCAGTCTGAGGTCACATGAAAAAAATCATGGAGCTTGGCCACTTGGTGGCGCTATAAGAGGGAAAAAACTTAAAAATGGCTATAACTACGGAACCATTTGTCCGATCAATTCAATTCAAGTTTATTTGTATAACGCTTTTCACGATACAAATCGTTGCTTTATAGATAATTAAGTTTCTACAATATATTTAGTGTTAGCTTATCAGTAGTGACTGTCAGTTAATGTACATATGGTAGAAATGTACGGAAAGATCAATTCAAGACGTAATCAAACAGACGATGAACACTATTAACAGCAATTATTACATGATGCAATCAAACTTATAGCAAAATTTGGTAGTTCATCAACATGAAAATTGGAACGTAGTGTCTTTGTCCAATGTGCCAGAAGTGTCTATGAGGACATTAGCGTATCTCAAAAAACATGGCCGCCATTGGCCAATGAATTTTGAGCACCTATGAGACAAGGTTAATGGAGGTCGATCGTAATGAAACTCAGTGGGCCTGACTAGGTCTGTGAGACATTTGAAAGAAATCAGCCACTGGGGGGCGATATCGCATTTTTCAAGGGCATAATTAATTGTACATTGCGCGGTTTTTCACACATACACACAATATTCATATCATCTGTTAGACCTCCTCATTCCGATCAACTTTGCCTCTAGAACACTGCAATCTCGAAAAAACCACTGCAGTACAATTCTCAGGACTCTCTATATCAATAATTATTAAAAAATGTTTAACTTCACCCTTTGGGTAGTTATAACTGGGTCGTTTAGAAAAGGGGCGTGTCCAAATATACACAAAAGCCTATAAAGCCTAAACGAAAACTCAAAACTTCATGAAACTAGGTGAGCACATGCAACAGGTGATTCTAAACAAGCATGCTAAGTTTCATAGAGATCGGACCACAGGTGGCGCTATAACAGTCAAAAAGGCTTCAAAAACACTATATTTCTATGGTAAACTATATGTCTATGGTTCAGAAATACACTAGATCTTCACTTCGTACGATTGATCTGCTCATTCTGAATAACTTTGCCTATAGGACTGCTGTCAATCAAACAGTTCTTTAAATATTTGACATTATTTAAAAAACCTACTTTGGCAAACTCCTCCACTCCGGCCATAGGTGGCGCTGTAACAGTCATAAACATTAAAAAATCGTCATATTTCTATGGTTAATTACCTGGATTTGCCAAAAATGCTTTTTTAAATCATTGATTTAGGTGGTTACAGGCTTGCTAAATAATACGTAATGTCTTTTTTCATGTGTGCTTAAATGCCTTAAAGCGCTTGAACCCCAAAAATCACTGCAAAAATTGAAAACAAAATTCTTAAATTATTTTAAAAAATTTATTGAAATGACGTAATTTAAAATTTAAATACCATTGATTTTGCCATGAATATAACCATTGCTGCTGACACGACGTTAAATCATAAATAAATAAAATAAATATTTGTTCTAAGAATAATAAGAATGAGAATATGAATGTTTTAAGAATAAATGTATCTTGATTTAAGAATGTTTAGATAAGACAAAACATGCTTTTTGCACTGTATTTGTAATCTGACCGGCTGCTGAATAATTTATTCAGCTTCACATCCCTCTTAGTAAGCGATTCAGACACAGCCTGCTGACTTTTCATGTTTTTTAGTGCACTAGTTAGTAGTTTGAGTGCTGACCTCGCTGTGACCACTGGAGGGAAGCACAAACCTCTGGATCGATGTTAAAAGTGATTGACTGTGTAGAGATGGTTTTTGGGCTCAGTGAAATATTCTGTAAATGTCTGGCCAGATGTTTTCCTAGACTTGACCTCATGACCCCTGTGAGCTCTCAGCACATCCATACCAGCACAACGGAAACTCAAAAAAATGATCCTGAACCCCGCATCCTCTTGACCTTTGACCCCACCCTCTGAGGTCACTGACTGTGACCCTGAATTAACCCTGTCCGTGTGAGACACGAGAGCGTTTAGTGTTTTTCTGTTTCTCGCTGGTGTCGTTTGAAGGCCTGAATATGTTCACTGTGTAACTCAGTAACGGCTGCTGTGGTTTTCTGTCTGTGTTTATTTTTCCAGTAACTTCTCCCACTACAGGAATCGTTTCAGTATGCCGGGACACACGGAGAATCTGTGGTACAGGTACGACAAGATCTTGAGCTGTTTTGCTTTGTTTTCTTTTCTATGGAAGCTTGTTTAAACCACGGGATTAAAAAAAAGGTAGTTATCTCACAGTTCTGACTTTTTACCACAATTCTGAGGGGAAGAAAACACAGAATTGCGAGATAGAAACTCAGAATTGCTTTATATCATACAATTCTGACTTTTTTCTCACAATTCGTACTTTTTTTTTTTTTTTTCAATTCTGGCTTTTTTCTCACAATTCGTACTTTTTTTGCAAATTCTGTCTTTTTTCTCACAATTCAGACTTTTTTCTCACAACTCTAACTTTTTTTTGCAAATTCTGGCTTTTTTCTCGCAGTTCTGGCTTTTTTTGCAAATTCTGGCTTTTTTCTCGCAATTCTGGCTTTTTTTGCAAATTCTGGCTTTTTTCTCGCAATTCTGGCTTTTTTCTCGCAATTCAGGCTTTTTTCTCGCAACTCTGACTTTTTTTGCAAATTCTGGCTTTTTTCTCGCAGTTCTGGCTTTTTTCTCACAACTCTAACTTTTTTCTCATAATTTTGACTTTATATATCACAGTTTTGAGTTCATAACATAGTTCTGACTTTTTTCTCAGAATTGCCAGAAAAAAAGTCTGCATTTTGAGATAAAAGTCGCAGTTATCGTTGTTATTTTTCTTTATCCTGTGGCGGAAACAAGCTTCTGTATCTTTCAGACTGGTGGAAAGAAAATAAGTGTTTGTTTTATTGCACTTTGTCTATTATATCTCTGAGTTTTATCTCAGAAATCTCCACTTACACTATAAAGAAAGAAAACTAGAAAGACTCTCCCTGTTTTATCCTGTAGTTCTTCACATGAGCTCAATTATAATGTCTGGATAAACTGTTTGAGAGAGGTCATAAGGTGCAGATTATAGTCAGTTAAGTTTGTTTGTTATGAATCATCTCTGCACTGGAACATCATAATTGAGCGAGCGATATATCTGTGCTCGTGGGAGAAAGCTGGAAAAACTACTGAGGTTCTGCTTTAAACACGGAGAGGATGAAGAATCCAGCTCTGCGTTGCTGGATGATTGTTTTTCCCAGTCTGAAGAAACATTTAGTGTTTGCACAGTCAGTTTTTGAACACTGAAGCATGTTTATAACTGTGTGTAGCTGGAACATTGGACCTGCTCATATCATCTCCTTTTCCACGGAAGTCTATTTCTATCTGGAATACGGCCTGGATCTGCTCTTCAGACAGTATGAGTGGCTACAGGCCGATCTACAGGTACAAATACAGAACAGATGCTGCTGTGGTCTCTCAGAAATCGACTTTGCTGTGGATGAACACTGCAAAAATCATGTTCATAGATGTAGATGAGTTTGTGTCTTCATCAGGCTTTGAGAAATGCAGCATTGCATCAGTGTCTCACTGCAAGTGAATGGGTGCCGTCAGAATGAGAGTCCAGACAGCTGATAAAAACATCACAATAATCCACAGCACTCCAGTCCATCAGTTAACATCTGGAGAAGACAAAAGCTAAAACTAATCCAGCATTAAGATGTTTTTAACTCAAATATGAGTCCATAATCCATAATAACTCTTCCTCCAGTGAACAAGTGTTCTGGTGTGAATCAGGAGAGAAATCTGCACAGATCAAGCAGCGTTTAAACTGCTCTAAACAAATGTGAGAGACAACAGGAGATGCACTTTTTCACTGGAGGAAGAGTTATTATGGATTATGGATTCATATTTTAGTTAAAAACGTCTTAATGCTGGATGTGTTTCAGCTTTTGTCTTCTCCAGATGTTAACTGAGTGCTGTGGATTATTGTGATGTTTTTATCAGCTGTCTGGACTCTCATTCTGACGGCACCCATTCACTTGCAGTGAGACACTGATGCAATGCTGCAGTTCTCAAAACCTGATGAAGACACAAACTCATCCTGATCTGGGATGAGCACGTTTTCGGCAAAAAATGTTCATTTTGGGGCGAACTATTCCTTTAAACAGTTTTACTGTAAAAATATTGAAACATCCTTAAAACTAAGCAAAACTGTGGAAGATAATCAGGCATGTTTTTATAGTTTTAAGCATGAATCCAGCAAAACTGAGTGGCATTTATGAAATAAAGCAAGGGAGTGTTTCTGTGCTTGATAAAGGAAGCGAACCGTCCTGAGAACCGAGCGCAGCGGCCGTGGATCATCACGATGGGACACAGACCCATGTACTGCTCCAACGACGACGGAGACGACTGCACACTCTTCCAGAGCTACGTGTGTGATCTCAGATCTCATGCTGTGTGTGATTCTGTTTCAGTACCATCTCAAGACGAGGTCAGATGGTTAATGCTGTCTTTGGTGATGTCTGCTGTTTCAGGTCCGACTTGGACGCAATGACACGAAACCCGTTGCTCCTGGACTGGAGGATTTATTCTATCAGTACGGTAAGAGGATTGCGCCGTTTGAAGGGATGCACTGGTCAGTTTTGAGTTTTTAGTCTATTTTGCTTCCATATCATGGAAAGAAAACATCCAAAATACACATTTAAGAGTTTATTTTTTTGCGTCTGTAGATTTCAATCTCAGTCCATATCTTTAAAGAGTTTTTCTCTAACAAACACCAAACTTTACAGTTTTATTCCTCTCGATATTCCTGAAAACAATCTGTCTGTTGCACTAGAGATGCACAATGACATAAGATGTTAAGTCTTGCTTTCTGAAAAGTTTTTCAACATTTTGATTTCTGACCCCATTAGCAGATATTTTTTCTTTTTTTTAACAAAACCTATTAAAATTAGAAAACAAGACTTTACATCTTATGTCATTATGCATCTCTAGTAAATATATCTTCAGTTAAGAATGTTTAGATATTTGCACTGGAAAACAGTACAAAAATACTGAGGAGGAAAATCATTTTTTGCAGTTTGACAGTATTTTTTTATTTTCTTATTTATGGAGTGATTAAAATAGAAATCCCAAAAAATCCCCTCTGGAAAAACCTTTAATATGACAACAAAATCAAACAAGAATTATGAATCTGGCTTTATCCAGTGTTCAAATTCATGCTCTGGACATGTATGCAAATTAGCACATATTTAATTAGATAATGCATCATTTGCATATTTAAGCATATCATTTCAGAAAACTTGTAATACTACACAGTTGTCTAATGTACTGTGATTAATCAACTAGGGAACGTGTGAGAATATATTTATTAGTTAATTTTTTTCCCTGTTTACCTCTAGTATTAGTATCTCAGTCTATATTTTTAATGATTGTTTCCAAGCCTAAACTGTGTGTATGTGTGTGCGTGTGTGTGAATGTGTGTGTGTGTGTGTGTGAGAGAGAGAGTGTGTGTGTGTGTGTGAGTGAGCGTGTGTATGTGGGTGTGTGTGTGTGAGCGAGGGTGTGTGTGTGTGCGTGTGTGTGAATGTGTGTGTGTGTGTGTGTGAGAGAGAGAGTGTGTGTGTGTGTGTGAGTGAGCGTGTGTATGTGGGTGTGTGTGTGTGAGCGAGGGTGTGTGTGTGTGCGTGTGTGTGAATGTGTGTGTGTGTGTGTGTGAGAGAGAGAGTGTGTGTGTGTGTGTGAGTGAGCGTGTGTATGTGGGTGTGTGTGTGTGAGCGAGGGTGTGTGTGTGTGCGTGTGTGTGAATGTGTGTGTGTGTGTGTGTGAGAGAGAGAGTGTGTGTGTGTGTGTGAGTGAGCGTGTGTATGTGGGTGTGTGTGTGTGAGCGAGGGTGTGTGTGTGTGCGTGTGTGTGAATGTGTGTGTGTGTGTGTGTGAGAGAGAGAGTGTGTGTGTGTGTGTGAGTGAGCGTGTGTATGTGGGTGTGTGTGTGTGAGCGAGGGTGTGTGTGTGTGCGTGTGTGTGAATGTGTGTGTGTGTGTGTGTGAGAGAGAGAGTGTGTGTGTGTGTGTGAGTGAGCGTGTGTATGTGGGTGTGTGTGTGTGAGCGAGGGTGTGTGTGTGTGCGTGTGTGTGAATGTGTGTGTGTGTGTGTGTGAGAGAGAGAGTGTGTGTGTGTGTGTGTGCGTGTGTGTGTGTGTGTGTGTGTGTTTCAGGAGTGGATCTGGAGCTCTGGGCTCATGAACACACGTATGAGAGACTCTGGCCCGTCTACGATTACAAGGTAAAGCTCAGCACTGATCTGAAAGCGCTCTGTGATCGACTCTATCAGATGTGACGTGTGTTTGTGTCCCGCAGGTGTTTAACGGGAGCTCTGAAGAGCCGTATGTGAATCCTAAAGCGCCCGTGCACATAATCACAGGTTCAGCCGTGAGTATCGTCAGAAGCACCAGCAACGCTAGTTTCACGAGGGCTTGTGAAGGTTAAAGAAGGGCACTGTTCATGATAGAGTACTAACTTACTGCATACTGCACGATACACTGTCTATTTATTAAAACAGTATGTAAAGCAGCACTTATAAAGTGCACTAGTGCACACCCAGTGTTTTTTCTCCATAGAGATTTTAAAATAGTCTCTGTTTAAAGCGTTTTAATCCATAAATCAAACAACCAGCTATGAGCAGAATCACAACAGTATGATTTAAAGTATTTGAAAATCAGGCAAAAAGATAAAAATATGTTCTAATAACATTTAGCCAACGTTCCAATTAGGTAAAAAAAAAAAACATTCCAGTTTTTTAAAAAAAAATTTAAAATCATTTTATCATTTTGCAAACATTATGGGAACGTTACTTTTGAAGGTTCTCTGAATGTTCTGAAACATTTAAAAAGAAACATTAAACTGACATCCAACTAAAATGTTTCAAGAAGTTTCAGTAACATTATTAAAGACCAGATACATTCTATTAATGTTGCCAGAAGAACGTTGAGAGAACCTTGACAGAACGTTCTGAGAACATTCCCTGTTAGCTGGGAACTACAAGAACTACAATCCCATGAAGCATTGCAAATTACATCATCGAATTAAAAACACTGCAGTAATATAAACCTATTAATTAAAAGAAAATGAAAGAACAAGATGCAGCGCAGACGTCAAGTCGAGGTTATTACACTGAACTAAATCCATTAAAAAAAGAGAAAATATAAAAAACTATTTCAAGCTATTAATAAAAATTATGGTAACACTTTACAATAAGGTTCCATAAGTTAATGTATTAACTAACATGAACAATAGATTTATTACAGTATTTATTCATCTTTGTTAATGTTAGTTAATGAAACTACTGTCGTTCACTGTTCATGTTCGTTCACAGTGCATTAACTAATGTTAACAAACACAACTTTTGATTTTAATAATGTATTGGTAAATGTTGAGATTAACATTAACTAAGATTAATAAATGCTGTAGAAGTGTAAGAAATTAACCTTATTGTATAGTGTTACCAAAATCATAATAGTATTTCAGTGATACTATAATAACAGTCTAACATGCGCTCACTTAGAAAAAGAAAAAGCAGAAGTACCGCAGTGCAGTGTAATAATGTGTTCTGCGTGAATGACCCCTAAATAACCACCTTTGTAGCAGAATGCATTGTAAGAAAAATCATCCACCAACTTCCAGAACCCAACAATAAACATTTAGGATTCAGTGTGTCGTCACACGAACTCATCGTGTTTCATGTTTGCATTTTAAATTGAATTTTGCATGAAAAAAATGACTTCAGCTCTGGAAACGGAAGGTCGAGTTGAGTGCATTGGATTGTGGGATACGGTATGCCATGTGTTGGTGTTTTAGCAGATGTGTGATTTTGTCTTGTTCAGGGCTGTCGAGAGAAACACGACGGCTTCATCCCTAAACCTCGTGACTGGAGTGCATTCAGAAGCACGGATTACGGCTACACACGCATGCGTCTGCTCAACGGCACGCACCTGTACCTGGAGCAGGTGTCTGACGACCAGGTAGCTCTCGTGAGTGTGTGTGTGTGTGTGTCTGGCTGTATGTCTGTGTGTGTGTCTGTCTGTCTCTGTGTGGGTGTGTGGGTGTGTGTGGGTGTGAGGGAGAGTGTGTGTGTGTGTGCGTGCGTGTGTGTGTGAATGTGTGTGTGTGTGTGTGTCTGGCTGTATGTCTGTGTGTGTGTCTGTCTGTCTCTGTGTGGGTGTGTGGGTGTGTGTGGGTGTGAGGGAGAGTGTGTGTGTGTGTGCGTGCGTGTGTGTGTGAATGTGTGTGTGTGTGTGTGTCTGGCTGTATGTCTGTGTGTGTGTCTGTCTGTCTCTGTGTGGGTGTGTGGGTGTGTGTGGGTGTGAGGGAGAGTGTGTGTGTGTGTGCGTGCGTGTGTGTGTGAATGTGTGTGTGTGTGTGTGTCTGGCTGTATGTCTGTGTGTGTGTCTGTCTGTCTCTGTGTGGGTGTGTGGGTGTGTGTGGGTGTGAGGGAGAGTGTGTGTGTGTGTGCGTGCGTGTGTGTGTGAATGTGTGTGTGTGTGTGTGTGAGTGTGTGCGTGTGACGTCTGCAGACTAACTCGAGCTCTGTCTGCAGTACGGGAAAGTCATCGATCAGATGATGCTGGTGAAGGAGAAGCACGGAGCGCACGCCTGGCGCTGAAGATCCTGACGCTTTCGGGAAACGAGACGCACTTGAATCAAACAATCGAGGGAATGAGGGTCGAATGTGATGTTCTCCAGCGGCAGATCTTCTTCAGACTCCTTCCAGACAGATTTACTGTATATAAATGATTATATTTTAATAAGGTGATAAAGTACTGTATGTAATCTACTTGATTTTTTAAAACCATGAACTCTGTTCCAAAACCTAGTGAGCTTCCTACTTAGATTGCATTTTAACATTTTAAGTCTGCTACATTATGCTGCCTTCTAAGGGGCCATTCACACACAACACGATTTTGTGTTTAAAATCATAAACATTGGGTTTAAAAACTTTACTTAAAGCCTTTATGCATAATGCATTATGAAAGTAGTTTTAATGCATTAATTATGCCTCAAAACGCACCTTATAATATGATCTCATGAATAATTATAACCACAGTTATAACACTAATCTATTCATTGTTGCACCTTTAGAAAGTATAATGCATTAAAACACAAACCTTCACATGTTATAATGCATTTACAATTATTTATGAAAATATATAATGCAAGTCTTTTAACTCGAGTGACGCATTTTATAAAACTGTGTTGCAAAAAAGACATGACGATTTTTATTTAGTGTAAATAGATAAAAGAACTAAAACTAAAATAAGTTGATAAAAACATTTTTTTAAATATCCATCCATATTGTAAAAAAATAACAAAAGCACACAAAGAATTACTAAAACTTTAGCTAAAATGAAAATGAAAACAAAATATTGCATTAAAAACCCATAAATAAAAGAACTAAACAATTCTCAGTGATTAAAACAACACTGTCTAGCGTGCGTTTACTAAAAATAATGCAAAAAATGTGTTCTGTGTGAACGGCCCCTAAATAACCTTCATTATACCAGAATGCATTGCAACAGAAATCATCCATCAATCAAGCAAGAGAACCATATTTTTTAGAATTCATTCGTTCAGTAAAAATATAGACAAAAAGAGTCCCATCTGATTTTAAATGAGCTGTTTGTCCTAATATATAGCTGCTATTATTTCTGTTGTTATCTTAGCAAAACACTACTGATTTGAGTTGTCTTGGAAGTGTGCTGTCTATGTAGAGCACTAGCGTTTGGAACAGAGTGAATATGAACACATGCTGCTGCGTCGATCTTCACAATGAGCTTTAATAAATTCATCTGGTGACAGTAATTAAATCTCATTCTTTAAGGGCTTATTTGAGCATTCATGTCTCCTTTCCTTTGGTTTTGACACTGCGCTGGGCTTTTAATGGTTTCTGTGGGCCTTAAAAGCTCTTAAATCAGAGCAGCAGCTCTTAAACTTTTTTCCAGTACAAATATCTAAACATCGTTAAATCAAGATACTTTTACTGGAGATGCAAAATAAAAATATTAAGTCTTGTTTTCTACGAAATTGTACAAAACAAACAAAACATCGAGATGACGAGCTCATTGACGAATGCTTGTTCTTGTTTTAATTATAAACTAATTTCGGTGAGTTTCTCAGAAAACAACTCATCAGAGTGAAACGGATTTTCAAAAAAAAGGCGGGACTTAGTTCTGTCCATCGGCTGCTGATTGGATGTTGAGATGTGGGCGTGGCTCTCAGTCGTGGAGGGGGATCTGTGGTGGATTTTAAGAAAGGGGCGGAGTTTAAACTCACTCAGTGATTGGAGAACTCTGTCATTCCACTGGAATTTTGATATTTTGATGAGAAATGCCATATAGAGAATTGTAAGTTCATGTTATGTTCGGGTCATTTTGAACCCGGGTTTTCTTTGTCCTGGAAATGCTAGTTAATGTTATGGCATTGGACTGGAGCTGTTTTCTTTGTTAGCACAGGTTGTGTGTTTCTCTGTGGAGCTGATCAGGTTTTGAGTGAACTGACAAAATGATTTACAAACAATGCACTTTTAGATGTTTTGGAGCAGGACAGAAGTGGTCTGGAATGAGAGAGTGTCACTAATGAGCAAATGTTGACTGTTGTTGATCTCTTTGTTGAAGAGGAGCAGCAGCGGCTCCATTAGATAATGCGTGTGTTCTCAGTAAACCAAACATCTGGAATCCTGCGGCTGTTTTTGTGTGTTTGACCGCGTGATGGACGCTCTGGTGCGGGTTTGTTTTTCTCCATCATGCGTTCCTCTTCTCTAGATTCTGTGTCGAAGGTTCTTCTGTGTCCTGCTGCAGACACACACACACACACACACTCTCTCTCTCTCTCTCTC
>JADLZM010035390.1:180455-185455 GCA_018148995.1 Sinocyclocheilus maitianheensis
CACACACACACACACACACACACACACACACTCACTCTCTCACACACACACACACACACACACACACACACACACGCTGGGAAAGATAAACTCGTGCAGTAAACGTGAATCAAACCGCAGCATGTGCTGCTGTCATGTGTTTACATCTGCACTGCCTGGAAAAAACATAATTTCTGTGGCATATCAGTGGAACTAGAGATCAACACAAGAACAAAAATAACGTTTAACAAGGAAGAGCTCAATGCAACAGTATGAGAGTAGAGCGCATCACCTGATTGATTGATTGATTGATTGATTGATTGATCAGCTGTTTACAGTCATGTTGTGAATCTGATGGCTGCAGATGTTCTTTTAGAATCATTCAATATACTATTGTAGATTATTTTTGTATCTTCCGTTTTCATTTTAATTTTAGTTAACGTTTTAGTATATTTGTTGTGTTTTTATGACTTTTCTCTCTAAATATGTCTATAGCTTTTATTAATTATTTCAGTTTCAGTTATTTTAGTACATCAAGTTTATTTCCATTCATGTGTATTTATTTATTTATTATTTTATTTTATTTTATGATTTTAATTTGAGTTAAATATAGTTTTTTTCAATGTTTTAGTTATTTTAGTACATCAAGTTAAACTAAATTAAAATGAGAAATGTTGACTTGGTTTTTAATACTTTATTTCAGTTAATGTAAGTACATATTTGTAACCGTTGTTATTGTATGTAAACGCTAATAGCCCTGTCTGGCGTATCTGCAGAGGCTCTCTCCGTCACAGGACGTCTGATGTTTATCTGCTCTGGTTTCCTGTGAGTCACGCAGGATTCACTCCAGGCTTTGGATCAAGCTGAAGATGGATGTTCACCAGCCAGAAGCAGCACGCCGCTCACCACGGTAAGATAACGTGATTTACAGATGCTGACTGAGGACAAACAGCCATCTGAACAAGCTCTCCGAGCTGCTTCAAGATCTTCATCTTCTGTCTCATCAGCTTCACTTCTGCTTCAGTCTTATTTTAGGATTGAGACACTATTATAACTGTTTGAATTCAGTTATAAAATTGACAGAAAGCTATGGAAGCCTGTTTCTGCCATGAAATAAAAAACTAAAAGGGTAATTGCTTTTTATCTCGCAATTCTGACTTTTTTCTCTCAATTCTGACTTTTTACTCAATTTGACTTTTTTTATCGCAATTTTGTCTTTTTTTTTTTTTTTCGTAATTCTGACTTTTTTCTAAATTTTGACTTTTTTTCTCGCAATACTGTCTTTTTTTTCTCGCAATTCTGAGGGTTTTTTTCTCACAATTTTGACTTTTTTACTCTAAATTCTGACTTTCACAATTCTGTCTTTTTCTCGCAATTCTGTCTTTTTACTCACAATTTTGACTTTTTACTCAATTCTGACTTTTTTTCTCGCAATTCTGACTTTTTACTTAATTTTGACTTTTTTCTCTCAATTCTGACTTTCTCGCAATTCTGTCTTTTTCTTGCAATTCAGACTTTGTTCTCGCAATTCTGACAATTTTCGCACAATTCTGACTTTTTTATCGCAATTTGGACTTTTTTCTCACAATTCTGTCTTTTTTCTCGCAATTTTGACTTGTTAGCTTGCAATTCTGAGTTTATAACTCGCAATTCTGACATTTTTCTCTTACTATTGCTTTTTTCTTACATTTCTGACTTTTTTTCTCTCAGAACTGTGAGATATAAAGTTGCATTTACCATTTACCCTTAGCTGAGACTTTGTTTCATCTTAAAAGTTGCTGTGCGGTTGCTATGGTGTTCTGTGTGGTTGCTAGGTGAGATCTTGTGGACGGTGGATGTGATTCGGTCCCTTCAGGCTGTTTTCTGGTCCAGCAGGTGAAAGTGGTGCAGCTGATCACCTCATGATCTGAGGAATCAATCCATCATCTTTAATACTCACAGAAGGTTCTAGTTATTCTTACCCTAGTAAACAGCAGAGGAATGTAGTGAATGTAGTTCCCGGTCTCTTCCCAGCATTCCCGGCACAAAGCATCTCTTCATGACGCGGGTCTGAATCTCTCCAGGAATGAGAGCGGCGTCCCGTGATGCCAACAGAAGAACTATGAGAGAAATACTCACACGTGTTTGCTCCATCAGAGTCGGTCTTATGTCCACAACGTATAACTGTTAGGACAAAACATTCTTAATGTAATGTTTATGGAACTGTATTAATATTTGATAAACATTCTCATAACGTTGAGAAAGCGTTTGCAGAACATTGTTTGATTATTTGTACTTGATGAACATTCTAAGAAACGTTTTTGTAACCTTTACATAACGTTATAATCCTGACGAGAAAACTGGGCATTTCAACATTACAGAAAGATTCTCATAATGTTTTTATAGCCTAACCTAAACCTGTTACTTTATTTACCGCTAATGTGAAGGATTCATCGCAGAACATTTTAGAGCCCCCCCCATTTTTGTTATATTTGATTATATTTCAATATTTCCCCTCTTTTGTCCCTTACATCTTTTTTTATATTTGATTATATTTCACTTATATCAATTATACTTGATTTTTCACTTATAGTTTTATATTTAATTATATATTTCACTTATATTTTTAAATATTTGATTATACTTCAATATTTCCCCATTTTTTCACTTATAGTTTTATATTTCACTTATATTTTATATTTGATTATATTTCAGTATTTTCTGTCCTTTATTGCAATTTTTTATTTTATTTTATTTTATTGCACTAAAGAGAAAGTCAATTCTGTCCTCTATTTTCTTTTGGACCGATAGTGATTGGATGGGTTTGTTATTATTAGTAGAGTTGGTTAACTGAACGTATGAAGTGTATACAATCATAAATAGCCAGACATTACCCGTACGTCGAGCAGCTGAATGAGTTCACGCTGTCTTCATTCAGATTTCTGTGCTGATTTATTAGTGCATGAACTTGAAAACAGCAGCTTGTGAGTCAAACAGCAGGAGCCAGAAACCACTGCAAAGGCCCAAAGATGGGATTCCTCAGCGCTTTGTGTTTCCGCTCGCTGAGCTGCCGTCACTGACCGCAGGAATGAACACGCGTGAAATGCAGAGGACGTTTACGGGAGACGGGCGCGTGTTGTTGTGCTGGTGTTGTGTGGTTTCCATGGTGACAGATGTGCTGTTGCACAAGCGTTTGCTTATCAGACTGACCGCTCGTGTGGCCTTTCCTCAAACACCACATGCTTCAGCTTCAGCTAAACGAATCACCTCTTTACAAAAAACAATCATAAAGTGTTGTTTCAGAAATCCCTTCAGATGAAGTTTAAGGTGCCATACCGCAGGACAGCTGAGCTCTTTCAAATCACAAGAGGATAGTAATGCCGAGTAAACGCTGTTTACATCCATAACGTGCCGTATTTCTGACGACATTCAAGGAAGGAATTAAGAGCGTGACTGGATGTTATCTGCGGTGAACTGATTGATGCGCTATAAAAACATGACATGATTAATAAGTCACGCAAACATGCTTTTTCGTTACTTTAACTCATCAAAATTTCAACGTCAACATTTTTCAAGTTATGTGAGATTCAACAAGAAAAGATTTTTTACAACTGTTGAGTTGAAGTGACTTGTACAACCAGTTTGATTTGAACTGAAAATGTAAGTTCTTAAGTTGAATTAGGTGGGTTTTTTGTTTGTTTTTACATTTTTTTTGTTTGTTGCTTCAGTGGTTTATGGGTGTTTTTTGGTGGTTTTCGGTGTTTTGGGGTTGTTGTTTTTTGGTGCTTTTTATTTGAAATGTTTAGTGATTTATAGTGGGTTTTAAGGGGTTTATAGGTGCTTTTTATGGTTTATGAGGGGTTTTGGTCGGGTTTTTGGAGGAGGTTAGTTTTTTGGTGTTTTTGTGATTTAAAGTTGGTTTTGGGTGGTTTATGAGTGGATTTTAGTTGGACTTATTTGATTTTGGTGTTGTTAGGTCTTCTTTTGTGAATATGTACACTCATTCAGCAGACCCTTTTATCCAAAGCAACTTACAAATGAGTAACAACACAAACCACTCGGGCAACAATTTACAATAAGGTCCCATTAGTATTGTTTGTTAATGTGTTAACTAACAATGAGCAATACATCTGTTGCAGTATTTATTAATCTTTGTTAACATTCATTCATGTTAGCTCAGGTCCTTTAATTAACAGATCAAACTATTGCATTTTAATAATGTATTGACAAATATCTAAATTAATAATATTCTATATAAAATGAATTGATAATTGATAAATGCTATAGAAGTATTGTTCATTGTTAGTTCATGTTAACTGATGGAGCATTATTGTGAAGTGTTACCATAATTTGTTATAAAAGCCACAATATTCATAGTGCACGATGGCAAACATGAGCTAGAACAGAGGAGAAACACAGACAGCTGGTTCTAAATGAGCTGAAGTAGTTCTGCTAAACGTGAGATTCTCTGCAGGTTTGATGATGCTCGGTGTTTATGAATGTGGGAGTGATTTGCAGCTTCAGGGTCTCTATTAAGAGTCGAACACAGATGGTTTTGTCACATAAGTGCATGAAATCAGTCACTGGTTGTGTAGATCTGTTCCGGACGGAGTTATCTGAGACTTATATGGACAGGAGCATCCACACAGCTCTGACTCAGATGATGAAGAGAATCCAGCGACAGACTTGAAAAAACAATCCGTTGCATAAGCAGGGAAATCTGAAATCTGAACTCGAGTTTGTCAGCAGCTCGGAATGGCAGGAATCCTCTTAGTCGAGTTAAAGCTGTTAGGAACGAGCCGAGCTTTGACCAGCGATCCCACAATGTGTTCCTGATGAGAGACGAGAGGCATGTGTGGCTTAAGCATCAACACTAACCGTACTATAACCACTGCTGCTGCTGCTGCTGCTGATGGTGATGATGATCGCACATAAACCACATCACTCGTGGCTTTAATTAACAGTGGAAAAGCACATATGCAGGCAATTATGCAGACATGACATTAATAAGAGAGCTGCTCGTCATTATGTAATTGGCTGAT
>JADLZM010035390.1:187955-202273 GCA_018148995.1 Sinocyclocheilus maitianheensis
AAGAAGCATTCAGTCAAAGTTTCTTTAAAGAACCATCTCTTTCTTACCTTTTTATAATCTGAAGAACCTTCTTTCGCCACAAAGAAGCTTTTGTGAAACAGAAAGGTTCTTCAGATGTTAAAGGTTCTTTATGGAACCAAAAAGTTTCTTCTATGGCATCGTGAAGCACCTTTATTTTTAAGAGTGTGTGTTTCCGCCAGAGGATTACATTTTATTTTTTTTAAGTAATTGCAGCTTTTTGTTTTAATTTCACAAATATCTTCACAATTCAGCATTGCGAGATATAAAGTCAGAATTACAAAAAAAAAAAAAAACAGAATTGCTAGATCAAAAGTCAGAATTTTTAAAAATAAAGTCAGAATTGCGAGAAAACTCAGAATTGCAAAAAAAAAACCTCAGAATTGCAAAAAAATAAATAAAAGTCAGAATTGCGAGAAAACTCAGAATAGCAAAAAAAAAACCTCAGAATTGCAAAAAAATAAGTAAAAGTCAGAATTGCGAGAAAACTCAGAATTGCAAAAAAAAAAAAAAAAAAAAAAAAGTCAGAATTGTTAGTTTCATGAGAAAGCTTATGGTTGCAGATCTCAAGAGGAGACACATATAAGAGTGCTGTCTTTTTTCTGAAGAGAGTTTCATCTCACTGCTCTTCTTCCTCTGCTGTGTGTATCTTCTGTGTGTGCTGTGAGATGAAGCACGCATATGAGCGCTGGAATAATGCAGTGGTGGGCAGGAATATTTCTCCAGGTGTAATAAGTGACATTTTCCCCAGAAACGCATTAAGATGGTTTATGGCTGAAACGTGACGCCTCTCTTGACCCGGACAGAGCGCATAATATTATCTTAGGCTGCTGTTTTGACAGCTTTGAGACGTCAGGATTATCTCGAGTCCTTTAGGTCGAGTTTTAGCTAGAAATGGATTCTAGGGTGAAGTTTGGCGGATGAATGATTACGACATCAGAGCAGAACCAGTGTTTGTGTTTGTTGCTAAGAGAAGAGAAGCAGACGATGACAATATCAGGAACACTAACCGCCTCTACTACAGTCATTAACTCAACGAGTCCTTATAGTCTGACCAGACGGATCAACTCTGCTGGCTAATGATCGTTACATGCTTTAAAAGCACAGCCACTCCTGGAACAAAGATTCAAGTGCAGAAGAGTCCATTCATGTGCAGCTAGTGCAAATATACCACCAAGAGTTCAGATTTGTAATGTTTCTGAAAGAAGTCTCTTCTGCTCACCAAAGCTGTATTTATCTGATCACAAATACAGTAAAAAATCTTGCTTTCTGGTACAAATATATGAACATTCATAAATCAAGATCCAGAGGATTTACTGGAGAAGCAAAATAACAGAGAAGTCTGTGAAATGTCTGAGAAACTGATCCGAATGAAGAGAGTTTATGATTAAAACAAGAAGAATAATCAGCTTGCGTTCTCTTTGGATTAGCTTGATTTTCTCACCCGTTAGCAGATATTAGTTCTTTTTTTGAGCAAGAATTTAATTCAGTTTCTCAGAAAATAAGACTTGAAATCTTCTGCCATTTTGCTTGTATCTTAATGTCGGGATATTTGTCCTGGAAAACAAAACAGAAATACTGATTTTGAAAAATAACTGTTTCAGGATCATTTCTATACCATTAAAGTATTAATTAATATTCTGAATTCGTTTTTAATTGCTTGGTATAATAAAGCAATAAGCCCCAAGAAGGGCTTATTGTTCATTTTAATTTTAGTTAAAGTTTTGGTAATTTTGTCCTGACCTTTTGTCATTCATTCATTATCTTTAAAGTTGTAATGTTTCTATTTAGCTTTAATTTATTTCTATTTCAGTTTTATTCATTTTAGTAGGCTACTTCTCATTTTTTAAAGTTGAGCCTTTTTTATCTAATATTCATATTTTGTTTTATTCCAGCTTGATTTCAATCACCATAAACGATTTTGAACATCTTTAGCATTAGTTTTAGTTTCAGTTAACGATAACAGCGCTGGAATAATGCGCTTTACTAACCTTTAAATCCGTTTCTGTGTTTCCCCGTCTGCTTTGGCTTTGGGTTCAGCTGGAAAAAAAGGACATTATTACTTTTCCACTGTCAAATAAAAGTTGTAACCTGTACAGCAGAAGAATTTATAAGCATTTGCAGAATTTACAACACTGCTGCTCTCAGAAATCAGAGCAGAAACAAAATTGAGCTGATGGGGCCAAAAAAGACGGAGAAATGCCCGCTAGACGTTTAGTTATTGTGCATCAGACTGTCTTTACATGCATTTAGTAGATGATGATGATGCTGGTTTACTGAATGCATGATGCAATAAAACGCACAACTTAATGCATGCATGCATTTTATTTCAGTTTAGAGCTCCAGCTGTCTCGCTCGTGTGGTTTTGCTTAAATCTGGCAAACACTCACAGTTGGTGATGACAGGAGATCTGTGTTTCACATGCCAGACTTTTGCTCTTTTATGAAGCTCCTCAAAGCTGCAGTGATGTAGTCTGAAACATTGTGACAATTAAACAAACGCTTGCTTATGTGATGAAAAGTGTTACACGAGCTCCAGTCGGACCCAACACTAACACGCATTCAAACTTTTGACACACTCTGTTAATCTGGGAAAGTGTTTGGAAAATCTGCACAAATCTGTTTATATTCAATCAACAAGCGCGAGAGCAGATTTCCACATCCCACATTCTCATAATGCAGCACTTCAGAAGATTTTTCCGAGAGAACGAACTGAAAACAAGTGAGCAGAAAACATCTGTTTTCCATCAGGTCCTCCTCTACATGATCCTTCCACTGGCTTCAGTTCACCTTCAGTCTTACGATAAACCGGACGTATATCAGTTGATCGTCCGCCAGCGTTTGCTGAGGCTGAACGTAAAATATCCCTACCGCCAATCAGAGCGTCGCTCGTTAACGTTAAATCACAGAGCTATTAATAATCAGAGCGCTGTAATCTTTACTAATCACACAAAACTGAGCACTGCATGACCAGAGCAATCAAAGCTCTCAGAATACACTCTTAAAAACAAAGGTGCTTCATGATGCCATAGAAGAAGCTTTAACATCCGGAGAACCTTTCTGTTTCACAAAAGCTTCTTTGTGGTGAAAGAAGGTTCTTCAGATTATACAAAGGTAAGAAAGAGATGGTTCTTTGACTGAAATGCAGCTTTATTTTTAAGAGTGTGTTGTGCAAACTAGTCGAGCTCAAGCACTGCTCAGCCTCCATCTCGGACAAAATATTCAAAGTTTGAAGGAAAAATGTTTCTTTTATCACAATATCCAGCTATATAAAAATTCCAGTTGTATACACTACCAGTCAAAATTTAATGTTTTCTTCTGCTCATCAAACCTGCATTTATTTGATCAGAAATACAGCAAAAGCAGTAATATTGTGAAATATGTTTACTATTTAAAACAGCTGTTACTATTTCTGCAGCGCTTTATACAACACAGGTTGCTTCAAAAGCAGATTTACAGAAAAAAATAAGAGTGTTAATGTTGCAAAATCCATCAGGTATGAAACTAATTCAGTTTCAGCCGTAAAGCAGCCCTACAGAATTATTATTCAGATCAGTTGAGTGTTGTTCTCGTCTGATAAACTGTGTGTGAGTTTCGGTGGATTGTGTGGATCTGTGTCTTCATTTCTAAGGAGGCTTTTGGCTAAAGGTCACACTGATCCTCAGCATCTCCACGTGTTCCCGCGGGGACGATCATCTTTATCACATCTGTCATCGTTTGAGATTATTATTGTGCACTGAATGACTGAAGTCATTGCCTGTTTTCTGTTGACTCCAACCTCGTCTGTTACAGATTCTGATTTTAGAAAGCAACCCTTCAGATCAACACAATAATTCAAGGATGTGCTTTACTGTTTAATCCAACCTCTTTCATTATGAGATTATTGATTATTTAGGTTCTTCTAGATGAAGTTCTGTTATCGTCGCCATTCCAAAAGCATCTGGATTCTACAGAACATGGAAATCTGCGGCACACGGAGCAGGTATTCGGCCCTCGGCGAGCCAGTGGAAACACTGAGAATCTGAGAGATAACAGCTGAGGTCAGACGAATGTGAGGTAATGACAGAAAGCCATCGTGAACGCTTAGAATAGATTCTGATGGGTCAGGCGTGACATTCAGTCGTCCTGAATAATGTCCATGGCGTCACCGGATAACTGATGGATGATAAAAGCAGTCCGATGTTTGCTGTAGAAACTGTTTTCACTCAGAAGTTGCCAGCAATTCATTAATCAAGTAGAAAAAAATCATGCATTCAAAATCAAGAAGGAAGACATGTTTCTTGCAAAATGCACTGCAATAATCTTGAACTTATTTTACTTTGTTTATAACTTTTTTTACAGTGCAAGACAAAAAGCTGAACTTGAAACTAAATCTTGAATGTTATTATTATCTATTCTTTCCGTCTGTTAAACGCTGATATTTCCTCAGTGCAGATCTATTCGTGTGATTTGCTCAGTTTTGTCAGTACACTTCTTAAACAATACAAGCAGAACACACATCGTGTTTCAGTGCAGTCTGTAAATATTAACGACGGTAAAATATTCAAAGTAACTTATTTTAGTGTCATTGCGAAACTATTATAGTTTCCATATTTTTTCATTTTTGTGTATTTTTGTCATTTTATTAGTTATTGCTTTTTTTAACATCTGTATAGTTTTTATTCATTTTAACGACGATAATAACATAATAACAAGGGGTTATTATATTTTAAAGAGGTTGGGGTTTAAAAAACAATTAATATGAAGTAATATTGTTAATCAGATGAGAACACAACTTGAAGTGAATTGCACTGGAACTCTGAGCTGCATTCCAGCTATGTTTTTAAAAAAAGTTATATAAATGTTAGGGCAAAACGTTCTTAAAGTAATGTTTATGGAATGTTCTTGTAAATATTAGACCAGTCAAAAGTTTTTGAACAGTAAGATTTTGGATGTGTTTTAAAGAAGTCTCTTCTGCTCACCAAACCTGCATTTATTTGATCAAAAATACAGTAAAAACCGTGAAATATTATTATAATTTCAAATATCTGTTTTCTATGTGAATATCTGTTAAACTGTAATGTATTTCTGTGATGCGCAGCTGTATTTTCAGCATCATTCCTCCAGTCTTCAGTGTCACATGATCTTCAGAAATCAGTATAATATGCTGATCTGCTGTTACCATTCAAAAGCTTGGAGTCAGTATAATTAATTAATTAATTAATTTTTGGGAAAGAAATTATAGGGTATTTACTTCTTTTGCTGTATTTCTGATCAAATAAATGCAGGCTTGGTGAGCAGAAGACACTTCTAAAATCTTACTGTTCAAACACTTGTGACTGCTCGTGTACATTGAGAGAAAACATTCTCTGAACGTCATTATGATGTTACTTTGTACTTGATGAACGTTGTGAGAAACATTTTTGTAACCTTTAAATAACGTTCTAATCACGACAAGAAGAGATTTCAGCGTTCTTGGAATATTTAGAAACAAACGTTCAAAGAATATTATATTTTGGCTGAAAATGAAGGTAGCAGAACATTGAGAGAAACATTAAAACAGTGTTTTTATAACCTAAATGTGTTGCCTGGGGAACTGATCTGAAGCAGAGTTTGTTTCATAACTGATGACTTTCACAACATCAACACTGTCATCTTCCTCTTTATTTCTGTGAGCTGCTTTGAATCAATCTGTCTTGTGCAAAGCACTATAGAAATAAATATGACTTGATATGAATATGAATTGCGGTCCAGGATCAGTGATGCAGGCTGTTAACTGTTTGTCTGGAATGAGTCCAGTCTTCCATGCCGAAGGAAACGTGAGGAACATCTGCGTTGAAGATCTGAGCTTCTCCTGTTTTTCCACATGTTCAGACAGTAAATCAGAGAGTGAGCAGGAGTCTTCAAACCGTCAGCCGCTGAATGCATCACATGCATGTTTGTTTGTTTGTTTGTTTGTTCTAGTTCAAAACGAATGAGCGTTTGCATGTGAGCATTTTTTATTGGGCATGCAAACTTCGGTTTGATCATTTTGCACACGTTATGCACTCTAAACAATGCTGGGTTAAATACAACCCAGTGCTGGGTTAAATAGGGACAAGCCCAGCAATTGGGTTGTTTTGACCCAGCGGTTGGGTTACTACCCAGAAGGGTGGGTTAAACATTTAACCCAATCGCTGGGTCAAAACAGCCCAATTGCTGGGCTTGTCCCTATTTTACCCAGCACTGGGTTGTGTTTAACCCAGCATTTTTGAGAGTGTGGGAACGTCACATTTGAATGTTTTCTGAATGTTCTGAACAGAAATGAGAGACACTGCAGAAGAAAACCAAATGCTTCATTTGATTTCTGATGTGTGGATCAAATCCAGACGGCGCTGGTGTTTATGTAAAATCACAGCATGTCTGTTGCACATAACTCTGTATCTGATGCCGTTTGATGGATGCTTTGATTATTTTGTGCTCGATGTGAACAACATTTGACCAGTCAGATCAGAGGAATAGAGATGTGAAAGAGCACACATACAGTAGTCTGTTTCTCTCTCGGCTCCAGGCTGAAATGTGATCTTCTCAGGAGAGAGACTCTGGGGGTTAAAGTGAGAAGCTCAACAGAAGGAAGATCTTTCCTGCTCTGACGTTTCTTCAGGAATATAGAGACCGTACAAAGACGTGCGTGTCATTTAAGCATTCAAAACATTATAAATATACTCCAATGTTCAACTACATTTTCAGTTCACATTTATTTGTATAGAACTTTTTACAATAGTGTTTCAAAGTAGCTTTTCAGAAAATGCATCTAGAAATGTACTAAATATCTTCATGGAATATGATCTTTACTTAATATCCTAATGATTTTTGGCATAAAAGAGAAATGTATAATTGTGACCCATACAATGTATTGTTGGCTATTGCTACAAATATCCCCCAGCGACTCAACACTGCTTCTGTGCTGCAGGCTCACAGATGTGATGTTTATGGAGGATTCGTGTAGGTTCTGCTTTATAGAGAAGTTTTACTTTCCGCACATAACTAACGAGGGATTTTCCGTGTGATAAAATGGTTACTTATGAAGAACTTTCAGAGGCTATGATGCAACTGTCCGCAGGACGCCTGCTGCATTTTATAAATCATTTTGGAATGTTTTAGGAGAAGACTTTTACAGTGTAATTGGTGGGCAGTATTATCACTTCTGCCTAAAACTGGTGACTTAGGGTTGTTAAAAAATTGGCGCCCTGTATCTTTAATGTGCCAAGATTATAAAATACTGTCTAAATGTTTAGCAAATAGATTTAAAACGTTTTTAAGTATTGTTGTGAAAAATGAGCAAACATACTGCATTCCAGGACGCACAATAATGGATAATTTTTTTTTAGTAAGAGATGTAATTGACCTCTCTATGAGAAATTATTTTAATATTGGTTTATTATCGATTGATCAAGAGAAGGCATTTGATTGTGTGTCTATCAAACACCATACATATCAGAGTTGTTGACCAGTGTTTTCTGGACAACATTAATTTTTGTGTTTGATTTCTGTTGATCTCCAGGAGTCTGAGGAACAGATGCTCAGCCGGTCGGAGGATTAGGAGCGTGACGTCGAGTGTTCAAAGACATTCCTGATGCTCTTCTGTACGACTTCCCTCGGGATCAGAGTTACCGTAAACCCGGCTGAAACACACGGATCTGGAGCTGAAGGGTGTCGAGCAGATGTGCGGATCATTCCCGTTGCCCTCCTCTGATTGACTGCTTTAGTGAGTGTTTGTCTTAAAGAGTTAAACATGGAGCATTCCTCAAGTTTCAGCATGTTCCAGTAAACTCAGTCTGAGCTTCATGTGTTTCCAGTGATCCCATTTCTTTATTTTTAACAATGTGCTTGAGTCATCAGATTTATTCCACTCTTCAAAATGCCACAATACATGTGGGACACAAAATACATCCATGTTTGATTTAGAGAGGCTCAAATACCAAAGTTAATTATTATTAATTAATTAATTATTAAAAAATACATGTGGTAAACAAAATACGCAGATGTTTGCTTTTAAGATATTCAGATACCATAAGTAATTATTATTAATTATTTATGAAATTCAATTAAATTCGAGTTTATTTGTATAGCAATTGTTTTCACAATGCAAATCGTTGCAAAGCAGCTTTACAGAAAAAAAAATGCACAAAAAAATCCATAGATGTTTGATTTAGAGAGACTCAAATGCCAAAATGTATTCATATATAAATGTAAAAATCATCAAATGGATTCTTAATTAAAATGTCATCAAATAAAAGTGACCAGACCCAGTGTGCTTTTAATTTAGTCAAACTATAATTTCTTCCTGAAGTGTCAGTCAGTTATAGGGACTTTAGCTTAATGAGTGTAATGAGAACCAAAAGAACATATATCTGTAGAATTGACAAGTTGCTTTATTCAAATGCACAATTTAAAAACTTTCAGACATACAGTATAGTGCAGGTTTTACTAAAATAAAAAGATCTTTTATCCTTCCTCAGGGTTTGCTGTATGTTGTTCTCGGATCTGTTTAATATCAAGGTTTGGTTCTTCGTGTCAGGTGAGGAGCACAGAAACCAAACACAGACAGCTTCGATTCAGAGTGCTTTATTAAATAAAAGGAAAAAATGCAAAAACACAACACAGCCCAGACTACCGCCAACAGGGCTGGAATCAAAATGGCCTGTGGTAGGGCAAAAAACAGAAAGCAGGTACGTTCATGCAAAACACAAGGGGAATAACCAATAATCAGATAATAACGCAGGGTTAAGACAACAGACAGGCAAAACACATGGCACATAGAAACAAACAAAAAAGCCACGTGCTCACAAAACACGATGATATGAAAACCTCAACAACAAAAGAGCACACAGCCAATGAAAACCAGGTGCGAATAAAACTCAACAGCATATGATGAGGGAATGAACACTCAACCTGTGAAAGAACAGAAGCAAAACATGAAGCATGAATCTTCCAATCCCGACACTGAACTGAAACCCAACCGGTCAGAAGCGTCGAGATCCAGACACCACGCTTCACACATACAACGCACCTCAAGGACGAGAGAACACTTGAAGTCACACGCTCACACAAGGACGGGACGATACGAGTGTCAGGGTTCTATCACCAAAGTAAGAATGAGCTCAAGTGAAGTGACAGAACCCTAAGGGGGAACATCAGATACGAGATGGAAACACACCAACATGAAACAAAGCACGCCAGACCGAACACAACACCAAGACTGACAAGAACAAATAGAAAAAGAACGGACCATGAAGGCACCGGAAGACCAGGAACCCTGGTGGAGAGCAAGGGTGGTGCCAGAGGGACTGACCAGGGAAGATTCGGAGGATCAGGAACCCCGGCGGGCAGTTGAAGGGACAAACCATGAAGGCTCTGGGGGCCGGAGTGTAGTAAGTAAGTAAATTTTATTTATATAACACATTTCAACATAGCAAAGCTATCCAAAAAGTGGACTCTAAAGCAGGCTTCAGGGCCAAGAAGGAGAGAGCAGGTGGCTCTGGAACCTCTGAGTCCACTGGTTTGGGACCACTGAACCTTGGGAAGAGGTAGGAGCCCTTCTTCTCTCCCACTTGTGAAGACGAGGTGATGTGGAGTTGGCTACCTCAGAAGAAATTGCGGTGGATGCTACCGCATCTGGGAAAGTTGTGGCGATTTTGTGTGCCTCTCCAACAACGTCTGGGCCGCAAGGAACTAGAAGGTGGATTAGGTCAGCAGTTCCCAACCACGTTTCTGGAGTCCCCACTGCACATTTTGCATGACTCCTTGGTCTGACACTCCCATTTCAGGTCTTGGAGCCTCTGCTAATGAGCTGATGACATTTACATTTATTCATTTAGCAGATGCTTTAATCCAAAGTGACTTACAACTGAGTTATACAACAACCGATTCACCATGAAAAGGCGATAAACATGATAAGTTCTAGTTTTAGACATCGTTTGGAATGGTACAAGCTATAACAGGGAGGGATCAAGTTTCTTGAATATTGTCAAGGATTTGGCGTATAAGATAGGGTTGGAAAAATCATTCCACCAGTGAGGAACAGTGAATGAGAAGGTTCTGGAAAGTGACTTTGTTCCTCTGATTTTGTGATGGTACCACAAGGCATCACTCACTTACCAACCTCAGTCTTCTGGAGAAGATATAGATTCGTAAGAGTGAGATAGGAGGGTGCAGAGCCCGTTTCTCTTTTATAAGCAAGCATGAATGTCTTGAACTTGATGCGAGTGATGAGATGACAGGCTCCCCCACAGGCTGACCAAACACGACCACCTTTCAGTAAGTCCATGATTTCAGGTGCTCCTGAGCAACGGGTTCACTGAGTCCAGCAAAGTGAAATTGCCAAAACCAAACCCCTGGGCTGCTTCAAGGAGGGCTTGTGCACAAAATCCAAAGGGGCGATGGTTCTGGCAGTAATTTAACATCCTGCTGGCCCCGGGATGTGTTCTGCCAGTTAGAGCCTGGGAACTGGAACAATCCCATGCAATGCAATCTGTTGGGTTCAGGTGAGGAGGACAAAACCCAAACTCAGCTTCAAGTCAAAGTTGTCTATTAAATACAAGCTGGGAAAATGCAAAACATGCTTTGGCAGGCAAAAACCAGAGACCGGCCCCTAACAGGTTGTTGGTCCGTGACACTATTAATGAACGACATGTAAAGAATGATGAGGAACACCGGACAAGGAAAAGCACTGATATAAGCCTTCAGTCTCCGAGATCTGAACTGGTTTAGTATATTTTTAACAACAGCTCTTAATATGTTGCATGATTTCTGTTTATTCTATCAGTATATGTTCAGTTTTAAGAGTCCTGCAGCTCCAGTGGCCGTTAGGAGAAGCACAAAAGGACAATCGGTCTTAAGAAGCTTGTGCATCTTAGAGAAACATTTCAAGGAGCATTAAACGTGCAAGATCTCAAACTTTGTGTAGATATAAAGAGCTCATCCGCAGGATCACAGCCATCAATCTGAATCACATGCAGTCCTGGAATGATCAGAGCTCTCAATTCCTGTAAGGATACTTTTCCAGCAACTTAAAAACCCAATAAATCAGATGATCCTGTTGGAAGTTAGGAGAAGGTCCGGATCAAGACCTTTTCAATACATTTTATTGGGCTTCTGACTGATTGGGGTTCTGTGAGTGAACGGCCTCTCTGTGCATTGACGAGTCGTACGGTGGTTTTGAACAGCGTTCATTACGACAGATCTTGGGATTGAGGTCATTTACAGGCTGTTGATCTGACACACGCTTCTATTCGCTGTGAAAGCAAATGCTGGAAGCCGCAGACTTTACCAGCCTGCACATAAATCGTGTGTGTGTGTGTGTGTGTGTGTGAGAGAGAGTGTGAGTGTGAGTGTTTTTGTTGTATTTCCTGTAGCAGGTCGAGCTTTGGCTTCATGCACGGTTCTGACCCATATTTGAGGACCGTGATTCCTCAGCGTTACTGATGCCAGTGTGCATCTGTCTTCAGAGCCTCACACTTTGCCCAGACCCAATGCCAAACTAGTACATTTATCTGCTGTTCCTGCTTTTTTAGATGATGATAGATGTATGATTTCAGTCCAGTGAACATGAAGCCTGAACATTCTGCATACGAGAAAACATGTTCATAAATGAGTTTATAAATTTATTACGAATAGATTTAATTTGTGTTAATTAAATTTTTTCCCCAATGATGGATTTAGTTGATCATGAAGGCAAAACATAATTTGATAAATGTTTATATACTGTATATACATATGTATATATATATATATATATCTGTATATATATGTATATAAACACATTTATCAAATTATGTTTTGCCTTCATGATCAACTAAATCCATCATTGGGGAAAAAATTTAATTAACACAAATTAAATCTATTCCTAATAGATTTATAAACTAATTTATAATTTTTTTAAATTAAAATTTCATAAATGTATGTATGTGTATATATATATAATTTTTTTAATTAAAAATAAATAATTTTATTTTTCCCAGAATTATGCATTTGATTGATCAAGGTAAGACACATCATTTAATGAATGCTGAGTTTTGTAATCCCTGATTTTCTTTCATTTTTAAATTGAAAAAAGTAATAATAATAATAAAATAAATTTTTGTTGTATTTCCTGTAGCAGGTCGAGCTTTGGCTTCATGCACGGTTCTGACCCATATTTGAGGACCGTGATTCCTCAGCGTTACTGATGCCAGTGTGCATCTGTCTTCAGAGCCTCACACTTTGCCCAGACCCAATGCCAAACTAGTACATTTATCTGCTGTTCCTGCTTTTTTAGATGATGATAGATGTATGATTTCAGTCCAGTGAACATGAAGCCTGAACATTCTGCATACGAGAAAACATGTTCATAAATGAGTTTATAAATTTATTACGAATAGATTTAATTTGTGTTAATTAAATTTTTTCCCCAATGATGGATTTAGTTGATCATGAAGGCAAAACATAATTTGATAAATGTTTATATACTGTATATACATATGTATATATATATATATATCTGTATATATATGTATATAAACACATTTATCAAATTATGTTTTGCCTTCATGATCAACTAAATCCATCATTGGGGAAAAAATTTAATTAACACAAATTAAATCTATTCGTAATAAATTTATAAACTCATTCCTCCAATTATGCATCAAGGTATAACACATTTTAATAAATGTTTGAACGATTTGATATTTGTATTTCAGATAACAGCTATGTTTATCAGTCGCTCTGTTCATCTGCTTCTGAAGATCTGGACGTGCTCCAGTTGTAAGTTTCATCTGATGGTTTCTGCAGCACTTTCATTGATTCTCACAGGTTTTAGGATTCCTTTTTTCCCACATCATCCTTCAGTAACACCCTTTTCTAGTCGCAAACTGTCCAGTCTTTATGTTCTTCTGCCCATTTAACTCCTTTCTTCTGATTTTCAGTGTTAGATGGATGCTGAAGACCTGAAGCGTTTCCGAGTCTCTTCACTGCCGCTCGTTCTGGTCAGTGAAGCTTCCAGCTGAACGGCTGATGTTCTCCTCATCTTCATATAAGTGTGCGTTATACTTTCAGACATTGTTTTATTAAGTATAAATTTCTTTCAAAAACCTTAAAATCTCTTAGTGATTCCAATCTTCTGAATGATAGTGTTTCATCATGTACAAACCACTAATGAATATGATGTACTGATATAATGTTAATTATTCCACCAGGCTGTCAAACGCTAAACTTGATGAAGAGTATGTTTAGAAACAGGACAAATAAAAAGAGAACAGAGTTTGCGGTCATCAAGATCTTCATGACTTCATGGGATAGTTCAGCGCTGTAAACGACCGGCTCTATGTTTAATGATCGCATTATATTTTATGAGTTTCTGCCCCTTAATGATGAAGCAACAGTGAGCAGCTGTGATTTCATGGACCGTGATATTGAGGAGACACAGGCGGTGAGTGAATCAGAACGACCTTTGACCTCTGACTCACACTCTTCACATGTATTTACAGTTCAGATAGATCAGACATCTGAGGGAACATTTACACTGATCATTTCTTTATTGTTCATTCGTTTGTTTTTACTAACTGTCTTTACTAACTCTCATTTATGACACGGAATCTTTTCGGCTCTCTCACTGCCCATAAATGGAGATGCAATGTGAGACGCATCGGGAATGACCGGCTACTGCTGCAGCTTTCCTTGATTCATCATTCAGAAGATGTTTTTAAGATCCTGCGGGACGGACGCATTCCCTTCCTATGATCGGAACGAAGCATATGCCACACGAGAAACTCAAACGAACATTCTATAATGCTTTCTGTGTTTTCACAGACGGATCCAAACAGTGCTGATGGAATGGATGTGGTTGAAATCGGACATGCCAGTGATTCAGAACTAAATCCATTATCCCTGCAACCTTTCCGTCTACCTGCTCTGTGTTAGGGATAGATGTACAAACCACGGGATGGACTCTTTATAGAGATATTGACCCTGACTCATGAGTCGCTCTCTGTGTGAGATGAGAACAGAAACAGATCCAACATTATCCAACACTGTGTAGCGTCTGGACCAATCCAACACACTATATATTCTCTTTTTATATAACAAATACTCTGTAACCTCAGTTAACAAGCCATACGAGGACCCATGAACCCTTCCCCCCGGAATGCGTAACACCCCAGGAAGTCGAACAGGCCTCTTTGTTGCATGGCAACCAACGCTGATATCACTGGGTTTATTGGCCAAAAGTATGTAAAGCAGGGAAAATCCCTGCATGTCCCAAGGAAAAGCAGAGTAGAAATGGACTGTGTTCTAGTTAATTCATAG
>JADLZM010035390.1:207646-220346 GCA_018148995.1 Sinocyclocheilus maitianheensis
ATATATATGTATAGCTTTTATTTTTTATTTTAGCTTTAGTTTCAGTTATTTTAGTACATCGAGTTAAACTAAAACTAAAAATGTTGCCTCAAATAAAATGTTTTTCATATTTAATTTTATTTCAGTTAAGGTTTACTTTATTTCAAGTAACAAAAATGTTTTTTAATGTCTTTATTTTAGTTTCAGTTTTAGTTATCAATAATAACCCTGGAGTGCAGATTGATCAATTGATGCATATGTCAAGCATTTGTTATCTAATGTACTTCAGATGCACAGAAACCCACAAAATCTTCATTTCCATCAATGAAATGTGAGAGTTTGACTAAAAGCTGCTCAGATCAGTGAATGAGCAGGAGGAATGAAAGCGACTGCATGTTTGGACAATCAGACAGTGTTTGTCAGATCACATCATCTAAACTGCCTTTATTTAGTTATGGAATATTTTCCAAAGAAATTGGGAGCTGTTCCAATTGATATTTAAGGAGATGGCATAATTCCTGAAGGACAAATCTCTCGATTCATCGATGTGAGGAAGGATCCAGATCTGATGTCTGAGTGTCAAATTAAACACGTTGAGTTTCTCTGGGATCTGAATTCAGAGGAACTCTGTGTTTGTTGGAGCTTGACAGCAGCGCCTGTGGCTAAAACCAGAGCCAATGCCACTGACTCATCATTTATTAGAAAGTTCCAGGCCCGAGGCTACAGATCCCATCATCATCCTCAGGTCCACACACATCCGATCTGAGCGAGTGAAGAAACCAGGTGAGAGTTTCAGTGACGCAGTCTATAAATCCTGCTTGACAGATACAGAAATGCACATCACTTAGTAACTATGAAAACACGTTAAAAACTGTGTTAAAGGTGTTGTATATCATAGATGGGTTGAAATCTGAATTTAGAATTATTAAAATTAAGTTTTTAGTAAATTAGATTATTGATCTGAATGAGTGTATAAATGTTTGCTAGTGCTGATATAAAAACTCTGATCAAACTTCTAGGAATAGTTCACCGAAAAGTCAAGTCACCTTTATTTCTATAACGCTTTATACAATACAGATCGTGTCAAAGCAGCTTTACAGTGTTAAACAGGAAAATGTGTGCTGATAATTCAAGAGGACGATAGAAAACAGTCAGTTCATTGCTGATTCAGTGATGCATCGTGCACCTCAGTTAGTTCTCTTTCAATAGTGTCTGTGCAGTCAATTCAACAATATTGCCAGAAATTAAGCGTCCCAAACTAAGCAAGCTATAGGCGAAAGTGGCGAAGAACCCAAAATCCATCTCGGTGACAGAAATGAAGAAAAAACCTTGGTAGGAACCATGCTCAGTCGGGGTCCAGTTTTCCTCTGGCCAGACCAAACCAGCATGGCGTAGTTTAATTCCAGGCTGCAGCACAAGTCAGATTGAGCAGAGGACTCGTCTGGTTCCCGTGGTCTTGTGCCGATGGCCGATGAGGTCTTCACAGGGGGTCTGTCTCTAGGGTTCATCTAGTTGACATGGTCTCCGCTGATATTCAGGGCTGTAGAGGTTGGCTTCAGGTGCTGATCCACCATCTGATCTGGATACGGACTGAAAAATGAAAATGTGCTCGCCCTCAGAGTTAGTTTCTTCATCAGATTTGGAGAACTGCAGCATTGCATCAGTGTCTCAGCAATGGCTGCTCTGCAGTGAATGGGTGCCGTCAGAATGAGAGTCCAAACAGCTGATAAAAACATCACAATAATCCACAGCACTCCAGTGCATCACTTAACATCTGGAGAAGACAAAAGCTGAAACTAATCCAGCATTAAGATGTTTCTAACTCAAATATGAGTCTATAATCCATCATAATAGCTGTTTGGACTCTCATTCTGACGGCACCCATTCACTTGCAGTGAGACACTGATGCAATGCTACATTTCTCCAAACCTGATGAAGAAACTCATCTACATCTCGGATGGCCTGAGGGTGAGTAAACTTTCAGCTAATTTTCTTTTTTTTTTGTTTCAACTATTCATTACAGTGTGTCTGATGATAAAACAGGTGAATAAATCAACTGAGCAGAAGATCACAGAGACTCTTCCACAGGTAAGCGACACTCATGTTTCCTTCAGTAGCTGTCAGTGGAGTTGAACCTGATGAAGCAGTTTTAATCTGACAGTCATCATGAGGATGTTTTTCATCTTTCACAGGCCGAACACGAAGCGTTTGATGGTTTCGTCTCAGCAGATGTCTGATGATCAGATGTTTTCTGGAGCTCCGTATGTTCACTTTCCTTCATCTGACCTACTTCTGTCACAATTACAATTATAATTCATCAGCATGAGCTCATTTCCTATGAGAAGTAACGCTGAGAGTGTTTCTCAGGATAGATTCAATGATTCTGAGCTCCAAGAATCAATCTCATAAATGTGTGACTGTCATTAGATCATGAAATATCACAGCACGAGTCTGTTTCAATGCAGTACAGGAATTACATGCATTGAAGAACTTCTGTCATATTATGATTTTTTTGATCAGGAGACGCAGTGCAGAGATGCATCTGCTGATCGTCTGTTTGTTTTAAACTCCAGTGAGTGATATTGAACAGGCGTTCAGTGACACACATATCTCTGCGTATCTACTGGAAACACTGACATCAGGCCGGTTCTGTCCAGCCTTCAGAAGGCTTTGTGTTTCTCTGTGCCGCCCACATGTGAGCGTCAGCGGGCCTGTGCTATCACACCGCTCGTTTTATAAGCCATGACTGCATCACTATAATATTTGATATGTTTCCTGGGCGTTTACATACACACACACACACACACACACACACATTGGCTGCATTAGGAACCGTCACACCAGAGAAAAATCATCTTAAAGAACAAACATATTTTAATTTCATGACTTCTTATGATGCACTTCGTCTCAAAAGAGTAGATCAATTTGACTGATATGAGGAACACATCACAGTTATAAACAGGAAATACCATAATGTCCAAATGCAAACATTCTCAAACTAAATCCTAATGGAAGGCTAATTGAATTTCTGTCATAACAAATGATTCAGAGACCAAATAGAATCCTGCTGGATGAGCTGAAAGACCTTCTTTATTTAGTAAGAAATGAATGACAGTAATGTTACAAAATATTTATATTTCAAATAAATGCTGCTCTTTTGAACTGTCTATTCATCAAAGAATCTTGAAGAATAAAATGTATCAGTTTCCACAGAAATAAAATCAGCATGTTATTATGATTTCTGAAGATCATGTGACACTGAAGACTGGAGGAATGATGCTGAAAATACAGCTGCACATCACAGGAATACATTACAGTTTAACACATATTCTCATAGAAAACAGTTATTTTAAATTGTAACAATATTTCACTAGAAGAGAAAATCTTGCTAACCCCAAACTTTTGAACTGTAGTGTATGTATAAGATAAGATATATAAGATATATGTATATACACTCTAAGAATATGGAGTAACCCAACTTTTGGGTTAAAAATATAATTAAAAAATATGGGTTAAATTAAATGTAAAAATATGTGTTAGTCCATATTTGACCCAAAGTTGGGTTGAAACAACCCAGCATTTTTTTTAGACTATATATAGGTCATTTTTTGCCGTGTGTGTGTGAGTGTGTGAGAGAGTGTGTGTGTGTGTGTGTGTGAGAGAGAGAGAGTGTGTCTGTGTGTGTGTGTGTGTGTGTGTGTGAGAGAGTGTGTGTGTGTGTGTGTGTGTGTGTTGGCTGATGGAAAGTTTGCTGTGGAACGCGCAGTTTTTTCTCCTGATGCCGAATATGCGCGTCCTGCTGAACGCTGATTGGTCGAGAGAGCAGCTGAAGAATGTGTGAAATGACTTAAATACCGCTGGAGTCTCATGTGCGCAGAAGAGCAGAACATCTCCAACACACACAGAGTCAAAGATACCAGGGGATTTCTGCAAAGCGTCTTGATTATAAGAGCGTCTCTCTTCAGGTGAGTGTTTCTTCTCAGCGCTGTGCTTTCGAGAAGGTTCTTCACACGTACAGACAGATGTGTGATGTGATGTGATGTGATTTCAGGGGAATCATGACTCTGAGAGGACTCGTTTTGTGCCTCTTGTTGTGGAGTTCCGCGAGCAGCAGACGCGTAGGTGAGGAGAAACTTTATGCTTTGGTTCTTTTTCATGTGCTCGGTATATTCGTGCGCGCTTACATTCGCATTCGAACCCGCAGAAATGCCTGATGATGACACCGTGTTCGACCTGTTCGAGCTCACTCATGTCCACAAGAAGCATCACGGGGTGAGTTTAGTGAAGGGACCCGATCCAAACAGCCCCGCGTACAAGATCCTGAACCCGAACCTGATCCCCTCAATGCCCGAGCTCTCCTTCAGGGACCTGATCTACTCCATCCAGAGCGAGAGAGGCTTCATCTTCACCGCCAACCTCAAGCAAGCCAAGCGCACCAGAGGCAGCCTGGTCTCCGTGGAGAGGACAGACGGCACCGGATCCGTCTTTGAGATCATCTCCAACGGGAAAGCCAACACCGTGGATCTGGTGTACTGGACCGCGAGCGGGCAGCATGTGGTGTCCATTGAGGACGTGGACGTGGCGAACGGACACTGGAAGAACATCACGGTGTTTGTGCAGGAGGATCGAGCTCAGGTCCATGTGGGCTGCGAGGAGATCAACACTCAAGAACTGGATGCTCCGATCCAGCAGATCCTGAATCAGGAGAGCGCGGACATCTCGAGCCTGAAGATCGCCAAAGGAGCCGCCAAATCCGATCGCTTCATGGTAAGAATCTGGGTTTTGTTTATGTTTGATGTATCAGAGCTGCATGACTGTTGTGGTATTATATTAGTTATCTGTGGTACTATCGTGCTATCCGTTGTGTTATATTATCATTTGATGCGTATTTTCGTCCTCTAACGAGACGTTTGGAAACGCGTAAAGACGCGGTTCGTGCGCGCTAAGTGTTTTAGTTTTACAGTCTCCGTCTGAATGTTCCATGTAATAGTAGCTTCTGGAACTGTTTTGGGTTTTGTTCTGCCAATCTCAGTTTTTGACCATTATCTCGTTTTCCAGGGAGTTCTCCAGAACGTGCGGTTTGTTTTTGGAACGACGCTGGATGCGATTTTACGCAATAAAGGATGCGAGAGCTGTGAGTGTTTAATCGAGCTTATGTTGTATAAAAACTTTTTATATTCTAAATACTGAAAAAATAAAGTGTAATTAAATAAATATAGTATGTATTTCTATATAAAAAACATAAATATTATATTAAAGCTTGTGTTGTCAATACAGCAACCTTCATCACTGATGTCATGACCTTGGAAAACCCCGTGAACGGATCCAGCCCGGCCATCCGCACTGATTACACCGGACACAAGTCTAAAGGTCAGATGATCGTCATGTGTTTGTAATGTGTCTGTGGTCTCATCATGGACTCGTGAAGTTAACATCAGAATCCTGTTCCTCTTCAGATCTGCAGGACATCTGTGGATTTCCATGCGACGATCTTTCGAGCATGTTTAAGGAGCTCAAGGGACTCGGCCTCGTGGTGAAGCAGTTGTCAAACGAGCTCCGCCAATTGGTGAGGATCAAAACCAGCTGTCTGTGTGATGTTCATACATACATGTGTCTCTCCACCCTGTTTCTCTTCTAATGCCAAGCCGTTGTTCCTCAGCCACTTCCCTCAAGTTGTTTCTAATGACAGTTCCTCTGCTCTTCTTCTGGCTTTCAGACAGCAGACAACAACTTAATCATGACTCAGATTAAAATTCAAGAAGGGGTTTGTCTGCACAACGGCATCGTTTACAGAGACAAAGACGAGTGGACGGTGGACAGCTGCACCCACTGCACGTGTCAGGTATGGGTCTTCTCACTGTTCAACTAATGTAAAGTGTGCTTTTCACTTAATTTATACTGGTTAGTATTTGTTTAGTGTGGGTAGCTGGTGGTTAAGTTAGTCAAAATCCCCGGTGGAAAGCCTGGTCTTGGTGTTGGGGAAGGGAAAAGGGTGCATTGTCTTCCTCTGTGTTTCTGTCTCACACATGCATCTAAATGGCTGGGATTCAGGAATGTTTTAATTGGTGAGTGATACCCGCTGTCTCTGGTTTCCGGTGAGACCAGCGCCTGCGTGTGTGTTAGTGTGTGTGTGTTAGTGTGTGTGTGGTTGTGGCCGCTGACTCAGTATGTCTTCTCCACCCTCATGCTGGCCACAATAAAACACTTTGTTAGTCCAGTCAGATCTATTCCCCTGCTGCCCGCTCAGAGATTATATCACCACAAGATTTCCTGCCAAAGCCAAGGGTCACTTTTTATTGCCAGCAGAGAGGCGTTTATTTCCCATCCATTATGTGCAGCTGTCGGGATTGTGCAATTAAACTCGCTTCAAATATTTTATTCACAGAACTCCGCCACTGTGTGCCGTGAAATCTCCTGTCCTCTCATGCCCTGTGCCAACGCTACTGTCCCAGACGGTGAATGCTGCCCACGCTGTGGAACACGTAAGTCAGGTTTCAGAATTCATTATGTAGGTCATCGTTCATCTGATCTTTGGCCACATTTAGAGATATTTTCTCTGATTGTTTTCTTCAAGCGAACGATGCGGGTGTGGACGGCTGGTCGCCCTGGTCCGAATGGACACACTGTTCGGTGACCTGTGGAAGAGGCATTCAGCAGCGCGGACGCTCTTGCGACCGAATCAATAGCAACTGTGACGGCACGTCTGTCCAGACGAGAGACTGTTACACGCAAGAATGCGACAAACGCTGTGAGTTCACCAACATGCACTGCTGGCTTCATATTTGGATCCCCATGCACATCTTTAATGCTTATTTCTGTGTTCATGCAGTCAAGCAGGATGGTGGCTGGAGCCACTGGTCTCCCTGGTCTTCTTGCTCAGTGACGTGTGGCGAGGGCGTCATCACTCGCATCCGGTTGTGCAACTCCCCTACCCCTCAGATGGGTGGGAAAGACTGTGAGGGAGACGGTCGTCAGACCGAGCCGTGCCAGAAGGACCCGTGCCCCGGTGAGTGTTTGCAACTATTTAAGTGTTTGCAGAATATAACCTGAAAACCCAAATGACCCTGTATTTCTCTTGGTGTCTCAGTGAATGGAGGTTGGGGACCCTGGTCATCATGGGACTCTTGCTCCGTCACGTGCGGTGGAGGACTGCAGCGCAGACACCATCTGTGTAACAGTCCCGCTCCCAAATACGGTGGAAAAGAATGTATGGGTGACTCCAAAGGCACCCGTTTGTGCAATGCCCAGTCGTGTCCAGTTGGTAAGACATAAAGCTGAAATCAAGCTGAAAATTCTTGTCACAGGATATCAAAATAACACAGTTCCGTACTATCATGAACAGACGGATGCCTGTCTAACCCATGCTTCGCCGGCACCAAATGCACCAGTTTCCCCGATGGCTCCTGGAAGTGCGGCGAGTGTCCGGTTGGATACACTGGGGATGGAGTCCACTGTCAAGACATTGATGAGGTGAGGTGTCACGCCAATGAGACAGACACTTCTAAACAAAGACACTGGTGTTTCTAAAAATTCTTAATTTTGGTATCTGCAGTGCGAAAAAGTTCCAGATGCCTGTTTCGTGCTCAATGGAGTCCATCAGTGTGTGAACACAGAACCAGGCTACAACTGCCTGCCCTGCCCTCCACGCTACTCTGGACAGCAGCCCTTCGGTAGGGGAACGGAGCAGGCCATTGCCAACAAACAGGTTAGACTAGTCTAAAGAACAGTGTTAACGATGGGAAGGACCAGTTCTTTCTCCTTCCATGAGGTGCTAACCAACATTAAATCGACCTATTCACAGGTCTGCACACCTAGAAACCCATGCGAGGACGGCAGCCATGACTGCAATAAGAATGCCAAATGCATCTACTTGGGCATCTTCTCTGACATCATGTACCGCTGCGAATGTAAACCAGGCTATGCTGGGAATGGTTACATCTGTGGAGAGGACTCTGACCTTGACGGCTGGCCAAACACGGACCTCCATTGTGTGGAAAACGCCACCTACCACTGCAAGAAGGTATGTGACCATTTCCTTACCATATCCCATTGTACAATGAGGTTACAAAATCTTCATCAAAACATGTCATTTTTAGGACAACTGTCCTGACCTTCCCAACTCCGGTCAAGAAGACTATGACAAAGATGGAACTGGAGATGCTTGTGACAATGATGATGACAATGATGGGATCCCTGATGACGGGGTAAGTCATACACACTGTTCTTCTACAAGAGCATTTAGAGTTGACATTTAGAGCATGATACTGACTAAAAAATAAAAAGAACAGAGTGAACAGGACAGAGAGAGAAACTTTGCCAGTAGCAAATAAATCAAGCATTTATGATGGCTTCCATCCAGCCATTCTGGATCTCTTGGTTTAACATCCATAATTCAAATCGTACACTTGGAAAAAATTTGACCGGGCAAACAAACAGACAGTCAGTCTTGCATTCCAGCACAGCTGTGTCCCAAACCATCACGTCCATGGCATATCGCTTCAGACATTAATTTTGTTTAGAGCTTTTCAATGATGTGTGTGTATATTTATACATTTCGTTCTGTGAGGTAGAGAGCGTCTCCAGATGTTTTCTGTCTTTCTGGTTTCATCACTGACTTGGCTGGATGTTCTTGTTTTGAACCAGGACAATTGCCCGTTCATCTTTAACCCAAGACAGTACGACCATGACCGCGATCAAGTTGGTGACCGATGTGATAATTGCCCATATGACAGTAATCCAGAACAGACCGACACCGACAACAACGGCGAGGGTGATGCCTGTGCCATTGACATCGATGGTGATGGTAAGTCTTTCTTTCATCATGTAACCCCATCAACACAAAGAACACAGAAACCATTATAAGAGTGTTTTGGTGTAACACTGGAATTTATTTGTCTAGGCATCCTCAATGAGAAGGACAACTGTCCATATGTGTACAACACTGACCAGAGAGACAGTGACCGAGACGGAGTCGGTGACCACTGTGACAACTGCCCACTGGAGCACAACCCTGACCAGGTGAGATGCTTGAACTTGCTTTTTTAAGACAAGTGTCCAACTATAAACAGCAGATTATGACGGTTTTGCAATAATCCATGTGATGTCACAGATCGACTCCGACTCTGACAACATTGGAGACAAGTGTGACAACAACCAGGACATTGATGAGGATGGACATCAGAACAACCTTGACAACTGTCCCTACATCTCCAACGCCAACCAGGTCGACCACGACAAGGACGGCAAAGGAGACGCCTGCGATCACGACGACGACAATGATGGTGTGCCTGACGACAAAGACAACTGCCGACTCGCCTTCAACCCAGATCAACTGGATTCGGACGGTGAGTCCAACGCGCCGGCGCTGATTTTAGTCCATTTTATGTGAAATTTTATTTGTGCAAGTGTAAACTTCCACATGCTGAATTTTTGTCTCTTTTCTCCTGCCCAGGAGACGGGCGAGGTGACGTTTGCAAGGACGACTTTGACGTCGATAACGTGCCAGATATTTACGACGTTTGCCCGGAGAACTTTGGCATCAGTGAAACAGACTTCCGTAGGTTCCAAATGGTTCCTCTCGATCCCACGGGAACTTCCCAAATCGACCCCAACTGGGTTGTCCGTCACCAGGGCAAAGAACTTCTGCAGACCGTCAACTGTGATCCTGGCATTGCTGTTGGTAAGTGGTTGAAAGATACAGCTCATGATAAACACATTCATTTACATCCAAATGTTAATCATCTTCTTCTTATTGTTGTCCCTCAGGTTATGATGAGTTCAATGCCGTAGACTTTAGCGGCACGTTCTTCATCAACACAGACCGTGATGACGACTACGCCGGCTTTGTGTTTGGCTACCAATCCAGCTCACGTTTCTATGTGGTGATGTGGAAACAGATCACACAGACCTACTGGTCTCATACACCCACTAAAGCACAGGGGTACTCTGGACTGTCCATTAAAGTAGTGAACTCGACCACAGGACCGGGCGAACACCTCAGGAACGCTTTGTGGCACACTGGAGACACCGAGGGACAGGTACATATCGTTCTCAAGCAGTCGTGAGAACATTCAATTGAGTTTGTCATTTGAAATGTCCTGCTCACCTTATTTTGGACCATTTGCAGGTGCGTACCCTGTGGCATGATCCCAAGAACATTGGCTGGAAGGATTACACCGCCTACAGATGGCACCTGATCCACAGACCCAAAACCGGACACATCAGGTAAGTGTGGAAGCCAACTTAGATCAGGGGTGCCCAATCCCGTTCCTGGAGCTCTACTTTTCTCAGTTCAGCTCCAGTCCTCATCAAACACAACTGAACCAGCTAATTAAGAGCTTGAGGACCACTTGATAATTGCACACAGGTGTGATGGAGCAGGGTTGGAACTGAACTCTGCAGGTAGGCGTATCTCCAGGAACAGCATTGGGCGGCCTCAACTTAGATCAACCGTTTTGTCCTAGGTACAAAACAACAGCTAAATCGGAAAAGCAGCTTCACTCACTTCTGTTCTGTTTATTGATTTTTAGAGTTATCATGTATGAAGGCAAAAAAGTCTTGGCTGATTCAGGAAGCGTCAATGACAAGACATATGCCGGAGGAAGACTTGGCCTCTTTGTCTTCTCTCAAGAGATGGTTTACTTCTCAGACCTCAAATACGAATGCAGAGGTAACACGTTTGGATGGTTTTGAAGAATATTCCTCTCTGTAGTTCTCTTATTGTTCTGGAAAGTTCATGAGCATTTGTTTGACTCTTTTGCAGATGCATCATAACGGCCCCATCAGGGTTTTCCTTAAAGATGCGCCCGCTATCTGTCGGTTTAAATGTGTTCTGTTATAAAACTCTTCTGCGGTGGGGTCGAGTATCCAAACATGGAGGCCAAAAACTTTCAATCTAAACAAGGACCACAGGAGCAGGTCGAGCATGAAGACCCATCAATACTTTCATCTCATCTATCTCAGCTTGTTTCTTATCATGTGATTGGTAAAGGGAAGTTCTTCTGCAACGTCGCCTCAGGTCTGGTGTGGACTATGATCATGACAAAGGAGCCACTTGTGAACTGAAGCAAAAGCTTCCCCTTGTTTCTGGTGGGTTTGAGATGCCACAGCAGGAATGGTTGAGGAGTGACGCACAGGACAGACCATCTGTTTGACTTGTGAAAACGAATTCTTCTGCATTGATTGAGGCACCCCCCCCCCTCAAATTCAGCAGTCTTGATGTCTGCTTTTGATCAGCGTCAGTCATCGATGTTGACAACCCAAGTCTTAATTTCACTGTTTATAGAGCGGAGTGCTTCTCAGGGCTAGAGGGAACTTTGTGATTTGAAGCTCAATGAGGAAGTTCATGTCTTAGATTATTACACCGATGTCCTGATGAGCTTGAGCGAGACTCGAGAGTTTTTGTGGATCTAAATAAGTGGTTACAGAGGGATGATAATAGGCGCACTTGTTTAATTTATTTATTGTGTTGAGTGGAGATGGATGCATGAGAACTTATAACACGTATTACTGAAACAAAGAGAACAACTGGAGCGTTTCCTTCCTGGGGTGAATAGAATATGATGTAAACGTACAAATATTACCTCACTGTTGTATAATTGAACTCAACAAAAATTGCTAATTATATTTGTGCCATTTATAACTCAGTTGTATTTTGTTTTAGAGCTACTATATGTAGTAAAACATTAATTCTGTACATAAAAGAAGAAAAACATTTTTATGAGATGCCCCAGTAGAACATTTGTTAATATAATTAGTTTGTGCCTAATTAATGAGTCTTTTATATATATATATATATATAAGTTATTGGTAAAGCTGTTTTTTTTCTATTGTGTATATATATGCTATTTAAATAATTTATAAGGAGCTGTAACCTGACATTAGAAGTGTTTGTATAAACGGTTTGCACACTGATGAGGATTTTCTTAGTTTAAGAACGCTTCAGTGTCAGTATTGTTACTAGTTTTACACAACAATGTTGTTTAATTCGTATCGATCCTTTTGTAAAATCAATGAACAATAAATACTTTTGATTAAAAAATGACAATGAAATGCTTTTGTTTTTAGTAGCTCACGACGTCAGCCGGCCTGATTTCTAAAAAAAAAAGTTTACACCATAAATCTCAAAGAAATCCAGTCCATAAATAAGAATTTGTCTTAAGTAGATATTTTAATTGCGTAGTCTGCCTGCGGTTTGGTTTATGGTTAAAATGACTCAAGGTTACTGCTACAACAAAAGCTAATTTGGTCAAAAGAGCATTTAAAAAAACCCTCACTTGAAATCTAGGATCCAACACTCGGCGCACCTTCAAGGCCAGGAACGCTGGGAATGCTGGAGTCGCTGTAACATGTCCACAGGTGCAGAAACGTCATGCTTTACACGCAGTAATCTACAGTTTGTGAAGACAACGTGAGCTGTTTCCGCTTTAGCTCTGGACACTGATTTAGTACAGTACTGTTCAAACGTTTGGGGTCCGTATTACTTTTTAATATTTTTGACATACAGTGGGTAACGGAAAGTATTCAGACCCCCTTAAATTTTTCACTCTTTGTTATATTGCAGCCATTTGCTAAAATCATTTAAGTTAATTTTTTTTCCTCATTAATGTACACACAGCACCCCATATTGACAGAAAAACACAGAATTGTTGACATTTTTGCAGATTTATTAAAAAAGAAAAACTGAAATATCACATGGTCCTAAGTATTCAGACCCTTTGCT
>JADLZM010035390.1:226757-237936 GCA_018148995.1 Sinocyclocheilus maitianheensis
GTGTGTGTGTGTGTGAGTGAGGAAGTGAGTGTGTGTGTGAGGGAGTGAGTGTGTAAGTGAATGAGGGAGTGCGTGTATGAGGTATTGTGTGTGTGTGTGTGTGTGAGTGAGTGAGTGAACGCATCCTGATACAGCCGAACTCTGGGCTGGTTTGGATCTAGAGTCAAATGAGGCAAAAGCCTGAAAGAAGTAGATTCTGAAATCCAAAAGCACAGAAAACTAGAGCGAATCAGAGTTCTGAGCTGCAGGATTCTCCTGTGACCGTGTGACTGCAGACATAAAGCTCAAACATGACATTAACAACACCATCAGCAGAGCGATGCAGGAGCCTTCGATAAAATCATCTGCCAAAGGCATCAATATACTATAATATCTCTGATCTGAAGGCAGCTGCGGTTCTTCTGCTGTTCTGTTTGTATATGAATGCAGTGAAATGCATCATGGGATCTAAACAAACATGCTGGATTCAGAAGGCTCATTCTCGCACTGGTTTACTGGCCATCACGAACACTAAATACACGTTTGTTTATGAAATGACAGACCGTCTAGTGTTCTCACGTGACGTATGACCACTGTCCATCATAAAGCACAGCGTTATGAACTCGAGTCAGATTCAAAACAGGCACAATTTTGGGTTTGATAAACTGAACTGAACTTTTTATGACTGAATGTGTTGTTTGACCTCAATATACACACTTATAAATGTTACTATAGTTACTGTGGTGAGAGTCCAGTGATAGAGGAGAGCAGAGCTGAAATGATTCACATCCTAAACAAACCATAAATCACTATCACTTTCACTAAAATAACTACAACGGAAATATAGTGTATATGTAAATGTTGACTGCTATGTAAATGTTAATTTTCAGAAGTCTTCCTGAAGGCTGTGTAATGCTCGGTCTGGAAACTGGCGTCTCTCTTATGAAAGCAGAGACTGAATGAGTCACAGAGTCAGAAGAGCTCTGGACGCTTGGTCAGTGCCACGTGGAAGCAGGAACAGAGCCAGACTTTCCCTGAGCAGCTCCTTCACGAGAACCACTGCAGAACACACACACACACTCTCACTAACACTCACAACTCACACTCACACTCACACTCTCACACACACACACACTCACACTCACACTCACACTCTCACACACACACACACTCACACTCACACTCACACTCTCACACACACACACACTCACACTCACACTCACACTCTCACACACACACACACTCACACTCACACTCACACTCTCACACACACACACACTCACACTCACACTCACACTCTCACACACACACACACTCACACTCACACTCACACTCTCACACACACACACACTCACACTCACACTCACACTCTCACACACACACACACTCACACTCACACTCACACTCTCACACACACACACACTCACACTCACACTCACACTCTCACACACACACACACTCACACTCACACTCACACTCTCACACACACACACACTCACACTCACACTCACACTCTCACACACACACACACTCACACTCACACTCACACTCTCACACACACACACACTCACACTCACACTCACACTCTCACACACACACACACTCACACTCACACTCACACTCTCACACACACACACACTCACACTCACACTCACACTCTCACACACACACACACTCACACTCACACTCACACTCTCACACACACACACACTCACACTCACACTCACACTCTCACACACACACACACTCACACTCACACTCACACTCTCACACACACACACACTCACACTCACACTCACACTCTCACACACACACACACTCACACTCACACTCACACTCTCACACACACACACACTCACACTCACACTCACACTCTCACACACACACACACTCACACTCACACTCACACTCTCACACACACACACACTCACACTCACACTCACACTCTCACACACACACACACTCACACTCACACTCACACTCTCACACACACACACACTCACACTCACACTCACACTCTCACACACACACACACTCACACTCACACTCACACTCTCACACACACACACACTCACACTCACACTCACACTCTCACACACACACACACTCACACTCACACTCACACTCTCACACACACACACACTCACACTCACACTCACACTCTCACACACACACACACTCACACTCACACTCACACTCTCACACACACACACACTCACACTCACACAAACACTAACACTAACACTAACACTCACACACCACACCACACCAGACCAGACCAGACCAGAACACACACTCAGTCTCGCACACGCACGCACACACACTCACACACTCTCGCACACACACACACTCACACACACGTGCTCGTAGTTGCGGCTCTGTTGTTTTGTCTATAAATACTACAGAAGTGTGAGAATTACACACTGTAATCAAAGCTAAAGATGAAAATGCTTGATATTAGATGTTTTTTTGGCCAGGCAGTGTATAGCACAGTGATTAACCAGAAAATTAAAAAAACGGCACTTCATGGCCAAAACATTGCCGACCCCTTGTGTGAATGAATTTTCCTTCAGTGATTATGCACACAAACACATTAATAGCTTTGACTTTTATTGCTTCACACACACACACACACACACCAGACTACACCAAGAATAATACACCACACCAGATCAGACCAGACTAATGTTCAGTGAAGTTTGGGTTTGACTGCAGCGTAACACGCACACACATTCCTGCAGTATTAGAGAAGCAGCAGCAGATCAGAAGCACATGAATCAATGCTGCACCTTCACTCAAAGAGAGAGAGAAATGCAGCTTCAGCCTATGATTCGTTCTTCAGCTTGTGAGCAGATTATGTTGGGACTCGGTCCAGTCGCTGAACACATGACAACAGCACACAACAACAACGGCAGAACAAAACACGACTCAGCTCCGATCGTAGGCTGAAAGTCACGAGCAGAGCCAAATGTGAGTCAGAAAAACCTCCGATAGACGCTCCGGCATCTCTGTCCCACATTTCCCAGCTGGGCTCAATCTCTGTCGTTTCCATCGATTAGACACAGTCTGCTGAGAGTCACCACTGCGTCCATCAGATCACACAGAAACACGTCCAGATCTCTGACAGCAGCTCATGAGGAACGACCCTCTCAAAACATCAGGCCACTTCACCAGAAAACCTCCTGGACTTCACACACTTAAGATCACGTTATTCTACACAAAAGCGTTTCTCAACACCATTGTGAGTTTTTAGACAAACAGATAAATATGGCAGAAACTGGGATTCGAGTGGAGCAAACGTTCCAACACATTTCTATGAGAATAATTATACATTACGCATTATAAAGGTATTCATAATGTACATTGCAATGCATTGTATCTTTTCAGAAATAATTGTAAAAGCATTATAATGTGAAGGTTTGCTTGTCGTGTGTTTTAAAGCATTATACTTTCTAAAGGTGTAACAATGAATAGATTAGTATTATAACGCATTATGGTTACAATTATTCATCAGATCATACAATGCATTATAAGGTGCATTTCAAGACATAATTAATGCATTAAAACTACTTTCATAATGCATTATATATAGAAGCTATAAGTAAAGTGTTACTGAATGCACTTCTCAAAGCAATAATAATGATTTAATGATAATATTGTTTATTAAAACATAATTTTGTGAGGAATATCACACCGTATCACAATTATTTTGTCCATGTTTTAATTTAAACAATAAACCTGCTGAATTATTCAAATTTCGTTCATTAATTACATCGTTATGCGTTTGATTGCCACTGTCTTTGATCATATACATTTGTATTAAATCATAAAACACAGATTAACTCAAGAATTCCTGAAACGCCACACATTTTATATACAGGGAACTAGTATTGTTCAACTTTTCTAAAATAATTTATAAATTGTTAAAGTTTTATTGTTCCACTTGATAAAATCTTCAATGTCTAATGTCTTATTTAAAATAATGATTTTTATTATTAAAATGTAATTAAACTATTAAAACAGAATCTAGAAAAAAAATATGCATATCAGCATATTAATAAATCAGCATATTAGAATAATTTCTGAAGATCATGTGACACTTTATACTGGAGTAATGATGCTGATGGAAATTCAGCTTTGCATCACAGAAATAAATTATATTTTAAAGGATATTAAAATAGAAACCATTATTTTATATCGTAATAACATTTTGCAAGATTATAGTTTTTTTCTGTATTTCTGATCAAATCAATGCAGCCTTGATGCACAGAAGAGACTTCTTTAAAAACATTACAAGTCTCACTGATGCCAAACGTTTGAGCGGTAGTGTACGTGATCCACAAAACCATCCTGGATAGAAAGCAGGACTGCTAACGATCAGCAGAGATCAGTACCTGCGACGGGCTCCGCACAGACAGGAAGTCCTGCACAGGAAGTAGCAGCTGCAGTCTGGAGTCAATGTGACGGAGACTGTGGAGTTCAGACGGTTCAGGACCGAAACCTTCACAAACTGATAGAGTCGACGAGACCACCTGGAAACCAGAGGAGACATAAATAACTCACGTTTTTATTTCCACCCGGCCTTCAGCACATTTAACCCAAAAATGATCTTTCTGTCATCATTTACTCTCCCTCGTGTCGATCCAAACCTGTAGGACCTGTCGGAAAGAAGATATTCTGAAGAACGTTTGAAACCAAACAATACTGGACCCCCGTTGACTTTATATGAACTTCCTCAAAATATGTCAGGATGATCATTTTTTCAGGCTTTCATGGCTAATATAGTACGAAATAGTGAGAAAACCAGCTCAATTTTATTCAGAGACTCAAACTGAGCAAAAACATGAAAGTGCTGCAGAAGCTGATAGTTAGACGATGAGATGCTGCTGCTTGTGATGTAAATCAGTGACAGCTTTCTAACAGTAGAGCAGATGCTGACATGCTCTAAATATCAGCCGTGGCTCTATATCTCCAGTAATATAAGATGAGAGTGAAATGCTCCAAACATATAATGCAGTGATAGAGAGCTGAAGAAATAAAGGCGCCTCAGAAGATGTGAGATGTTCTGGAGGCTTGTGAAGATCATTCCTCCGCTGAGGAACAGTGAAAGTAAAGCTTCTGGAAACAAACGCTCCTCAAAAGATCCTGAGGATCAGATTTGAGACTCTAAAACATGATTGATGGAGAATCAAGTAAAGCTGAGCTGCTTCAGTCCAGTAAGTGTTCATCTGGAGATATTACTGACGTTATTCTGACGCTTACTTGATCAAAACCAGTCCAGATCGAGAATTACACTGAAAGAGCTTCGACTGGATAACACACTCTAAACTCTCAATCAGAGACAGAAGACGTGCAGCAGATTGAGGGACAGCAAGGTTGGATCATGCAGATCATATTAAATATGATAAAGCAGGCTTTATAGGGTTAAACAAAGTTCAACATGATTAAAGGATTATCAATAGGAAGATTCTCAATAACATGTATTATCTGAGGGTGAAATCCTCAGCAGGCCTCCGTCACAGATGTCCTGCTGTTTTGCAGAAGCGCTCGCATGACATTAAAGCCCAGAGGTTTCCTGGTATTTGCTCCTGGACTTCACACGATATCCTGACTGCAGCTCTCAGACGCTCGGCCAAAGAGCCCTTTAAAGCCAAATATCTAAGTCTTGACTAATATCCTTCTGTTTCCCAATGAGCGAATCTCCCATCAGGCCGAGCGGCGAGCGCTGAGGTCAGACGTAGGCGAGGGTGAGGTAAGCGTTGGCATGCTGCCTGCGTGCAGCAAAGACTTATGGGTAATTAAAAGCCTCACTATAATGACTGTGAGCTCATAGATCCGCCGTACTGAACTGGAATATGAACGTATAGCTCCAGATAGTAATAACAGACGTTAATGCACAACATATGGAGAGGTTCTAAGAGTGTTTTTTTGTATCATTGAGAGTTTTTGTTAATATTTTGAATTGGATTTTATTTTTATATTTTCTGCTTTCATGTTAATTTTAGTTAAAGTTTTAGTAGTTTTGTTGTGTGTTTTTTTTTGTCTTTTAAATATGTCTATATATTTTTTAATTTTTATTTTGTTTTAGTTTTAATTATATTTGTACATCAAGTCAAACGTAATGAAAATTAGAAATGTTGCCTTGGAAACTAACTTTTTTTAATTCACTATAATAACCCTGGGTTATAAACAGTTGAATGCTATGTTTAATAATAATCTTGCATTTGAAGAAAATACAAATCATAAGAAAACCTACATTAACATGCACACTGGCAGCAAAAAGTTTGGAATAATTAAGATGTTTTTAATGTTTCTGAAAGAAGTCTCTTCTGCTCACCACAGCTGTATTTATTTGATCAAAAATACAGTAAAAATATGAAATATTACAATTTAAAACAGCTGTTTTCTATGTGAATCTCTGTTAAACTAATTTATTTCTAGAAGCGCATGTGTGAGAATACAGCGAGATCAAAACCAAGTTAGCTTCGTTGCGCTTGCAAAGCTGCATTATATAAGATGCACGGTGGATATTGTGTGAATTAATGTTTATTCTTCTAATGAAGTGTATTTATTATAACATAAATAGTTTATTTTGTGTAAAAGGTGTTGATAATTTCCAGTAACGGTTGTATAGCGTTCCGTGTCGGGCTGTTGATACGCACCAATCAGTGTTTCGCTAGAAAAACAATCATCCAGCTCTGAACAAATTAGAGAAAAATAAGCCGTTTACACATCACTGGACTAAACGCAGAAGCAAGAGAATAAGTGCACGACAGCGATTAATGATGAGGTGATGTAGAGCGAGGTGTTAATGTGCTTTGGCCTTCAGCGCGCGTGAGCATTAAAACACAGCCGTACGATGGAAATAAGCCCAACAACAGCATCCGCAGCATCTCTGTGTCTTTACAAACGTACTAAAGTCAGACAGAGCAACACTAAAACATCAGGAACAGCCCTACATCAGCACGGAGAAGCTTCTGCTCTCTACTCTAGCTGTGGAGGATCTGTGTGTTTGGAGCGTTTTAAACTGAAATACACACAAATGCTCCTAAGACAGTTAAGCATTGTCGCCGGGTCGCTCGGAGAAGATCTGCAGGATTTCTTGCGGTGATGAATATGTGGAACACATGGAAGACCCTTTCTGCCACGGAATAACATTTTTTATTAAAAATAAGATCATTGTAACTGTTTATCTCACAATTCGGACTGTTTTCCTCGCAACTGCAAATTTATATTTTGCAATGCTGACTTTTTTTCTCAGAACTTCAATTATTACTTTATTTCTCTGAATTCTGAGTTCATGTCTCACAATTATTACATTATTTCTCTGAATTCTGAGTTCATATCTCACAAATATTAAATTTTTCTCAGAGTTCTAAGTTCATATCTCACCATTATTACATTATTTCTCTGAATTCTGAGTTCATATCTCACAAATATTAAATTTTTCTCAGAGTTCTAAGTTCATATCTCACCATTATTACATTATTTCTCTGAATTCTGAGTTCATATCTCACAAATATTAAATTTTTCTCAGAGTTCTAAGTTCATATCTCACCATTATTACATTATTTCTCTGAATTCTGAGTTCATATCTCACAAATATTAAATTTTTCTCAGAGTTCTAAGTTCATATCTCACCATTATTACATTATTTCTCTGAATTCTGAGTTCATATCTCACAAATATTAAATTTTTCTCAGAGTTCTAAGTTCATATCTCACCATTATTACATTATTTCTCTGAATTCTGAGTTCATATCTCACAAATATTAAATTTTTCTCAGAGTTCTAAGTTCATATCTCACCATTATTACATTATTTCTCTGAATTCTGAGTTCATATCTCACAAATATTAAATTTTTCTCAGAGTTCTAAGTTCATATCTCACCATTATTACATTATTTCTCTGAATTCTGAGTTCATATCTCACAAATATTAAATTTTTCTCAGAGTTCTAAGTTCATATCTCACCATTATTACATTATTTCTCTGAATTCTGAGTTCATATCTCACAAATATTAAATTTTTCTCAGAGTTCTAAGTTCATATCTCACCATTATTACATTATTTCTCTGAATTCTGAGTTCATATCTCACAAATATTAAATTTTTCTCAGAGTTCTAAGTTCATATCTCACCATTATTACATTATTTCTCTGAATTCTGAGTTCATATCTCACAAATATTAAATTTTTCTCAGAGTTCTAAGTTCATATCTCACCATTATTACATTATTTCTCTGAATTCTGAGTTCATATCTCACAAATATTAAATTTTTCTCAGAGTTCTAAGTTCATATCTCACCATTATTACATTATTTCTCTGAATTCTGAGTTCATATCTCACAAATATTAAATTTTTCTCAGAGTTCTAAGTTCATATCTCACCATTATTACATTATTTCTCTGAATTCTGAGTTCATATCTCACAAATATTAAATTTTTCTCAGAGTTCTAAGTTCATATCTCACCATTATTACATTATTTCTCTGAATTCTGAGTTCATATCTCACAAATATTAAATTTTTCTCAGAGTTCTAAGTTCATATCTCACCATTATTACATTATTTCTCTGAATTCTGAGTTCATATCTCACAAATATTAAATTTTTCTCAGAGTTCTAAGTTCATATCTCACCATTATTACATTATTTCTCTGAATTCTGAGTTCATATCTCACAAATATTAAATTTTTCTCAGAGTTCTAAGTTCATATCTCACCATTATTACATTATTTCTCTGAATTCTGAGTTCATATCTCACAAATATTAAATTTTTCTCAGAGTTCTAAGTTCATATCTCACCATTATTACATTATTTCTCTGAATTCTGAGTTCATATCTCACAAATATTAAATTTTTCTCAGAGTTCTAAGTTCATATCTCACCATTATTACATTATTTCTCTGAATTCTGAGTTCATATCTCACAAATATTAAATTTTTCTCAGAGTTCTAAGTTCATATCTCACCATTATTACATTATTTCTCTGAATTCTGAGTTCATATCTCACAAATATTAAATTTTTCTCAGAGTTCTAAGTTCATATCTCACCATTATTACATTATTTCTCTGAATTCTGAGTTCATATCTCACAAATATTAAATTTTTCTCAGAGTTCTAAGTTCATATCTCACCATTATTACATTATTTCTCTGAATTCTGAGTTCATATCTCACAAATATTAAATTTTTCTCAGAGTTCTAAGTTCATATCTCACCATTATTACATTATTTCTCTGAATTCTGAGTTCATATCTCACAAATATTAAATTTTTCTCAGAGTTCTAAGTTCATATCTCACCATTATTACATTATTTCTCTGAATTCTAAGATCATATCTCACAATTATTACTTTATTACTTTACATTAAGTTTATATCTCACAATTCAGTTTTTTGTTTGTTTGTTTCTGCCACTTAGGCAAAAAAAACAAAAACAAAGATAATTGTGACATTTTTCTTGCAATCCAGACTTTATATCTCACAATTCTTAGAAGAAAATTTCATATAGTTAATATATAGAACAGAAAGAATATAAAATAGAGAATACAGAATACATAGAACATAGAAAGATAAATGTATATATGATTTTAAACTCACAATTGCAAGTTGAGCTCACACAGCGCTGTCTTTACAAAAATATCAAGAAAAATAAATTCCGAACTGTGAGCTATAAACTCAGAATTGAAAGATGAAAAAGTCGCTATTACCTTTTTTATTTTCTATTCCGTGACCGAAACAAGCTTCCACAGGAACATCTGAACAGCTTACTATCAGACTGATGTCTCTCGGGGTCAAAGAGTCAGACACTCGCAGAGAGACTTGTGTAATACAGCGTCTCAGAGGACTGATCACTAGTACTAGTGAAGACTAATATGCGTGTATGAAGCCGTACCTGCGGTTCAGTCAGCAGGTCGCTGCTGTTCTCTTCTTCCTCTAGATCTTTCAGCAGTTCCTCTATTCTCTCTTTCTCCTGCTGCGTGAGCAGAAACCAGTTTCCTGACGCTTCTGTGAGCTGAACAATCACAAACACCTTCAGTCAAATAACCAAACATATGCTTCATGATCCAGTCACTACATAAACTCATGTTCTTCCTCAGCATTTCCATTTTTGATTTAAGATTCTTAAATCAAGATTCATTTACTGTGAATGACAAACTAATCAAAGTGAGTTCATCGTCCAATGGACTTCCAAAATCAACTTAATTCAAAGAGAAAACAAGTTTCATTCTCCACTGGCAGACATCAAGACTTCATATCTTAAGGATGTTTAAATATTTGTATTAGAAGACACAAATACTGAGGAAGGAATTAATTTTTTGCAGTATATGCAACATTTAAGGCCACAACTGTATGTAATTTAAGACTTTCTTTTCTAATTTAAGACCTTTTAAGGCTTTAATTTGAGGAAGGGTGAATAAAGGCTTCTTAAGACCCACAGAAAGATACATTTGCCGGAGATGACAGAAAATAACCAGAAATTGATCAAAATGAAGTGAGTTTACGCTTAAAACAAGAACAAATATCTGCCAATGTGGTCCGAAAAATCAGCTTTGAATTAAGTTGATGTGTCTGAGATCACTGGCAGAAATTTGTGCTTGTTTTAATCATAAACTCATTTTCTGACCACTTTCTTTTCTTATCTGATGTGCTTCTGCATCTCCAGTAAATGTAAGAAATGTGTACTGGAAAACAAGTCATAAATACTGAGGAAGAGCTTCAGTTTCTGCAGTGGAGCTGGAATCAATTTTGCAGGTTTTAATTCTACATTACACCTGTGCTCTCATGAATGGATGTCTTTCCATGTTTAAAGACCCCATGGAACACAAATGAGTTTTGCACAGGAAAACAGACCAAATTTCTCAAAGACATCATAATACCCTCATTTCTGTCCAATCAGAAGCTCTGTAGAATAAGCAAGCCCCTCCCCCTGAGACCACCTGACGCATCAATATCACATTCAGATTTTTTAAAAACAAACCGGACGAGCCCTTCAATAAACCGTACGCCAGCAGCTCCTTCCAGCATTCTTCACCCACATGATCAGTCGTACTCTAATCGTGACCTCGACATACCTCAATATTTCTCTTGACAAAGTCTTGTCTGCACTTGCTCCGAGCAGCTCCTCGCTGTCTGCTGTCTGACGGCTGATCCTCCATCAGCTGCTGACCCGCTTCAGCGTGACCTGCATCACACACACAC
>JADLZM010035390.1:238493-248493 GCA_018148995.1 Sinocyclocheilus maitianheensis
CACACACCCACACACACACACACACACACACACACACACACACACACACACACACACACACTCTCACTCTCACACACACACACACACACACACACACACACACACACAGTAAAGCGATGGAGTTGGTGCTGAAGATGTGAGTGATTGGCAGAAATGCTTGCTAAACACTGAAATGACATCTTGCTGTTTTAGGTTAAAGTCTGAAACGCTGACAGCTGCAGTAAACTACGATTCCTGACATCAGGATGCCCTCTAGTGTGACTCTACAGAAAAAACAACATTATCAATAATAAAAAAACACAATGAAAAGAGATATATGTCATATTCACATATGAAAATCATGGCATATTACCTACAATCAAACTGCATAAAAGTACTTCATACTTTAAATAATGCAGGGGAAAATCTGCTTGATTGTCAATTAAAGTCACAAATCACTATTAAAGTGAATTGATCTGAATAACGACTCTATTGTCTTCTGTAGAGCTGCTTTGAGCTTGTTTCATAATTACAGAATTTTACAATTAACACTGATATTTTACGGTTTATTTCCGTGAAGCTGCCTTGAAACATTCTGTACTGTTTAAAGCGCTACAGAAATAAAGGTTACTTACTTATAGTGTCACAATAATGCAAAAAAACAGGTGTCAGTTTTTATGAAAAAATAATTCTCTTAAAACTGCTTATTTTTAACACAGCAATTTGTATTGTATAAAGCACTAAATAAATAAAACTGACTTGAACTGACTCGATTTAACAGTGAGATATGAGCTGTGAACGTCCTTGACATGAATTTTATTTAAAGCTGACCGTATCAGTTTTAACTGTACAATCTTTCATTCACACACTGTAGAAAAAATGTGGGGTTTTTTCGGTTTACAAGAAACTACTATTTCAGCCTTCCGACCTCAATAATGTCAATGTGTTACTTTCCATCTTTGTAAATATTTGTAACATGTATGAGCAATTTCTGAGAGAAAATTTAGTTTTTTCATGTTCTGTAAACACTGAAACAGTGACACAGCGACTCAGAAATTATTGCAGAACACTTCGATCCTTTACCGTCCGTCTCGTGTCTCGCGTTCACGTCACTCTTCAGATCGAGAACTTCAGTCTCAAACACGGGGACAAAATCCACTTCATCACCGTCCTGATCTGAAGCACATTGAGGACAATAAGAGTGAACCATTCAGCATGAAAATCTGGAATCTGAGGGTGCAAAACAATCTAAATATTGAGAAAATCATCTTTAAAGTTGTTCAAATGAAGTTCTTAGCAATGCATATTACTAATCAAACATTAAGTTTTGATATATTTACGGTAGGAAATTTACAAAATATCTTCATGGAACATGATCTTTACTTAATATCCTAATGATTTTTGGCATAAAAGAGAAATGTATAATTGTGACACATACAATGTATTGTTGGCTATTGCTACAAATATCCCCCAGCGACTCAACACTGCTTTTGTGCTGCAGGCTCACATATAATTATTATTATCTTATGTAAGTCGGACAGGCTCACGGTTGTTGGGTGTCAGTGCCAGAAAGCGTCTGGTGTTCTCCATCTCGTTGCTGCTCATGCTGAGACTCGCGGTCTGTAAGGTGTGTCAGTGTTAGTAAAGCACACAGACGTCTGTATGAAGCGCTGGTGTGTTTGATCCACAGACGGACCTGAAGCTCCTGCCAGAGTCTCTGGTGCTGCTGCTTTCCTCTCTGCTTCACCTCTCTCTCCGCTGACGCCCTGAGAGCCAGAACCCGGTCCAGTCTCTTCATCTTCTTTATGGCTTCTCTCAACTCCGGATCTTCATTTTCTTCATCGGACTCTTCTGTGAAATAATCAGTAGAGCACTTAGGAGACATAAGACGTACGTGCGCTGGTCTGAGCTAGTTTATGTAGGTTTGGTGCTTTGGCGATTTTATTTAATTATTTAGCTTTTATTGTTGTTGTTGTTGGTTGGTATTTAGTGACAGGGTGCAAAATGTGTCCAAAACCTGATATATTCATGTGAGAAATAAAAAAATTATTTTATCTAGTTGATAAGGCAACATTTCTCATTTTTATTTAGTTGAACTTGCACTAAAATAACTAAAAATAATAATTAATAAATAAAAAACTGATAATAAAAAAATAAAATAATAATGAATAAAACCTATATAGACATATCTAAACACATTTAAACAACAAAAATAACAAAGTTACAAAAACTAACTAAAATTTAATATAATTAAATTAATTTATATATTTGATCTAATTCAAAATATTAACAAAAGCTATAATAGCATCTCAATGACGCTGACTTGAACTAAAAAACTACAAAAAATAAAACATGTCGACATATTTACAAAATAAAAACATAAATGGCAAAAATGCACTACAGAATTATTCAAACTTTAACTAAGAAAAATTCAAATCAAGATCCTTAATTTTGTTGTTGTCCTTTTTCTCTATCAAATGTTTTAGTAATCATCATAAATTATATATCATTTGAAAGCTTAGAACCCCAAGATTTTCCCATTTTGAAATCGGACATTGTGTTACCATGGAAATAGTACTTTAAAATGTTTTGGCGGTCTCCTCCTGCTTAGTGGGCGGTGTCAAGTGTCATATTACAAAATGCATTACACTCTTTTACAATCAAATCTTTTTATAATCTTGACAAAACACATATCACTGGAAAGGTCTGAGTCTCAGGATTCCATATTTGGTGGTTACTTTGAGATAGCAATATTGACAGAGAAATCTAGACATTTGTGACAGAAAAATGCATTAAAAAAATTCAGTGGAGTTTGGCCCTTAATATAATCTCAAAGGAACCTACATTTTTTTCATATCAACTTCAAATTTGGAACATAACTTATTTAGACATAAGGCTTTAATTTTATACCAATTTTAGAGTAAAACCTGTTGTGTAAAATATGCATTATAAATAAAATTAATATAGTGCATTTATTTACAGTACATTTAAACTTCTATAACTCTTTGATACTTTGATTTTTTTGAAAAAAATCCACTTTTGCAATAATCTGCTGATTTTCTTCTTTAGGGTTACAAAATATCTTAGGTTAGGTTTGTATTCCAAAGTGTTCATAAATTACAACAATTAAGTTTGGATTTTTTTTAATGGGGGGTGGCAGTTAAGGGGTTAATCTTGAGATGAAAGCAGCTCCTTCAGAAGAGAAGCCAGTTATTGTTCTCTGTCCAGCCGCTCACGTTTACCTTGATCCGAGCTGTTTTCTGCGGTTAGATCAGTCCTCTCATGTGCGCTGGACCTGTGAACCTGCTTTAGGAGACAGCCAGCCGTTAGTTCTCTCCGTCTGCAGGCGCTCGGATGAAGAGATGAAGGAGTTTCTCTACCTCTGAGTGTGTGGCGTCAGCACTGAGCACCTCCAGAGATCTGCCACCATCTCGACTCGGTCTTCTGATCTCACTGGAGGCCGGGCGAGAAATATCCTCCAGAAAACCCTTCGTGATGTCCATCCGGTCCACAGACACTGGAACACAGCAGAAGATGACCCTCGCAGAGACACAAACCGCTCTACTGTTGTGTGGTTTCAAGTCAAGTCACGTTTATTTAGTGCGTCTCATTATGCACATCGCTCCAGAACAGCTCTACAGAAAATCATATCTTAACATCTTCATGCCCTATAGTCGCATTTATCAGATTAGAGCTTGAGTATATCTCAACATGAGTGTATTATATGTATGTATAAAACAATATATATAATATAAATGGGCGATGATATAGCAATACAGTCCAAATATAATGCCTGTGAGTATGGTACTATTATTATGGCAAGCCGTTTTGACGTTTAATCATCAGGATATACATTTTTGATATCAACAATTCGGTTTTCACTAGTTAAAATTATTATGAATTGTTGATATCATGAATTAATGTTTAACTGGTGCACATGTAATTCCTGAAATCAACAATCAGCATTTCCATGAGTAAAAATAGCATTTCTAACATCAATAAAGTTGCATTTTAACTAGTGAAAACTTGGTATATTTTTGTCATTTTTGATATCACAAATTATGTTAAATTATTGCCAAGTGAACTAATGCACAACTAGTGAACACACAATTACTGATATCAAGAATTACAATTTTTACCAATTTTTTACATTGACGCTGAATAAAAACGCAAAAAAAAAAAAAACCTGACCTACTGAATTTCTTTTTCCTGATATAAAAAATTATCAATTTAGCTAGTGAAAATGTAATTGTTAATATCAAAAATTCATATCCTGGGAATGATGTCAAAACTATTACTATAAATACTACATATACTACTAATAGTGTAATAAAACTGATCAAGACACAAGAAAAAAGTATAGTTACTTCACTTACAGTCTTACATGTTTCTATACGTTTCATACTTTCGCTAATCATGTGATTCATAATTAAAGGGGTCATGAAATGTATGACATATAACAGGTCAATAATATACTATAAAAACATCCTGGAAGTTTCAGAACTCAAAACTTTCGCATTAGTTTAAGAACTAATGTGTTTATTTTTTAGCACAGCAGCTTTTAGATATTGTTCTGCTTTTTGTTATAAGTCAGAAATGAGAAGGAGGCAGCCTCCAGCAATAGAAAGTCAATGGAGAGCGTTGGATTGTTTCAAAGTCCCCTTAAAGGTCCCATATGGTCAAAACTGAAATTTCCTGGCTTTTTTCACGATTACTGAGGTCTAGGGGCTGTGTAACGACCATATAAGTTTCGAAACAGTCAGTCCACAGTAAAATGCACACAGCCTGCATAAAGTAGCTGTGATTTTTCACGAACCGTTGTGACTTCCGTAAAAAGTTGGCGTCAGAACTACACAGTCACCGCCTTCAGTCGCCCCCCCGAGCACCGCCCACCGTCCCACCCTCCTTTAGCCACACCCCCAGACAACACCACGTCCATGCCATTGCTGAGCAACGACAACAACACGGAAACATGTGGAAAATGTTAACTTTAACCACGAAGCCAGATCGGCCGAGCTGTAACATTACGCTCTCACTCAGAGGATGGACGATCTGACAGGATTGTTACTATGAGGTGATCACATCTAGCGTGTAAAGTAAAGACAAACTCACCGTGTCTATCTAGTCATGATGAAGATGTGTATACATTTCAATTTCAGCAGGAAACTATTTTTACAGCTACATTATTGTTCCAGCCACAATTAATCACAACCATGTATATACAATTACAAATGATTATATATAAATCGTCAGTTTGTTGTTTTATACACATGCACAGACATTATTTCATACACGACACAGTCGTGAGATGCAAGAAACATAGACATAACAACAAAAGACAATACTTTATTGAACCTTTTCTGATAAGAAGTGTGCGCTGTAAACGTGAGCATTTTTGACAATCGTTTCTGTCCAGTCCGCTCGTTTTATCGTGTTTAACCACAGCTGTCGTCGGTTTTTTCTGTCTGGCAGTGGCAGCAGATATGCGATCAAATGTCTAATTTGAGGCTGTATTACGTGATTCTGGCACCCAACATCACAGCAAGATGATATTTTAAGCTCCTCATGAAGCCGAATCTGCGCTGGTTTGAATGGGCCGCCTCCAGCTAGCGCTGTGACGTCGCTGACCCTAGTTACCTGCGGTTGGCCTGGCCGTGCGTCACTCAGAAAACAACAGGCCAATCAGAAGAGAGGCTCATGAATATTAATTAGACAGGCCAAAATCCACCAGTTCTCAGCAGAGCTCCTGAGAGAGGAGCTGTAAAAATATATTGAGATGGTTTTTGGTACTTATACAGCAAATATATATTCTTAAGGACTTCAAAACCTCAAATAAAACTCCAGAAAGGTGTAAAATATGGGACCTTTAAGACAAACGGTGGGCGTGGTTTTCAGATTATGAGGTGGGTCGCTCTGTCTCTATAGAAAATAAAGAGCCTACTGCGTCTAAATTATGATGTTTAATCACACTAATATTATAAGTGAACCTCAGAGAACATTATAAAATATACAAAATGCAGTTCATCACCCCTTTAACACTTGATGATGATGATGATGATGTCAGACCTTGATCAGTGAGCAGCTTCTCCGCGCCGCAGCTCTCCTCAAGACAAGCCTCTGGATCCTGAACAACAGATGATTACAGCACGCTGACTGAAGCTTGTGAGTGTGAGTGTGTGAGAGTGTGTGTATGTGTGTGTGTGTGTGTGTGTCCGTGTGTGCGGGTTTGTGTGTGTGTGTGTGTGAGAGCGAGAGAGCGTGAGGGAGAGTGTGTGTGTGTGTGTGAGCGCGTGTGTGTGTGTGTGTGTGCGAGAGAGAGTGTGTGTGTGTGAGAGAGAGAGCGTGCGAGAGAGTGTGTGTGTGTGTGAGAGAGAAAGAAAGAGAGTGTGTGTGTGTGTGTGAGCGCGTGTGTGTGTGTGTGTGTGCGAGAGAGAGTGTGTGTGTGTGAGAGAGAGAGCGTGCGAGAGAGTGTGTGTGTGTGTGAGAGAGAAAGAAAGAGAGTGTGTGTGTGTGTGTGAGCGCGTGTGTGTGTGTGTGTGTGCGAGAGAGAGTGTGTGTGTGTGAGAGAGAGAGCGTGCGAGAGAGTGTGTGTGTGTGTGAGAGAGAAAGAAAGAGAGTGTGTGTGTGTGTGTGAGCGCGTGTGTGTGTGTGTGTGTGCGAGAGAGAGTGTGTGTGTGTGAGAGAGAGAGCGTGCGAGAGAGTGTGTGTGTGTGTGAGAGAGAAAGAAAGAGAGTGTGTGTGTGTGTGTGAGCGCGTGTGTGTGTGTGTGTGTGCGAGAGAGAGTGTGTGTGTGTGAGAGAGAGAGCGTGCGAGAGAGTGTGTGTGTGTGTGAGAGAGAAAGAAAGAGAGTGTGTGTGTGTGTGTGAGCGCGTGTGTGTGTGTGTGTGTGCGAGAGAGAGTGTGTGTGTGTGAGAGAGAGAGCGTGCGAGAGAGTGTGTGTGTGTGTGAGAGAGAAAGAAAGAGAGTGTGTGTGTGTGTGTGAGCGCGTGTGTGTGTGTGTGTGTGCGAGAGAGAGTGTGTGTGTGTGAGAGAGAGAGCGTGCGAGAGAGTGTGTGTGTGTGTGAGAGAGAAAGAAAGAGAGTGTGTGTGTGTGTGTGAGCGCGTGTGTGTGTGTGTGTGTGCGAGAGAGAGTGTGTGTGTGTGAGAGAGAGAGCGTGCGAGAGAGTGTGTGTGTGTGTGAGAGAGAAAGAAAGAGAGTGTGTGTGTGTGTGTGAGCGCGTGTGTGTGTGTGTGTGTGCGAGAGAGAGTGTGTGTGTGTGAGAGAGAGAGCGTGCGAGAGAGTGTGTGTGTGTGTGAGAGAGAAAGAAAGAGAGTGTGTGTGTGTGTGTGAGCGCGTGTGTGTGTGTGTGTGTGCGAGAGAGAGTGTGTGTGTGTGAGAGAGAGAGCGTGCGAGAGAGTGTGTGTGTGTGTGAGAGAGAAAGAAAGAGAGTGTGTGTGTGTGTGTGAGCGCGTGTGTGTGTGTGTGTGTGCGAGAGAGAGTGTGTGTGTGTGAGAGAGAGAGCGTGCGAGAGAGTGTGTGTGTGTGTGAGAGAGAAAGAAAGAGAGTGTGTGTGTGTGTGTGAGCGCGTGTGTGTGTGTGTGTGTGCGAGAGAGAGTGTGTGTGTGTGAGAGAGAGAGCGTGCGAGAGAGTGTGTGTGTGTGTGAGAGAGAAAGAAAGAGAGTGTGTGTGTGTGTGTGAGCGCGTGTGTGTGTGTGTGTGTGCGAGAGAGAGTGTGTGTGTGTGAGAGAGAGAGCGTGCGAGAGAGTGTGTGTGTGTGTGAGAGAGAAAGAAAGAGAGTGTGTGTGTGTGTGTGAGCGCGTGTGTGTGTGTGTGTGTGCGAGAGAGAGTGTGTGTGTGTGAGAGAGAGAGCGTGCGAGAGAGTGTGTGTGTGTGTGAGAGAGAAAGAAAGAGAGTGTGTGTGTGTGTGTGAGCGCGTGTGTGTGTGTGTGTGTGCGAGAGAGAGTGTGTGTGTGTGAGAGAGAGAGCGTGCGAGAGAGTGTGTGTGTGTGTGAGAGAGAAAGAAAGAGAGTGTGTGTGTGTGTGTGAGCGCGTGTGTGTGTGTGTGTGTGCGAGAGAGAGTGTGTGTGTGTGAGAGAGAGAGCGTGCGAGAGAGTGTGTGTGTGTGTGAGAGAGAAAGAAAGAGAGTGTGTGTGTGTGTGTGAGCGCGTGTGTGTGTGTGTGTGTGCGAGAGAGAGTGTGTGTGTGTGAGAGAGAGAGCGTGCGAGAGAGTGTGTGTGTGTGTGAGAGAGAAAGAAAGAGAGTGTGTGTGTGTGTGTGAGCGCGTGTGTGTGTGTGTGTGTGCGAGAGAGAGTGTGTGTGTGTGAGAGAGAGAGCGTGCGAGAGAGTGTGTGTGTGTGTGAGAGAGAAAGAAAGAGAGTGTGTGTGTGTGTGTGAGCGCGTGTGTGTGTGTGTGTGTGCGAGAGAGAGTGTGTGTGTGTGAGAGAGAGAGCGTGCGAGAGAGTGTGTGTGTGTGTGAGAGAGAAAGAAAGAGAGTGTGTGTGTGTGTGTGAGCGCGTGTGTGTGTGTGTGTGTGCGAGAGAGAGTGTGTGTGTGTGAGAGAGAGAGCGTGCGAGAGAGTGTGTGTGTGTGTGAGAGAGAAAGAAAGAGAGTGTGTGTGTGTGTGTGAGCGCGTGTGTGTGTGTGTGTGTGCGAGAGAGAGTGTGTGTGTGTGAGAGAGAGAGCGTGCGAGAGAGTGTGTGTGTGTGTGAGAGAGAAAGAAAGAGAGTGTGTGTGTGTGTGTGAGCGCGTGTGTGTGTGTGTGTGTGCGAGAGAGAGTGTGTGTGTGTGAGAGAGAGAGCGTGCGAGAGAGTGTGTGTGTGTGTGAGAGAGAAAGAAAGAGAGTGTGTGTGTGTGTGTGAGCGCGTGTGTGTGTGTGTGTGTGCGAGAGAGAGTGTGTGTGTGTGAGAGAGAGAGCGTGCGAGAGAGTGTGTGTGTGTGTGAGAGAGAAAGAAAGAGAGTGTGTGTGTGTGTGTGAGCGCGTGTGTGTGTGTGTGTGTGCGAGAGAGAGTGTGTGTGTGTGAGAGAGAGAGCGTGCGAGAGAGTGTGTGTGTGTGTGAGAGAGAAAGAAAGAGAGTGTGTGTGTGTGTGTGAGCGCGTGTGTGTGTGTGTGTGTGCGAGAGAGAGTGTGTGTGTGTGAGAGAGAGAGCGTGCGAGAGAGTGTGTGTGTGTGTGAGAGAGAAAGAAAGAGAGTGTGTGTGTGTGTGTGAGCGCGTGTGTGTGTGTGTGTGTGCGAGAGAGAGTGTGTGTGTGTGAGAGAGAGAGCGTGCGAGAGAGTGTGTGTGTGTGTGAGAGAGAAAGAAAGAGAGTGTGTGTGTGTGTGTGAGCGCGTGTGTGTGTGTGTGTGTGCGAGAGAGAGTGTGTGTGTGTGAGAGAGAGAGCGTGCGAGAGAGTGTGTGTGTGTGTGAGAGAGAAAGAAAGAGAGTGTGTGTGTGTGTGTGAGCGCGTGTGTGTGTGTGTGTGTGCGAGAGAGAGTGTGTGTGTGTGAGAGAGAGAGCGTGCGAGAGAGTGTGTGTGTGTGTGAGAGAGAAAGAAAGAGAGTGTGTGTGTGTGTGTGAGCGCGTGTGTGTGTGTGTGTGTGCGAGAGAGAGTGTGTGTGTGTGAGAGAGAGAGCGTGCGAGAGAGTGTGTGTGTGTGTGAGAGAGAAAGAAAGAGAGTGTGTGTGTGTGTGTGAGCGCGTGTGTGTGTGTGTGTGTGCGAGAGAGAGTGTGTGTGTGTGAGAGAGAGAGCGTGCGAGAGAGTGTGTGTGTGTGTGAGAGAGAAAGAAAGAGAGTGTGTGTGTGTGTGTGAGCGCGTGTGTGTGTGTGTGTGTGCGAGAGAGAGTGTGTGTGTGTGAGAGAGAGAGCGTGCGAGAGAGTGTGTGTGTGTGTGAGAGAGAAAGAAAGAGAGTGTGTGTGTGTGTGTGAGCGCGTGTGTGTGTGTGTGTGTGCGAGAGAGAGTGTGTGTGTGTGAGAGAGAGAGCGTGCGAGAGAGTGTGTGTGTGTGTGAGAGAGAAAGAAAGAGAGTGTGTGTGTGTGTGTGAGCGCGTGTGTGTGTGTGTGTGTG
>JADLZM010035390.1:250993-258493 GCA_018148995.1 Sinocyclocheilus maitianheensis
GATTATTTATTCAGCTTTCAGCTGATGCATAAATCTCAAGTTTACAAAACTGACTCTTATGACTGGTTTTGTGCTGCAGGGTCACAGATAGCATGTTTTTGTGGTCTATATGTCAGAGAAGGTCTGGTGTGTTTTCTAAGGTTGTGTCGTTCTGACAGGACCAAGACGCTGTTCGAGGAGATCCGCGCCTCCATCAATAATAACGCGGCGGGCGAGCGCTCGTTCTGGCGTCCGGTTCTGCCGTGGGGCGGTGTGTTCACCATCAGAGCGGGACGCAAGGCCATCGCCTGCACGCCTCTGTACGTGAAGATCACCCTGAAGAACACCTGCACCATCGACGGCTTCCTCATGCTCCTCTACGTCATCCTGAGAGACAACCACAGCTTCCCCAGAGAGCTGGGTCTGTTCCTGGGCCGGCGCTTCGTCCAGCACTTCCTCCAGCTGATGGACTGCTGCGAGTACACCACCGTCAAGATGCTGTGGATCTGGGACCGCATGTCCAAGCGGCAGTACCGCTCCGAGATCCACCACACGGCGCTGGAGATCGACCTGTTCGGCAACGAGCACGAGAACTTCACCAAGAACCTGGAGAACCTGATGTCCAGCGTGCAGGAGAGCTGCTGCTCCGGCGGGAGCTGCCCGAACCGCTTCCAGGAGCACCTGCGCAGCACCATCAGCATCAAGTGCGTCTGACGAAGTCTAAAGCATCTTATGTGATCCGTCAGGCTTTTATGACTCAAATACTCTGATACAGTGAGAATAAAGCTCAGTTGCTGCTTGTGATGTAAATCAGTGACAGCTTTCTAACAGTAGAGCAGATGCTGACATGATCTAAATATCAGCCGTGGCTCTATATCTCCAGTAATATAAGATGAGAGTGAAATGCTCCAAACATATAATGCAGTGATTGAGAGCTGAAGAAATAAAGGCTCCTCACAAACCTGATGATCACATTTGACAGTCATAATTATTATATACTAAGGGATCATTTTGAGACGAGTCAGAATGATTAGAAAAAGTCCAAATTATGAGATAAAACGGTATAAATTATGAGATAGAAAGTCATAATTATAATATACTAAAAAGTCGTGAAATATACAATAAGACTATATACTATATGACGTAAAAAGTCACAATTATGAGAAAAAACTACAAATGATGAGATAGACAGTCAAAACTACGAGAGGTCATTATTGAGATAAAGTCATAATTTTCATATACCAAGTGATAATTTTGAGAAGTTAAGATTGAGATAAAGTCAAAATGTATAACAGAAGTCATAATTATGAGATTAAAAAGACAATTATGAGATAAAATGTCAAGGTTATGAAATAATGATTTATGGCATACTAAGTCGTAATTTTGAGATTTAAAAAATCATAATTATGACTTTATAAAGTAGTCAGAAAAATCCCCTCAAACTGAGCAAAAACATGAATCTGCTGCAGAAGCTGATATTTATATGATGAGATTCTGCTGCTTGTGATGTAAATCAGTGACAGCTTTCTAACAGTAGAGCAGATGCTGACATGCTCTAAATATCAGCCGTGGCTCTATATCTCCAGTAATATAAGATGAGAGTGAAATGCTCCAAACATATAATGCAGTGATGGAGAGCTGAAGAAATAAAGGCTCCTCAGAAGATGTGAGATGTTCTGGAGGCTTGTGAAGATCATTCCTCCGCTGAGGAACAGTGAAAGTAAAGCTTCTGGAAACAAACGCTCCTCAAAAGATCCTGAGGATCAGATTTGAGACTCTAAAACATGATTGATGGAGAATCAAGTAAAGCTGAGCTGCTTCAGTCCAGTAAGTGTTCATCTGGAGATATTACTGACGTTATTCTGACGCTTGCTTGATCAAAACCAGTCCAGATCGAGAATTACACTGAAAGAGCTTCGACTGGATAACACACTCTAAACTCTCAATCAGAGACAGAAGACGTGCAGCAGATTATAAACAGCGATGTGAGCGTGTCTGACAGATGTGTGTGAGATGATTCTCATCTGTATCTCTGTCTGTGTTTCTCTCAGTCCTCCTCATGAGCTTCCAGATAAGGATCCCATGCAGTCAGCGCTGGACGAGTTCTTCTGCCCGCGGCTGGAGCTGTGTGAAGAGCTGGAGTGAGATGCTTCTCCGTGTTTGTCAGAGGCTGATGGTCTGATCTGATCTTCTCGCTCACGTCTGTGTCTGTGTGTGTGTGTGTGTGTGTGTGTGTGTTTCAGGTGTGAGGGTCTGAGAGAGTTCGGTCAGAGGTTCTTCTGTCACGGCCCGCCGCCCTTCATCATCCTCAACATGCAGCTGTGGCAGTCGGAGGATCTGTCGTACGTGCCGTATCATCTGGAGCTCTCCGAACAACGGTGCTCTTCAGTTACCTCTCCGTCACAGCTTCAGCATCATTCACTGGAGCCTCGCTTATAAAGACACGCGTCACGTGATCCTGAATCTGATCGCATGACAGTTTCCAAAATGTTTCTACAAATTTAATTTAAGAAATATCCATGCACACACACACAAGAAAAAACATTTTAAATGCATTTTTACTTTTTAAACTGCAGTTCTATAACTAATTATATATATATATATCTGTGTCCCTGCAGCACAAAAGCAGTGTTGAGTCGCTGGGGGATATTTGTAGCAATAGCCAACAATACATTGTATGGGTCACAATTATACATTTCTCTTTTATGCCAAAAATCATTAGGATATTAAGTAAAGATCATGTTCCTTGAAGATATTTTGTAAATGTCCTACCGTAAATATATCAATACTTAATGTTTGATTAGTAATATGCATTGCTAAGAACTTCATCTGAACAACTTTAAAGATGATTTTCTCAATATTTAGATTTTTTTGCACCCTCAGATTCCAGATTTTCAAATATTGTCGTATCCTAACAAACCATACATCAATGGAGAGATTATTTATTCAGCTTATGACTGGTTTTGTGGTCCAGGGTCATTGTATATATATATACACACACATAGATGGCATTATTTTTATGGGAAATCATATATCTTGAATTAATTCCAGTGATGTAATTATCACAAAACAGTTGCTCATTTGTGCATATAATAATGTTGACGCATATTGTGATTGTCTATTTATCTTTACATTTTAATAGTCAATGTTGGATTATTTTAATTAACGGTGTGTAGAATTATCCTAGATGTACAACAATTTCCAAAATGTTCCTGTTAACAATTTATGAAACATTCCATTTTATAAATCGTTAGTTTGTCTTAAATTGAAGTGCAATGTGAACAAGAGCATTAATTCCACCTACAGATGCCAAAAAATATTCCTTTATGGTCCTATATATCATTTTTAATACATTTAATATTTGCATAATTAATATTAAATGTGTGTGTATATATATATATATATATATATACATTTTTTTACAGGAAATCATATTGAATTAATTTCAGTAACAATTATCACAAAGCAATTACTCATTTGCACATGCAATAATATGTAATTATTGTATTACTGGTAAAAAATAAAATAAAAATCAATTGGCATAAGCATAAAAACATCAGTTTTTGCCTTTAATCCTGGTTTGATCCTCACTGTAGATGTTGGATGAAATCTATGAAGCCCTGCGCATCACATGCAGTCAAAAATATATTTATTGTGGCTACAAATTAAACATTTATTCCCACATTTGTGGCCACGATTGTTTTTATTTAATTAAAACATGGACACAAGTGCACTAAAATAAGGAAACAAATTCTTAAATTGAATTAAAACGAGTTTTTCCCCTGTATGTCCTGTGTGTGTGTGTGTTTTCTAAACGTGTGATCTGATTGCTCAGGTACTCTCTGGAGGGAGCGACGCTCTTCAACAGAGACGAGCATCATTATTCCGCAGCGTTCCAGATCGACGGCTACTGGATGCACTACGACGGCCTGCGCAGCGACAACCTGGTGCTCCTGAACAAACCGCCCGAGTTCCTGCTGCTGTCCTCGCTCGTCTACATCAGGACCTCAGAGCCATGAACGCACGCCAATATTCCCTTTGAAGGGGTCATCGATGCCCATTTTCCACAAGTTGATATGAATCTTCAGGGTCTTGATGAAAAGTCTATAACATACTTTAGTTAAAATTTCTCAATGGTAGTGTAAAAAACACCCTTTTTACCCTGTTAAAAACAGCTCTGTTTTCAGCACGCGGTTCTAGTCCATGTTGCTTTAAATGCTAATGAGCTCTGCTGACCCCGCCCCTCTCTTCCGCTCTCATGATACGGTTTACTTCAGCCACGGAACTTGCTAACTAGCACGTTATTAGGAAAGGCGATTTCCAAAGATTCATTAAAAACCCTTATTCTCGCTTCTACAGTAGATGGATCACGACTGATTCGCGCGAACATAGACGCATTTATGTAGATCGACGCATTCCGTTCAGAACGGAAGTATCGTTAATCCTCTGCGTCTTCAGCGGCTCAGATGTCGGGAGTAAATGACGACAGAAAACATGTAAACATTATTACAGAACACCTCAATCGCTTAATCTGAGACGTTCTTGTCTTCCACCGCACCGGAGTCGACACAATGGCGGACTGATGACAGTCACTCAGGGCGGAGCTGAGGTAAGACGGAGTTGTCAATCAACTATCGTGGGCGGGGCCTGTGCAGAACTACGTCACTCTGACGGGAAGCTCAGAACAGCCTGATTTGAGAAAGGGAAAACTTTTATCATTATAGGGTGGATGTTCAAACAACTTGTAAAGTGAATTTTGCATCCGATGACCCCTTTAAAAGTGAACTCTTGAACTTCTGACGACACGGTATATTTTTGTGCGTTCCAGTGATGTTTTATACTCCTCTAAATGATTGACTTTTGCAATTTTGTAAGTGATTCTCTGGTATTTTCTGCTGCTTGGAATCCAAGAGTCTGTGATGGTGGACTACAATAGTTCTGGGTGCTTCGACTGACTGGATCAGTGTGTGACGGACAGAAGCGTCTTCCTAAACATTCATGCAGACTGAAGATCTAATGATTCATAGAAACTGCCTCCTACAGAAAGTCACTTGTTTTTAATCTTTTTAACTTTTATTATTGTTGGTTTACAGTTCTTTACTACCTGCACTCATCATGACTAGATGGATTACTAGGTTTAGCATGGAACATTATTACAGATGTGGTATAAATCAATGTGCATTCATACTTTTATAACCAATATCAAATATTAGTCAGATATTGTATCTGCTGTCACTGCAAATAAAACTTTCTATGTTTGTAAGCATGTGTCTGTGTGTTAAAGAGCCTGTTTAATGAAATCAGGATCGATTATCCATCGGATGCTCTGCAGTGAATGGGTGCCGTCAGAATGAGAGCTGATAAAAACATCACAATAATCCACAGCACTCCAGTCCATCAGTTAACATCTGGAGAAGACAAAAGCTGAAACTAATCCAGCATTAAGATGTTTTTAACTAAAATATGAGTCCATAATCCATAATAACTCTTCCTCCAGTGAGTCAGTGTTCTGGTGTGAATCAGGAGAGAAATCTGCACAGATCAAGCAGCGTTTAAACAGCTCTAAACTAATGGATTTTGATGTGAGAGACAACAGCAGATGCACTTTTTCACTGGAGGAAGAGTTATTATGGATTATAGACTATGTATTTTAGTTATAAACGTCTTAATGCTGGATTAGTTTCAGCTTTTGTCTTCTCCAGATGTTAACTGATGGACTGGAGTGCTGTGGATTATTGTGATGTTTTTATCAGCTGTTTGGACTCTCATTCTGACGGCACCCATTCACTTGCAGTGAGACACTGATGCAATGCTGCATTTCTCCAAACCTGATGAAGACACAAACTCATCCTGATCTGGGATGAGCATATTTACAGCACATTTTCATTTTCAGATGAACTATTCCTTTGAGCATGAAGCAGAAACACGCCGGACTCCTGCAGAATCATTTCCAGGCCTTTATTTCTTGACTGGTCCAGCTGCAACACACACACAAATAAACTGGCAGAAGTATGCTATGCTCTCAACGCTTGATAAAATGTGAAAAATAAATACTGCGTTTGTAGCTAAAGTTATCGGTTTAGTTCCAGTAACAATCCACAGCTTTATAAAAATGCACTCTATTTCAAACACAAGCCAGACGGACGGAAAAAGAAAATGTGGCATCATCAGGAAAAATGAACAAAAAGTTTAAGACAGTGAGGGAGTCGTTCTGGACTGATTCAGATTCCCTCGTGAGACGAGCACTTCGGTGAGAGCGGCGATTCAGACATGAACACAAACATCACCCAATGCCTTCGATTGCAGTTTGAGGTTTTACACGCGTGTCCTCGAGGATCCCACAGGAATAAACCAGAAGAAGCGTTCACGGTCACGCCAGCGTGATTTCAGCTTCTCACCATCATCTGACCTCTGTTAAACTGAGACCGATGGATCAGAAACTCGGATCAACATCAACACGCTTCAGGAGAGAAAACCACACGCGATCATCTGCTGCAGATTCAGTGATGACGGTGATGGACATTCATGGATGCGAGGACATATTTCTTATTGCTAATCAAACACGGATGCTTCTGATGAGCGTTGGTTCCCTTTGTGCCTCTGGATCTGCACTGAAACACACTAAAAATCATGTTCTGGACTGAGAGACATCACGCTTTTCATGTCCTATCAATCCAAAACACGCTTCTAAAAGCAGTTCAGATCCAAAATCAACATCAAAAGTGCTGAAATCCAGAATAACGAGCAACATAATGAAACAAAGCAGCCGTTCAGGACAGTCACAGGATTCCCAAACACCTTGGCAATTAATGATGAGTTGAAGAAAAAGTCTTATTGCCTCAACGGAACTCAAAGGTCATATTTACACAGTAGAAAATGGTTTGGTAAGTGCACAGCGTCAGTATCTCGAGAGACGCCGCATCTGTGTGAAGACGAGCGCGTGAAGGCTTGGCACCATGTGACCGCTGTCTGACGTCACTCACGCCACACACTCCACTCAAACCAGCCACGTTACTGTGATGCTTCATCTGAACGCCACAGGAACAGGAAATCATGATTCACACTATGACAGAACTAAAACAACATCCTGAAGAAAAAATTAGCACCAGTCAGTATGACACACACACACAGACACGCACTCACTCCTGCTCACACACACACAGAGACACACACGCTCACACAGACACACGCTCACACAGAGACACACACGCTCACACAGACACACGCTCACACAGAGACACACACGCTCACACAGACACACGCTCACACAGAGACACACACGCTCACACAGACACACGCTCACACAGAGACACACACGCTCACACAGACACACGCTCACACAGAGACACACACGCTCACACAGACACACGCTCACACAGAGACACACACGCTCACACAGACACACGCTCACACAGAGACACACACGCTCACACAGACACACGCTCACACAGAGACACACACGCTCACACAGACACACGCTCACACAGAGACACACACGCTCACACAGACACACGCTCACAC
>JADLZM010035390.1:283011-293592 GCA_018148995.1 Sinocyclocheilus maitianheensis
GAGAGAGTGTGTGTGTGTGTGTGTGTGTGTGAGAGAGAGAGAGTGTGTGTGTGTGAGAGAGAGTGTGTGTGTGTGTGTGTGTGTGTGAGAGAGAGAGAGTGTGTGTGTGTGAGAGAGAGTGTGTGTGTGTGTGTGTGTGTGTGTGTGTGTGTGTCAGTGATCCGCTAGTGTTTCCCAGCAACACTCACACACAACAAGACTTCAGATGAGAGACGAACAAACACCAGCAGCACATGGAGGCTTTCTGAGGACCAGCATTCATCAGATCAGAGTTTGGACAGACTGAAAACTGGCTTGTTTTCCTGTAAAAATCTAAAAAGATTTTTAAATTTACTGGATATGCAAAATAACATTAGATAAGAAGAGAAATTGATCAACATGAAGTGAGTTTATGCTTAAAACCGGAACAAATATCGGCCAGTGGGGTCAGAAAAATCAATGTAATTCAAAAAGAAAACAAGTTTATTTTTCTGACCCCACTGGCAGATATTTGTTCCGGTTTTAAGCATAAACTCACTTGAACAGTTTCTCAGAAAGCAAAACTTCATGTCATTTTGCATCTCCAGTAAACGTCTCTTGATTAAAGGGTATTCAGACATTTGTTCTGGAAAACAAGACAAACACTGAGGAAGAACATGAGTTTCTGCAGTGCAGTCTGTAGGTGATCATTTTTGGTTTTCAAGCATTTGAACTGTTTTAAAGTTCTTCTGTTGAGTGTGTCGATGTGGATCAATGAGATCTCTGTGATGAAGGTCTCGTGTGGTTTTGATCAGAAACGTCACGATGAACGCATGTGTGTTGATTTATCTCCGACTGATTGAGGTCATGTGTTTATTCCAGCAGGTTAGCAGTGGAGACCCGTCGTCATCCGTTAAACTCCGTCAGGACACTGGTGCCAAACACAGTAAGAACGATCTTCAGTCTTGTCTTGAGAGACGCAGACGCTGACAGAGAGCTTCATAATGTACTGAACCCTGCTTTATTTCCCAGAGGTCCATCCGTCCTCTTGTTGAATTGATTATATGACACGAATGGAGTGCTACAATTGATTTTATTAGCATTATTAACACATAACAATAATAAAGTGATGGTAACATGAGTTTAATCCACTGAAGCCACAGATAACTGTACCGTCTTCTGTTCTGGTCCAGGTCCATCAGAACCTCTGCAGTCTCCAGGCCGGACTCGCAGGTCACTGGGTCGACTGCGCCGCAGCGGGAGTTTGGACTCGGATCCAGACATTTTCAAAGCAACCAATCCCTCCGAGTCTGAGAAAGGTGACGCCACTGATCGCTCACGTGTGTCAGACGGGGTCGTGCTGAACCCAGCTTTTATAAATATGTGACCCTGGAGCACAAAACTAGTCATAAGGGTCTATTTTTCTAAATTGAGATGTATACATCAGCTGAAAGCGGAATAAATAATCTTTCCATTGATGTATGGTTTGTTAGGATAGCACAATATTTGGCCGAGATACAACTATCTGAAAATCTGGAATCTGAGGGTGCAAAAAAATCTAAATATTGAGAAAATCATCTTTAAAGTTGTTCAAATGAAGTTCTTAGCAATGCATATTACTAATCAAACATTAAGTTTTGATATATTTACGGTAGGACATTTACCAAATATCTTCAAGGAACATGATCTTTACTTAATATCCTAATGATTTTTGGCATAAAAGAGAAATGTATAATTGTGACCCATACAATGTATTGTTGGCTATTGCTGCAAATATCCCCCAGCGACTTAACACTGCTTCTGTGCTGCAGGGACACATTTTGTATGTTCAGACGACAGTTTAATGTGATTTTATTAAAGGTTTCTGTGCAAAGTTGGCAGTAGAGGGAACCATAATGAATTAGGATCTGTGTCATTTTAGTATTACATTTTTTATTAATATTTTAATGTAACTTTTATTTTTATTTATTAATATTTAGTTTTAATTAATTTTTTTATTTCCAGTTAGTGATTTTAGTGCCTCAGTCAGTTAGTTGTAAAGGCAACATGTTTAATTTTCGACTAAAGCGTGATATTAAGTACTTGTTTTTATGTTTGGCTTTCTTCCACAGGTTTGCCCAAGACGAGTCGTTTCCCGTCGGGCGGCGCTGAGCGAACGTTCTCCCTCCCGACTAACTCCACACCTCCGGGCTCGTTTCTGCTGCCCTCGTACCCGCTGACCGCGCTAACAGGGAGTCTGCTGACCCCGACCTTACCGCGCAGAAACCATGCTGACCCCTCGCTGTCCATGTCCAACACGTGGCCCAACAAACATGACTTCAGCCCTCACCGCAGGAGCGACATCGCTGGTCAGGACACATGCACTGCATACACCTACACACGCCTCAGAGCTGTGAGACTCAAGCCACAGAACAAACTGAATCAGTAGTCCACTAAGTAAGGTGTTCAAGTAATCATTCATGACAATCAAACACAAAACTACTTCAGTCACTGCAGGGCTCAACATTAACGCTTGTCTGGGACTTGTCAGTGGATTTTGTGAAGGGGCAAGTGAACTGGACAAGTAACCTCATTAAAACATCAATACAAACAATAACTAGGGCAGCACCGAATCTTTGGTGAGAATGATTCTGATTTTGAATGATGTGTCAGTGATTCAGTGAGCCATTCATATAAAAAAAAGTCACTTGCTTTATTTATTGAATGAATTAGCCGTTTGAATGAATTGGTTGAATCAGTGACTCACTCATTAAGACTTGGCGCCACCTACTGGTGGTTTGGTTTCATATTTAAAAGTATCATTGCATTTTCCAACATTTAATATTTATATGTTAAAAAAAGTAAAACACCACACTGGCCGATACCGATTAATTAACCGATAGTTTTAAAATTGATACTGAACAAAAACTAAAATAGTGCTTTATTAACAAAAACAGTACTGAACCACTAGTAGTAGTAGTAGTAAAAAAATAATAGTAATAGTAAATGTTGAAATTAACACTGTAACAAGGAACAATACTTACACAGCTTTCATTAATCTTAATGCTACAAATGGACTCTTATTTTAAAGTGTTACCATTTCATTTCAACTGTCATGCTTAAAGATGCACATCTTTAAATATATACACAAAGGCTATAGCATTAAAATTATATACATATGGATATTGTACGTATACTCCCACACTTTAACTGCTTCTATTCTTGAACACTTGATGATTATCTATAATCAAAATAAAAGCGAAGCGCGTCGCGTTCAACTCTAGCAGCGGTCTAAAACAGTTTATTTAATCACCAAACGGACAAGTTTACTTCAAGAATGAACAACTTGGCATGGATGAGTTTGAAGTTCAAAGAGCAAACGGAAAGAGAAAGCGCGAACTATATTATAGCTCTATAAATGAAGCACACAGACTTTATTAGAGCCACAGAAAGACAAACGTTTTGCTGAAAATACACAATTCATTATGTACATTAACAACGATTCGGGACCGATATAATGTAATTTAAAGGAAAACTATGTGAATGGCGCTCTGTCTAAACAAATAGCACGTGCTGTCAGTGATTTCAGCCACTAGAGGCCGCTCTCGCACTGTGTAATGACAGCAGACCCTTCTCAGCCGCTCCAGCAACAGACGCAACCCGGAAAACTATCGGCATGGATTTTTGTCGATAACCGATAGTTCCAGCAATCAACTATCGGTGCCGATTAATCGGCAAAACCGATACATCAGTCGACCTCTAGTAACAACCATACAGAGTCTAATTATACTAACTGAATGTATTGATAAAATGTAAGAATTTGACGTAAATGATGACACGTACGTTTAGGTAAATATTGCCCTTCATAAAGTTAAAAAGTGTCCTAGAAATCAATTTAAGGCAAATATCACAAATATGCTGATTAAAGTAGGACCTCATAGAGCACTGATGAGACTATTGCTTCAGATTGGATTACATTTACGCCAAAAAAAAAGGCTTTTTTTGCCACAAACCCTGCACTGTATTGTATTTGGGGCTGTTGATTAAACTTGTTAATTTGGTTCAATTAATTATGGAAAAATGTTAAAATGATTAAGGTATTTAATGCATTTTTAATGCAATATCTGCATGATTGCAAATGTGATACTGATTTGATATAACAGAATTGATTTTAAACTAACAAGAAAGATTTGAGTTCTGAAACTTTTAAAGTACAATGATCGGTTATACGTCAAAATATCAAGGGAATTTTGATTCCCCAGTTCATGACCCCTTTAAAACTGGCATTATTGGAGTATCATTTTATTAAATCATTTTATATTTCAGTATTCACTTTTTGAGAAGAAACATTAATACCCATTTATTATCATTGAAAAGGAAATTATGTCATGCATTTTCCATGTAATTTCTTCACATACTTAATTAACGAGCTCCTCTGATGGCGTCACAGGTGAGGTGAGCTGCAGTCAACGCTCTCCGCTGCCTCCAGCCGTCCGTCAGAGCCCAAACACCAGCAGACAGACGGACAAACACCTGGACAGAGACCTGCACCTGGATCTGTCGGTCAGCAGCGGAGCAGGAGAGCCGGAGGACGAGCCGCTGGACCGCGAGGAGGTGAGCGTGACGCTCTGACACGCGTGTATGTGCGCTGATGTCAGCAGACCGTGACTCTGAGCTGTGTGTCGCTCCTTCAGATGCTGAACTCCTTGCTCTCGTTGAGGAACAGCGCTGCTAAGAAGCGGGCCAAAGTCAGCGCGAGCAGCTCTGAGCCGGATCCAGACAGTCCAGACTCGGCGGTGAAGCTGGAGCTGGTTCCTGATTCTCCGGAGCAGACGTCTCCATCCGTCACCAGCCCTCTGAGCGAGAGCGGCCTGAGCAGCCTGTACTCGCCCCCGTCGCCCATCGGCACCAAGAGCAGGTCAGTCGCTCCGTCTCCAGTGTAAACCAGTCCAGATCATTCACTCAAACCTAGAGGTTGGCTATATACCGATAGAGCTCCGGACGTCACGTGACCCATTCTGTTCACACCACCATGCTGGCTGACAGCCGGGAGCGAATATGAAATGAATGGCGCCAGCATGAGTACTTTAATTCAAAAGACAGAGGCCTGTACATAGCGAAACTTAATAGATTAAGCATAAGAGATCCCTATAATGCCACCGTGGTGCTTTTAACATGTCTCAATAAAGGAACGGATAGATTTCCTGACCTGCAGTATCCTGAAATCTACAACTACCTCATCAACTTTCCCTCCTAACGTTACTCCGGAGACTCTTTAAAAGCTTACAAAAGCCTGGAGGGGTACAAATGGACGCAATCTAATTTTTTGATGAATATTCAACCTGTCATGTCGTCACTGGAAGGGTAAGTCAACTGTGTTGTTAGCTAACGCGATCGCCCCTAGCTGTCCTTGTAGGTAGCCAGCATAGCTATATCACTGTGAGTACAGTAGATATCATAAATGTCATGAAATCTTACACGTTTAATCCCAAATTTTGTGTTGGTTAGCATGTTTTATTGCAGTGAACCATTTTAGTCGTCCTTCGGGATCCTTAGGAATACGATATAATGATTTCCCCTTTGCTTTATGGGACAACCGCGTATATATAAATATATATATATGAAAATGCGTATTTTTGAATTAGAGATAACTTATAGATTTAATATGGGATGCTTTTGGTGCTTGACACTTTTTTTTTATTGGTCATTTTGTGTGTTTTACGAGTAAGCTAGACTACAAGGTTAAGAAGCTTACTTAAATGTAAAATGTTTTTTCTCTATTTTGCAATAAAAGACTGCTTTATTGATCCCGTCTCGGGTAGATTGCATGTTTTCTTGCATGGCGGGATGTTGGACTCGTGAAATATAATCACGTAGTTTGCATGGTGGAGTTTAGAGTGCGTGACGTCAGCCTCCGGAGCTCTATAGACATGATAAACTGACAGAGATTTTGGATGCTTGTCTCTATTGTGGTTACGTGACGTTGTAGTGCCCTCGCAATCTTTTGCAAGTGTTTTTAAGCCTTACCGGATAAAACATTCAAGCGATTTTAAACAGTTAGCCATGAAAGAGAATTAATTTCAGTTTCACATTAAGCTGGCTCTGTACAGAAGTTTTAACTCTCATTTCTGGTTTATTTCATGAGTCTAGCCCTGTGAACTCTGCTGCGAAACCACGAGTGCCATCAGGAAGACACGTCACGAGGGACGTCAGCGCTCGAGGTGTGTATGTGAAGCACACGAGCACAGCTGCATACGTGCTGTCAAACGTGTGTGTTACCTGTCCTCTGTGTGTGTGTGTGTGTGTGTGTGTCTGTGTCCCTGTGTGTGTGTGTGTGTGTGTGTGTCTGTGTGTGTGTGTGTGTGTGTGTGTGTGTGTGTGTGTCTGTGTGTGTCTGTGTGTCTGTGTGTGTGTGTGTGTGTGTGTTACAGGTGTGACGCAGCAGGAGAAGAGTCTGTCTGATGGGAATGTGAGTGTGATCGGTCAGAGACTCGTTTACTCGAACAGATCGTTAGATCCAGACGAGGAGAAGCCCAGTGACATGACATCATCATCATCATCATCACCGCAGATCAGAGCCGCCGGTCGCGAGCCACTCCGCGCTCTCAGACCCGCTAAAGGTGAGCCGAACAAACCTTATACATTACCAGTTAAAAGATTTCTTCTGCTCGCAGAGGCTGCAATAGTTTGATCAAAAATACAGTAAAAATTGTGAAATATTATTATAATTTCAAATAACTGTCTTCTATGTGAATATGTTAAACTGGAATGTATTTCTGTGATGCGCAGCTGTATTTTCAGCATCATTCCTCCAGTCTTCAGTGTCACATGATCTTCAGAAATCAGTATAATATGCTGATCTGCTGCTCGAGAAACATTTCTGATTATTATCAATGTTGAACACAGTCGTGCCGCACAATATTTATTTTATGATACATTTTATTTTTCAGGATTCACAGATGAAGAATAAAAGTATTAATTTATTTTTGTGGTTGTTGTTTTTTTTAATCTTACTGACCCCAAATGTAGTGTATAGTGTTGGTAGTGTATCACGGTTTCACAGAAATATCGTGCAGCACGACTGTTGTCAACATTGATAATAATCAGAAATGTTTCTCGAGCAGCAGATCAGCATATTATACTGATTTCTGAAGAGCATGTGACACTGAAGACTGGAGTAATGATGCTGAAAATACAGCTGCGCATCACAGCAATACATTACAGTTTAACAGAGATTCACATAGAAAACAGATATTTGAAATTATAATAATATTTCACTATTTTTACTGTATTTTTTATCAAATTAATGCAGCCTTGCTGAGCAGAAATGCTTCTTTCAAAAAAACTTTTTTTTTAAAAATCGTAATTCTTCCAGTCTTTGACCGGTGGTGTATAAAATGTCTGATAATGTTTGAGAGACCTGTTGAGTATTTTCTGATGTAATAATGTCTGTTGTTTCTCTCAGGATCTCAGCAGCGCGTGTCGTGCAGTCGTGACATGTCTGAGGGCGTGATCGGACGAGGTCAGTTCACCGCTGTTTTACTGTCAGCTGATCTACAGCACAGCCGCTCTCATCCTCGCTCGGCTTCTTCCCTCATGTCTGCAGGAGTGTTCGGTTCGGCTGTTCTGCCCAATCGTCTCAGTGTGGCGTCTTCTCCTGAGCAGGGCGACTCGGCCGGTAAAATCACCCGTGAGCCTCCGTCAGGCGTGTACGGACACGCACTCCTCGAGTCTGACGCCAGTCCTGAACCAGAGGTGCGTCTCAAACAGACCGACGGCGTTCAGTCGAGCCTCCGCTGTGATCCTGAGTCACGTGATCTGTGTGTGTTACAGGAGAGAGTCAGACTCTCTAGGTTTGCGAGCGACAAGATGCGTCAGCGGCGTCTGGAGGGGCAGGACACGCCCCCCGCTCAGGACCCAATGAGACGCCGCGTGCTCATCGACGATGTGAAAGGTGAGAGGTCAACAGCAGTGACGGCCATCACTCATCTCTGTGCTCACCGTTTCTGTTTGTTTTCCAGACGGGAGTCTGAACGGTTGTGAGTGGCTCTCTGATGAATCTCCCTCCAGCCCGACTGGATCGCAGAATACAGTGAAATGTCTAAGCCCCGCCCATCAGCCCGCCCCCCCGACCGGCCCGCCCAATAAGAACGCAGCACCCCGACTGAGACGAGCGTCTAGTTTGAACCGCACCAGACCGCCTGCGTCACACAGCTCCGGTGAGAGAGAAAATATACACATATACACATTATGTGCAGCGAACAATAAAATCACGCAAGCACTTATTTAAATCTGCTTCAGACTTCACATCACTGTTCAAAAGTTTGGGGTCAGTCAGATTAAAAAAATAAAATAAAAAAAAAATCTATATTTTTATTCATCAGTGACACATTAAACTGATGAAAAGTGACAGTAAAGACATTTATGATGTTACAAAAGATTTCTATTTCGAATAAATGCTGTTCTTTTGAACTTTCTATTCATCTGTGAATCCTGAAAAATAGAATGCATCACGGTTTCCACAAAAATATCGTGCAGCACGACTGTTTTCAACATTGATAATACGCAGCCTATTATACTGACTTCTGAAGATCATGTGACACTGAAGACTGGAGTAATGATGCTGAAAATACAGCTGCGCATCACAGAAATATATTACAGTTTAACAGATGTGTTAGTTTCCTGTAGTATCACTGCTGCTTAAAAATCTGGGGTTAGTAAAATTTTTCGGATGTTTCTGAAAGTAGTCTCGTCTGCTCGCAAGTGCTGCATTAATTTGATCAAAAATACAGTAAAAATTGTGAAATATTATAATTTAAAACAGCTGTTTTCTATGTGAGTACCTATTAAAACTCGCTCACATTTACTGTTTTTTTTGGTGAATTTTTACAGGCGAAGTCCTGTCATTTTAATAAGAATCTAAAAGATTTCTACATGCATATTTCGCATTGCCTTCAGTCAGTCATGCAGATTCACCGTGTTGACCCACAGAAAGCTGCTTGGCTGTAAAGTGACTGAAAGTGTCTGTGTTGTGCTTCATACATCACTACACTACTGACAATGGACTATTTTCCTGCAAAACTTCACTGAAATGTTGCTAGTGTGACTGCAGCTTTAGTCAGTAAGTGGTAGATGTATCTCACAAAGGTCAACAAGGTCATGGCTTCAGTTCCCAGGAAACACACTGATGACATGTTTACTATAAATGCACCGCGGGTTGATTTGGATAAAAGCTTCTAGAATCTTCCTGAATGTGAAGTCAGATATGATCAGCCTGTCACTGAGGCTGTTGTTCACGTGTGTCCATCAGATGAGCTGATTCCTGTGAGTCTGAAGAAAGAGGGTCAGGATCAGGCAGACCTGCGGCCGTTCTCTAAACCGGAGCTGGCGCTGACGCAGAGCTTCAGACTGATCGCCTCAGACGACTGGTGAGTCTGACAGCAGATGTGATCGTTCATCACACACAGAGAGATCCACAGATCCTCTTGTAAAGTCGTTAGCGTAAATTTGTTCTGTTCGTGAAGGGAGAAGAAGATCGAGGGGTTGAACTTCCTGCGTAGTTTGGCTCAGTATCATCCTGACGTGCTCATGAGCAGGATTCATGACGTGTGTCTCGCTCTCATTCAGGAGGTCAGTCTCTACTGCAGCTCACGCTTGCAAACATTGATTCAGAGCAGCATCGCTTTCATAAATCATGGAAGTACCAGTGGTAATTAGTGATGAACCAAACTCTTCTCATGATTGATCTCATGTGTGTCTCTCTCTGATGAAGGTTCGTAACCTGCGCTCCGGCGTGTCTCGTGTGGCTGTGGTGACGCTGGGAGAGATGTTTGCGGTGCTGCAGAAGGGAATGGATCAGGAGCTGGATGGGACGGTCAGAGCTCTGCTGCAGAAAGCCGGAGAATGCAACGCCTTCATCAGACAAGACGTGGAGCGAGCGCTGGAGAGCATGGTGCAGCACTGCACTCTCACACGCAGCATGAGCGCGCTGCTCGCCGGAGGACTCGGGTCAGAGATCACCTGCGTCACATGATCACACACACACCTCGAAGCCATCAAACTCTGCTGCACGTCTTCTGTCTCTGATTGAGAGTTTAGAGTGTGTTATCCAGTCGAAGCTCTTTCAGTGTAATTCTCGATCTGGACTGGTTTTGATCAAGTAAGCGTCAGAATAACTGCAGTAATATCTCCAGATGAACACTTACTGCACTGAAGCAGCTCAGCTTTACTTGATTCTCCATCAATCATGTTTTAGAGTCTCAAATCTGATCCTCAGGATCTTTTGAGGAGCGTTTGTTTCCAGAAGCTTTACTTTCACTGTTCCTCAGCGGAGGAATGATCTTCACAAGCCTCCAGAACATCTCACATCTTCTGAGGAGCCTTTATTTCTTCAGCTCTCAATCACTGCATTATATGTTTGGAGCATTTCAATCTCATCTCACTGAGACAGATTACTGGAGATATCGACTATTATTTGGTATGTCAGGGCAGTCGAGCATTACAGGTTTAAAAGAGTGCTTGTGTAATTACTGACGCAGCCTCATGTGTCTCCAAACCCATCTGCTGTTATTTTAATATCCACCACAGCTGTCAAGCTCCAGAAAATAAACACACACAACATAAAGTTGTGTGATCACGGAGGCG
>JADLZM010035390.1:293792-309403 GCA_018148995.1 Sinocyclocheilus maitianheensis
TTTACGGTAGGACATTTACAAAATATCTTCATGGAACATGATCTTTACTTAATATCCTAATGATTTTTGGCATAAAAGAGAAATGTATAATTGTGACCCATACAATGGATTGTTGGCTATTGCTACAAATATCCCCCAGCGACTTAACACTGCTTTTGTGCTGCAGGGACACAGATGAGGCATAAATGCTTGATGGAGCAAATATGATACTCAACAAAAACACATATGCACACTTTGATTGTTCCATTACAGATATTTGTATTTTTCTGACTAGTTTGATAGAGGGTTAGAGATGTTATTCTGTAATGTGTTTCGTTCACAGTCATCTGAACTCAGTAGTGCGCAAGTGTGCGGCTCTGCATCTCAGCGGTCTGGTGGAGCGGGTCGGAGCCGCTCGTCTGCTGTCTGGAGCTAAAGATCTGACCGACCGCATCCTACCAGCCGTCTGTAAGCTGGTGCAGGACTCGTCTCAGGAGGCCAGGTGAGCGGTGCAGGGGTCAGAGGTCACGCAGCCTGACACACTCTCGCCTCAGTGCTTCACGCTTTCATTGCTGTGTCTCTCTCAGGTACTTTGGTCGACGCATGCTGCTGTTTTTGTCATCTCACCGTGACTTTGATAAAATGATGGAGAAGTTCATCTCTGCTAAAGACCTGCCGACCATCAGAGACGCCGTCTTCACACTCAAAACCAAGGTGTGCACAAACCCTCACAAACACAGCTGGTCATTTCCCTTTAAATGTACACCACTGCTCAAAAGTTTGGGGTCAGTGAATCAAAATTACAGTAAAAATGTGAAATATTTTTACAATCTAAAACAGCTGTTTTCTCTGTGAATCTCTGTTAAACTGTAATGTATTTCTGTGATGCGCAGCTGTATTTTCAGCATCATTCCTCCAGTCTTCAGTGTCACATGATCTTCAGAAATCAGTATAATATGCTGATCTGCTGCTCGACAAACATTTCTGATTATTATCAATGTTGAAAACAGTCGTGCTGCACAATATTTAATTTGATACATTTTATTTTTCAGGATTCACAGATGAACAGAAAGTTCAAAAGAACAGCATTTATTTGAAATAGAAATCTTTTGTAACATTATAAATGCCTTTACTGTCACTTTTCATCAGTTTAGTGCGTCCTTGAAGAATAAAAGTATTAATTTTTTTTTTTTTATTAATCGTATTTTAAACTTTTGAATGAAAGTGTATCACGGTTTTCACAAAAATATTGTGCAGCACAACTGTTTTCAGCATTGATAATAATCAGAAATGTTTCTCGAGCAGCAAATCAGCATATTAGAATGATCTAATTATTTATATTAATATTATATAATACATCATGTTTTACACTGTTTTTATGCATTGCATTACAGTCATTTTTAAATTATATTTTAAATTATTTAAATTATTATCATTTGAAATTATTGAAATGAAATTTTTTATTTTTCTGAGTCCACAGTTATGCTTTGTGGTTATCCAGTTTATTTGCTATTAAGAAGCTCACAAAACTCCTCAGAAGCACTGTCTGTATCTGCATGGATCTTTGCAAAAATGAGAGTTTGCATCTGTCTCTCAAAATGAAGTGAAATCGGGCGATTTATGCTGTTTGTTCAGTTTATGTGTCAACACACATCAGATAGGCAGTGAATGTGTCAGTGAGTCTTAACCTCAGGTGTGTGTGTGTGTGCGCGTACATGCGTGTGTGTATCTGTGTGTGTGCATGTGCATGCATGTGTGTGTGCGTGTTTGTGTGTGTGTGCGTGCATGCATGTGTGCACGTGCGTGTGTATCTGTGCGTGTGTATATCTGTGTGTGTGTGTGTGTATCTGTGTGTGCGTGTGTGTGCGTGTTTGTGTGCGTGCGTGTTTGTGTGTGTGCGTGTGCATGTGTGTGTGGGTGTGCGTGTGTATATCTGTGTGTGTGTGTATCTGTGTGTGCGTGTGTGTGTGTGTGTGTGCGTGCGTGCGTGCGTATCTGTGCGTGTGTGTGTATCTGTGTGTGTATATCTGTGTGTGTGTGCGTGCGTGCGTGTGTATCTGTGCGTGTGTGTGTATGTCTGTGTCTGTGTGTGTGTCTGTGTGTGTGTCTGTGTGTGTATCTCTGTGTGTGTGTGTGTATGTATATCTGTGTGTCTGTGTGTGTGTGTTTTTGTGACACATGAGGACACAAATGTGTATAATGGCATGGGTATTACACGGAGAAGGTGACTTATGAGGACATTACCCCATGTCCCCATTTTTCAAAACGCTTATAAATCACACAGAGTGAGTTTTTTTGAGAAAGTAAAAATAGCAGAAAGTCTCCTGTGAGGGGTAGGTTTAGGGGTAGGGTTGGTGTAGGGCAATAGAATATACGGTCTGTACAGTATAAAAACCATTACACCTATGGAGAGTCCCCACTTTTCACAAAAACAAACCTGTGTGTGTCAGGGCTTGGGGGAGATGCCTCAGGACGCTCCGTCGGCGCGGGGCAGGCGCTCTCTCTCAGGCAGTGGGGTGATGCGCACCTCGTCCCTCACGCGTGATCCTCTGAGCGGCAGCAGGTATGACACGCCAGCCACACGTCTGTTCATGTGATGCTTCCCGTTCGCTCATCAGCCGTGTGTTCGGCAGGGACTGCGGTCAGGCGGGGAGTAAAGCGGCCGTCCACAGCCTCACAGACCGGAGCGAGTACGTCAAACAGATGAAGACACTGCTCAACTCCAAGGACTTCAGGGAGAGAATCAAGGCCATCGATCAGCTGGTGTGCGACTGCGAGGAGAACCCGGCTCTGGTCATCGGCAGCCTGTTCCCGGTAATCCTGATCATCCTGATGATGGTGGTGATGTTGATGATGATGATGATGTTAATGATGATGCTGCTGATGATGATGATTATGATGGTGATGAGGATGAGGATGATGCTGCTGCTGATGATGATGGTGATGGCGATGAGGATGCGGATGATTATGTTGATGATGATGCTGCTGATGATGATGATGGTGATTATGATGATGATGATGCTGATGGTGGTGATGATGATGATGGTGGTGATGAGGATGATGATGGTGATTATGATGATGATGATGCTGATGGTGGTGATGATGATGATGGTGGTGGTGATGATGCTGATGATGCTGGTGGTGATGATGATGATGGTGGTGATGAGGATGATGATGTTGATGGTGATGAGGATGCGGATGATGATGATGATGATGTTAATGATGATGGTGGTGATGGTGATGATGTTAATGATGATGATGGTGATGATGATGATGTTGTTGCTGATGGTGATGCTGATGATGATGGTGATGAGGATGAGGAGGTTGATGGTGATGAGGATGCGGATGAGGATGATGATGTTAATGATGATGGTGGTGATGGTGATGATGTTAATGATGATGATGGTGATGATGATGATGTTGGTGCTGATGGTGATGCTGATGATGATGGTGATGAGGATGAGGAGGTTGATGGTGATGAGGATGCGGATGAGGATGATGATGTTAATGATGATGGTGGTGATGGTGATGATGTTAATGATGATGATGGTGATGATGATGATGTTGGTGCTGATGGTGATGCTGATGATGATGGTGATGAGGATGATGATGTTGATGGTGATGATGATGCTGATGATGATGATGATGATGGTGGTGATGTTGTTGCTGATGGTGATGATGCTGATGATGCTGACTCTGATGGTCTGCCGCAGGTGTTTGACGCTCTGAAGGCTCGTCTGCAGGAGTCCAACAGTAAGGTGAGCCTGCGGGGTCTGGAGGCTCTTCAGCCCATCATCGCTCTGCTCAGAGACAGTCTGGCTCCAGTGCTCAACATCCTGATCCCCGCCGTCGTGGACAATCACCTCAACTCCAAGAACAGCAGCATCTCCACGGCGGCGCTGGGAGCCGTTCAGGCTCTGATGCACAACATCGGTGCGTTGAGTTTGGCTCTGACTGATTTGAGCTGATCTTCATTGCGTTTGACTCTGACTCTGTGTTTCAGACAACAGCCTCCTGCTGCAGCCCTTCTGCTCCAAAGCCCAGTATCTGAGTGGGAAAGCCAAGCTGGACCTCATCGAGAGAGTCGCAGGTCAGTCCAGCTCTTTATTCACCCTTCCACAAAATAAGCCTTAAAAACTCTTCAATCAGAGCAGAAAGTCTGAAATCCATGAAGTCGTGGCATTAAATGTTGCATCACTGCAAAAAATGTGATCTCTTTTTCAGTATTTCTGTCTGGTTTTCCAGTACAAACATCTAAACCTTCTTAAATCAACACATTCACTGGAGATGTAACGAGGATATGAAGTCTCGTTTTCTGAGAAATGAAGCAGGTTTAAGCTTAAAACAAGAACAAATATCTGCAAACAAAAAAATAAACATTTGAATAAGTGGATTTTGCTGACTCCGCTGTAGAGCTCCACAATTAATCGAAATAAAAAAACAATCACAGTTTGGCTTCGTGTGATTATTATTATGAAGTCACAAAGGCTTTTGAATTAAATGAATATATGCACAGCTCCTGACAAGAAATTACTTTCACAGATTCTTTTCATCATAAAATACTAGTTTATAATAAAACCGTAGACCTTTTTAATGATTTATAGTCATAGGCCTCCTGTAGTATCATTATTATAAAATTATTACAATATACTTATATATATATTCTTAAATACTTTATTTTTTATCTTATAATTGTTTTTCACAAATTGTGCAGCCCTACAAACAATCACAACAATCCTGGAGTTATTAATAATCTTGTTTTTTATCACAATTTTAACCTGAAAAAATTAAAAATTTAGATTTAGAAATTTTTATTTTTTTCTTCCCCCCCAATCATGCTACCCTACCCCATTGGCAGATAATAGTTTTATATTTTAATCCTAAACTGACTTCATTTTGATCAATTTCTCTGCAAACAAGACTTGATGCGTTCTGTCATTACACTTCATCAAGCGTGTGTGGAGCTGGAAGCGTGATGTGTGTGTTGTTTCTCAGAGCTGGTGACGGAGCTGTACCCGCGCAGACCGCAGCTGGTGGAGCAGAAGGTTCTCCCGCTCTTCTGGACGCTCCTCGGCTCCTCTTCTAACAGCGGGAACGTCCGGATGTCCACAGCGAAGCTTGCCGAGGCGCTGCACGCACACATGGGCCAGACGCTGCTGGAGAGTGCCGCTTCACAGCCTGCAAGCGTGCAGAGCGAGCTGAACCAGCTCCTGAGAGCCCTGCCGTGCCCGACTGATGATCTCACTCACGGCTGAAGAAACACTCGCTTTCTGACGCTTTGCACTTTCATGAGTCGCGTGCTGCAGCACTACAGAATGTGCTCTTCAAATGCACAATCACTCCGATGTTGTTCTGTAACGTGTGCTCTGAACAGGATTTACACCAGACTTTTCTACTGTATAATAGCGCAGTATTAGCTGTACGGTGTACGTGTTTTGCGAATATTGACTTCATTATGGCCTGTTTTAAGTGCGACCCGTCCTGGTTTTTTTGCATGACCAAATTAATTGGGTTTTTAAAAAACGAGGAAATGAGCATTTTGAGCGAGAAGGATGCCTGTATCCACTCTGGACGTGAAAGCGTTGTGTTTCGGTGAATGTGATGCTTTGAACGAGAGTAAAACAGGTGAGCTCGTGTCCAGATGCAGTTCTCAGTTTAGTGCCAGTCACTCCAGAACAGCCTTGATGAGATTTCACATTAAATTATATCCCAGAGACAGAGATTTATCTATATAATAAAGTGTCTTATTTCTGTAAACACGTGTGCTGTGATCGTTCCGCACTGATACTTGATATTACTTCAGTCTTCATAGTTTATATGTTGCATTTAATGGTTCTGGTTCTGCCGGTGTTTTCACATTATTCTTCCACACGTGAACATATATGAGCTTAATGTTTAAAAATAAATGATAACTGCTAACTTCACATTTCTGTGACAAATTACCTATTGGAGAACGAATCCACAAATGTGCTGTTCTTTATTTTTAATGTACACTTTAAAAATCTAACGTATGAAATCCAGGGCTTTTTCAGACTTCTTGATGCCTCGGACCCCGAAATAAGACGGTCCCCTTGTGAGGCCCCAGATATATACAGTATATATATATATTATCAGACCTTTTTATAAAGTGAAAAACGAAAAATATTATAAATGTCAAATATTAACTGAAAATAATATTCACAGTGACAATAAATATATTATTTTATATTATATAATATTAAAAATAAATTCTTATATTACTGTGAGTGCCTAGAAAAGCGCTATATAAATGTAATGAATTACTGTAATGCTCTTAATACCAAAAAAAAATTTGTAAAATATTACCTGGAGAATATTCCGTTTCTATTACACTGGCTTTGTACAATTAGTCGAAACAAAGCAGATTTTTACAGAAGTAGAGTTAAAATATAACATTAAAAATGAATAAATAAATATTTATTGTTGTTGCTACGTGTCGTTCTTATTAACAAAACGATATTATAAACGTGTAAAATATTATTTGGAGAATATTTCGTTTCTGTAACATTGATTCTATATTTTTTCTAACCCCCATCAGAGTAAAGATGCATAAACCTAAACACAAAATCTTGACTGTAGAATAAAATAATATCAAGCAGTAATAATATCAAGTCTTGTAGATTTTAACTTTGTATTATTTAATATTTTATATATTTTTACAGTATTTTTTTCTTACAAAACCAGTTATAATAAACACCTCAGACGTTGTATCTTCAATCAGGATTTAAAAGATTCGTATAAACGGCGAATATGTTGACAATAACGCTGTTTTATCGATCGACCTCAAAAGCGAACATGCGCACGCTCTCTGACGCTTTTATAATTAAAGCTAATATGTCATTATAGTAGACAAAGTACAATTAAAGCAATAAAAAAATTGAATGTAGTTTAACTCGATGTTCTTAACTAAAACTGAAATAAAAATTTAAAAATGCACAACAAAATAACTAAAATTAAAACTAAACATTAATAAAAAAAATTAAAAAACAATAATAGTAAATCTGTGATACTTTGTGAAACCACAGGTTTATAAATAACTAGTGTGTGTAAATATCAGATACGCTAGATCCGGTCAGAACATCTCAGATGTGTCTGGAAACAGAACAACTAGCCTGATCCCCAAAACCCGTTCACAGCAAGTCCTGTCTGGTTGCTGAAGCTGTATTAACAGTCCAGAGCGGCCCGAGTCGAGCCAGAGAAGAGCAGAAGCAGGAGCAAAAGGAGCGGAGTTTATCGAACAGTCTTAGCTCCACAACGACTTCCCATAAACCCAGAGTTTCTGTATATGGTTAAAATGAAGATTTAAAACAAAGCCTACGACATGATGTGGAAGGACGGGTTGTTAATCAAACTAAGTAAGATAAGAATGTTTAACTGGATCAAAGATAGTTGATAGTGGCACACCACAAGGCAGTGTGATAAGACCAATACTTTTCATTGTTATGATCAGTGACGTATTTGGAACCGTTCCAGAAGATATAGGAAGGTCTTTGTTCGCAGATGATGGGGCGCTGTGGAAGAAAGGAAGGAATATGTCACTAGGAAAATACAGGAAGAAAGTGATGTATATAGTGGCGGAGCGGGGCTATAACTGGGGCTTTAGGGTTTCTATGGAGAAGACTCAGTCAGTCTTCTTCACCGGAAACAGAATTCAATCGTATGGGAGAGATTTAGAGAAAGTATTATTGGGCAGGTTTACAAGGGCATGATTCACGTCCTACTAAGGCAATGTTGCAGGAGAGCTGATTGGTAATGACACCGCTAACGTTTTTAATTCGAGGATAAGTTGCACAGTAGTTTATCCAGAGACGGCTCCCTGGAAGGTAGATTGGTTTGTGTTCGAGGGAAAAAGGAGGGCAAAGGAAGGTATAAATCTAAAAATGGTCTTCAACAATCGGATAGCGGAAAAGTATAATGATTACATTCAGGTTTATACAGATGTGCCAAGGAACCCGAGACGGAAGTAACAGGATTGAGTGTGGCGGTTAGGGTTAGGTTAGGTCAGTCATCACGGCCGGTTTGTTCTGTACAGTGCAGTGAGGAGGCTGCGGTCAGCAGTAGTTTATTCAGATCAGAACAGAAGCTCACAGTGGCTGTAGTGTTTATGCGGAGGACAGACAAGCGTTTACATTCACAGCCGTCGAACCCTGATCACAGATCAGCTCATTCACTTCATTCAGAAAACTCTCATTGAGTTTGACATCTCAGCTTCCAGCTGTAAGTTTACAAAAATACTTAACAAAATAGGACTATGACAATATATATATCTGCATCTATTGTATGGATTTGTTGATTATCATGAGCGTTGATTCTAGAGCGAGAGACAGACAGACGGGAGGTACATGATGTTTGTCTTACAGCAACAGTGCTTCACCGAGCGCCTGACGTCCAGTTTGTGTAGCTTATAATCAGTGTGACACAGAAGCGTGTTCAGCAGCTGTCTGAGAGGTGCAGAGGATTGTGGGTAGAGGAGGCTCAGGGCCGCTCCAGGATCCAGATCTCGTTCTGCCGGTGGGCCGCCGCGGGGTTGGTGTATCCGGCCACGATGAAGGAGTCGCTGACGGCCGGACGCTCCAGAGCCTCGGCCAGACTGCTGATCTCGTGGATGATGGTCAGCTCGTTAGTGGCGCCCGTGAACGGCCTGAGTCACATGACACGGTTACAGCTTCAGATCATTTCACTAACTCCATTTTCATTCATTCACACAACTGTCGTTTATTTAAGAGCCTCACGGTCTGATTTGTAGATCTGGGCTGAGATTCCCAGAAGCAGTGCTTTCAGCGATCTTTAGCTTACAATGCTTTTGGGAAGCACAGACCTGGATGTTTTTATAATGAATATACACTCAAATTGCCATTGGTGAGTGAAAAATTAATAAAAAATGCCATAATCACAAACTCATAAATTCATTATTGAACACTGAACAACATTCAGTTATAAAATGTGGCCCTGCAGCACAAAAGCAGTGTTGAGTCGCTGGGGGATATTTGTAGCAATAGCCAACAATACATTGTATGGGTCACAATTATACATTTCTCTTTTATGCCAAAAATCATTAGGATATTAAGTAAAGATCATGTTCCTTGAAGATATTTAGTAAATGTCCTACCGTAAATATATCAAAACTTAATGTTTGATTAGTAATATGCATTGCTAAGAACTTCATTTGGACAACTTTAAAGATGATTTTCTCAATATTTAGATTTTTTTTGCACCCTCAGATTCCAGATTTTCAAATATTGTCCGATCCTAACAAACCATACATCAATGGAGAGATTATTTATTCAGCTTTCAGATGATGCATAAATCTCAATTTCACAAAATTGACCCTTATGACTGGTTTTGTGCTCCAGGGTCACATATAATTATTTTATTTAATTATTATTATAATGTATCACTCAGTTTTTGTTAATTGAACAAAATGTTATCTGAGCTGTGATGGTAGCTGGATGAAGGCAGTGACGTCTGACTGATTTATGCATTTAGCAGACATTATAATTCCCATGAAACAGAATAATTTTAATAATGAATATACATTCAAATAAAATATTCTGAGTAGACATTGCTGAGAAATTGACATTGGTGAGTGAAAAATGTATTTTTTAAAAACTATATTGCATAATCATAATCAATCATAAATTCATTTTTCAGCTGTAAATGGTCTGAATTGTCATTTTGAGGTGTAGAAGGCGAGTTTTTCTTCATATCAAGCCACATTTATTTCTATAGTGCTTCAGCTTCACAGTGACGAACAGCTCATGTAAATAATCTCTGTGTGGTTTGGTGTTGATGGGTTTTGCAGATAGATGTCGATTGGCTGGCAGACGCTTTTACTGAAGCAGCTTTCACATTAAGCTTTGATCAGTTCTTGCTTTCCCTTCGAGTCGAACCCATGACCTCCAGCGTGAGTGCATTACTGTGAACATGCATGAAGTGAGTCGCAGTGGAGATGGTTTCTGTGCTTGTCTCACCGGGTGTAGATGATAGCGGCGGGCCAGTGCTCGATGGTGATATCTGGGTCGTGCGGCCGCGGCGGCTCGCTCTGGTGCCGGGGGGGCAGGTAATACGCTACGGTCACGGCCCGCGACAGAGTCCTCTGCATCTCATCGGTGTGCACCACCGTCACGATGGGGATCGTCATTCCCAGATAACTGCCTGCAGAAGAAACCAGCCGTTTGAGATCAATAAAGCGGTCAAACACATCTATTATGTGACCCTGGAGCACAAAAGCAGTCTTAAGTCGCTGGGGTATATTTGTAAGGTATTATTCGCCTTCGTATTTCATGCATCTTTTCTGCAAAGATATTTAGCAAGTGGATTTGTTCTTGAACTTCTTTTGTGCACAACCTTCTTTAAGCAGATGCTTCATAAATCATGTTGTAGATGCATTTTAAATTCGACTAGAAATCAAACTCTTGAATGTGATATTTAATGTTTTGTCACAAGCGTCTGGAGGAGGATTGAGTGTGTGTTCACGGACCTGCTGAGTTCTGCTGGCAGATGTATCTCATGATCTTCATGAAGCCGTAGCAGATGCTCTGTTCATACGTGTCCTCGTGAACGGTGATACAGGCCCAGTGCGCTTTCTCATAGTGACGCTTCTCGAACACCACCTCGCCGCACTGCAAGACACACAAACACAGAAGCACATCCATCATCTCTCTCTCTCTCACCTCACGCCAGAACGAAACGCACGAATAAACCAGGATTTGGTTTAATGGAATAGTTTTTTTTAATTATTGGGAAAATACTTGTATTGAATCAATTCAGTGAAATGTTGAGCCGTGCTGATTTGATTGTGAAGAGTAAACACTCTTCTAGAACACATTTTAATGCTTTTAGCAGTATATTTGAGCCATTTTTCAGTGGCATTTTTGCCTCCAGCTCTGGTTCGTTTCTGCCCCTGATGGAAAGTGTCAATCAATGGAAGTGGGAGGAGTCTAATGATCCTCAGGTCAGATTCAATGGCACATTCAAGCAGCTGAATTTGATCACGCGTGTCACTGGTATTGATGACGCTGATTGGGATTGATCAGTGATTCTGTAGACTTGATTGATGCTGGTCAGTGATTTCCTGCACCGCTCTGCTAGTGTGTTTTCATGTGTTTGACCCTCGTCTGTACGTACCTTTTCCTTGCGTGTGATTAGTGTGTAGGGAACCTGCTCCCGCGCGTGTGTGCCCTCATTATTGGTGGTGATCTGATGGATGGGTTCGGCCATGTCTGTGAAACACAGCAGACTGACGTCAGTGTTCAGCTCATCTCTCTGAAGGCTTGAGAAACACATACAGACTAGTTATAGCAGGAAACACTGTAAAACTGGACGTTTCTGCCTGCTGTGACCCATGATTCTCTGATCGGATCACGAGAGGCACTCTGCTAACACTTCAGTGCACTTCATCCAATGAGTCACTTTACCCAGAACCGTAGATGAAATATGAACAGATGAGATGTCCATCAGTGTGTGTGTGTGTGTGTGTTAAACAGACCGTGTGAGCTACTGTAAATACAGTGGCAGGTTTTTTTCCTCAAGGAGAACATGTGCTCTTAATTTGAAGAATTCAGGATCACATGAGGAACTTTAGGAGCACAATAAAATGTATTTTTCCTTAGTAAAAGGATACAATGAGACATTTACAAGCAAAATGTATTTATTTGAATACTAAAAGTACACTAGGATTTTAAATATTTCTAATTCAAACTGTGTTTGTTTAATAATTAGTGGAATTGATATTTTAAACAGAGAATTATCAATCTAATTGTGCACCGTTGTGATACAGCTAATTGTGTAACTAAAAAACAGCTAGAAAACAATAGTGCATAATGTGGGACCTTTAATTATAAACAAGCTTGAAGAAATACACTTAGACTCTTAATTTGAAATGTTGTATCGCAATTCCAGTTTTCTGCCCCCAGGACTAGGGGGTCAACCGATTATCGGCGCCGATATTAAGCATTTTTATGATTATCGGTATCGGTCATTTTCAAAACCGATTCGCGGATAAAATAATTTTGAAATGCACTATTTGGCTCTGATGCAGCTGGCCTAAAGTGGTCTCCGCCCACCGCTCATCTGATTTGTTGGGAGTCAGGAGTCCGACCAATCAATGCAGAATTCACTCTCACTCCAAAAGCGCTTGCTAACTGCAGCTGCTTCAGTGATCACGCATCATTTGTCTCTCAAAGGTAAGGCAGCAGCAGACGTTGCTTAAGTTGCAATAAATCACAATCCACTAACGTTACACTGAAGTTGCAGAACACCTCAATATTATCTCTGATTTCCTCGATGCAGAAAACGCGGACGGAATCGCGGAATCCAGTCATATAAATGGAATTTACTGTATGATGCGGAATGTCACGGAATTTGTCAAAGTTTGGATGAATTAATCAAAAGTAACAGGACAAGCGCTCCTGATTACAAGAAGAAAAGCACTGCTCTTAAACTGGCTGTGTGACGGGTATGGCTGAGGAATGGGGTTTGGCCGAGGAAACATTTTCAGTCAAAATATTTTTGTATTTACTACAACAATTATTACAACATTTGTTTAAAAGAATAAATCACACAATACGCTATTTCTTCCATGTTTTAATTTTAATGGTAAACCCTTTGTTTGCCAAAAAAAAAACTGTGGGAGTACTAAACTCAACCAACACCAGTGAAGGCAGTTTTTGTCAGAGCCCTTGTTATTCTTAATTTTTACATTAATTTTCATTTTTACACCAGACATATATATCGGTTCAAAATATCGGTTATCGGTCTACTTGATCTGTAATAATCGGCATCGGCCTTGAAAAACACATATTAGTCGACCCCTACCCAGGACCACTTAAAATAAGACTTTTTGTTACACGATTTAAGATATTTAAGACTTTTTATGACCTTAACAATAAAAACGCTTTTTTCAGGACTTATTTCTCGTTCACACTCATAAACAGCTTTCTCAGACGCTCATCAAACCCTCGATCTCTGAGTGGATCAGTGTTATTCACACAATCACTGCGACTAGGACAAACACTGTTGATGGTTGCATAAACTGCTTAGACTAGTCTCTCATTTTCTTAAAGATTGGTCATATGTTTAAGAAAGTTATATAAAAAAGGAGATTGAAAGTAGAAAAGCAGACTGATTATTCCCTGGTTAAGTGTATTCAGCCGGCCGCAGGAGTGAGTGAGTCGTGCAAAGGTCACATTTAATCTTGTATTTCACATAAACCTCAACACTGACCGCTTCTGACAGCAGGAACTGTGTGTTTCAGATAGACCGGTGAGGTTTTACCACAGACTCTCAGTGCAAACACACTGTACAGAAAGATTCGGTTCATTCGCATCATGAACTAACAACCATTACAGCACTTATTCATCTACGTTAATGGCACTAGTGTTAATGCATTAATGTTTAACTTTAGTACATTAGCATGTGTAGAAATGAACATTAATGAATTGTGTTTACGATTCACCTAATAATGACTCATGTTAACAAATGAAATGTGATGTGCGCTGATGTTTGCGCTTCACGTGTGCAGGTGTGTAAAGAGCTTTAGTGGACTGGATTTAGAAAGGCATTGGTCTGGATCAGACTGGCCTCAGCTAAAGCTCAGAACAAACCCTTCACAGAGCGCCAGACTCAGCGTTTAGCAATCCGTCTGCAGGATTCCAGCGCTTCACAATGAAGTCCAGTGTGATTTTGTGTTTTAAACTCTCTCTCACACATACTGTACATAAACGGCTGCGTTTGATAACATGAAGAGAGCGGAGCGCGTGATAATCTGCTGAACTGGGTCAGAGACGCACACGTGAATCATGGGAAAATCCTCCTCGGCTGCCGGGTGAGAGTCACGCATACGTCAGTCTTAAAGGTGACGTATCATGAAAATCTGACTCTTCCAGGTTGTAAGTGCTATAATCAGGTCCCTGGTGCATCTAGCAACCAAGCAAACCTGAACAAGATGAACCCAGTAACTTTGTTTAGAGAAGCCTTTTTCTGCAAGCGTCTGAGAAAACCAGCACGTCTGATGACGAGGCTCTCATTATAATATCACCGCCCCTTAATCTGCACGTGGCACCGGCGTTGTGTTTGCAAGCGACAGCGGTGTAGAGCTCTAATGCCACGGAGAGAGTTTGAGAAAGCATGCTAACTGTTCAGTGTTTGGCTGCAGAGACGAGCTCAGAACACTGTTTAGAGTCCCAGCCTCAGAGACGACAGAGCAGTGCATTTATTGATGTATTTACTGTATATTGCTGCTGCCACACTGATCTAGAATAAACATGTGATTTATTTCCCAGCTGTTTACCTTCTCAGACATAACCCACTGTTTTTGTAACTGGTGTGTGTTTTTAACGTAAGCTTGTGTGTGAATGAGAGCTTAGTTTAGTGCTTGCATGCTGCGACAGCCGCTTTCTGTGCGTGTGCTTCAGTTGTGTGCGCTCAGAAAACCCTATATCTGAAGTTTAAACTCATATGGTTTAAAATGCATGATTTCAGGGCGATAAACATGATGATCAGAACCAAAACAGATGTTTTTAGCAGGTCTGAGCTGTAATGGCGCAGCTCTATTCTGGAAAAGGGGGCGGGGAGCAGCAGCTCATTTGCATTTAAAGAGACAGGCATGAAAAACAGCTTGTTTCTGCTTCCACTCAAAATAGGCATTTTCAAAATGATATAATAAATGATCTGTGGAGTATTTTGAGCTGAAACTTCACACACACGTTCTGGGGACACATGAGACTTATATTACATATTGTAAAAAGGGGCATAATATGTCTCCTTTAAAGCAAAACGCTACAGAAAAAACATGGAGACTCTGGGCTACTTTCAGACTAGTGGAAATAAAACATGCAAAATACACATTTAAGAGTTTATTTATTGCCTGTAGATTTGGAGTTATTTCTTTTACACACAGCAAACTGACGGTTTTCATCCGTTGTTGTGGACTCTCATATAGTTATTGTTATTATAGTGAACAGCCTTAGTTTTGTCGTCTGCCGCTTTAAATGCTCAAGCTGCACTGTAAAAAATGATTGAGATTCTAACAGTAAAAGACTGTAAAAATACTACAGTAAAAACCTATTAATTGGTTAACGGTACGTTCCCTTACTATATACGGTGAAACACTGTAATGGACATTTCATGTAATTTTTACGGTAAAATACCATCGTTTTTGGAATTGAAAAAGAACGTATAATTTACAGTGAAAACCATAAATTGACATTCCCAGAATTCCTTGTGTTGCATTTCACATTTGATGTTTTGTTGTTGTTGAAATAACTGTTTCTTCTTAGTCTTTTCTCACCGGTTTTGTTCATTAGGGTTGTATGTTACATCTAATGTTGTTAAATTAATGTTTATTGCATTATTTCAGTATTGTGTGTGTTACTGTGACGGTGTTTAGTGTGTGTGTGAGTGAGTGAGTGAGTGAGTGTGTATGTGTGTATGTGTGTGTGTGTGAGTGAGTGAGTGAGTGAGTGTGTGTGTGTGTGAGTGAGTGAGTGTGTGTGTGTGTGTCTGTATGTGAGTGTGTTTGTATGTGTGTGTGTGTGTGTGAGTGAGTGAGTGAGTGAGTGTGTGTGTGTGTGTGTGTGTGTGAGTGTGTGTGTGTGTGTGTGTGTGTGAGTGTG
>JADLZM010035390.1:311377-329258 GCA_018148995.1 Sinocyclocheilus maitianheensis
AAGCGTTTGAGAGAGGCGGGGCATAGAGGACCTACAATAATGTACAGTATTTGAAAAATAATGTGTTTTTTGAACATTAAAGCATGTCAACATATTCTGTTACACCAAATAATGATCTTTAGAAAAGCATCATATGACCCCTTTAACACATTAGTATGTGTAGAAATGAACATTAATGAATTGTGTTCTTTGTTAGTTCATGATCCAATTAAATCTTACTGTAAGGTTTATATTTCAGAGAGTTTTTCTGCTCTTCAGCTGCAGATGGTATTGGAAACATGCTGAACGCATGAAGCGCGATCAATAGTGACTCGTGTTTGAACCGAATCAGTGAATCGAGTGAATCTCTTACTGTAACGCGAGCGCCGCGCTGATGTTTGCTCTTCACGTGTGCAGTCGTGTAAAGCGCTTTACTGGACTGGATTTAGAAAGGCATTGGTCTGGACCAGACGAGCCTGATAATCTCTGTGAGATCTCCGCTAAAGCTCAGCGCTGCTCCACAAACACACGTCACCTGGTTTACAGAACAAACCCTTCACAGACGGAGCACCGCAGGATTCCAGCGCTTCATGATGATCTTGTTCTCTCACACATACTAACGGCTGCGTTCGATAACGTGCAGCGTCCTGTGATGATCTGCTGAACTGGGTCACACCGCGGGAATCCTGGGAAAATCCTGCCTGGCTGAGAGTCGTGCATACACATGCATGAGCGCACATCAGTCTCAAAACAAAACACTACATGCAGAACCAAGACGTGGAGATTTTAGGCTATTTTGCTTCTATATCATTCAGACTAGTGGAAAGAACACATTCAAAATACACATCTAAGTGTTTATTTTATTGCACTTTATCTATTTGCGTGTGTAGATTCCATATCCTCTTACATACACCAAACTGGCTGTTTATTGTTGTGGACTCTAATATAGTTATTGTTCCTGGTGTGATGGGCCTTTAGTTGCGGTTTTGTCGCCTGTCGCTTTAAATGCTCGAGCGCTTTACAGCAGGATGGATTCTGATTGGCTGTCAGTGTTTTTATTATTCATGTGCTCCAGAAATCGTGATTGCAATGATCTCATACTTCCGTTTCCTCGTTGTTTTTAATAATCAAATATTCTATGTGTGCTACAACCGACATCCACTATAGAGAGTGAAGGTGAATTGACTGTTTATTCTGTACTGTGGTGTTTTATATCGATATGAGCCACAAGAAGCCATGGAATAAAAAATTAGTTTTTGTACAATTCAGAGTTTTTCCCTCAGATTAGTTCTGCTGAAGGAGTGGAACTAAAGCGCGTCGTCTGTTATCTACACTTGACAGCCAGCGGGTCTCAGACAGCGGGCTCGGGCTGCTGAGGGGAACGACCGTTAAACTGGCGCGAAACTCCGGCGCTGAGGCGGCTGTGGTTTGAGACGCGCCCCGCGGTGTGTGTGTGTGTAACGTTACCTGTCGGCACCTCCACCTGGTGTCCGCGCGCCACATCCCTCCAGTACATCAGGAGCCTCTCCTCCTCCTCCTCCTGCTGCTGCTGCTGCTGCTCCTCGGGGCTGTCCGACAGCTGCTCCTCCGACACAGACTCCAGATCCTCCAGCGTGATCATGCCGCCTCCACCGCCACCGCCGCTCAACCGACACCCGCCGCGGTCCATCGCCGAATCCGGGGAACGTCGATCCTGAAAGAGCGCGTCCGTACCGAACGATCGCCTCACGCTTACGCGGATCTCGCTTTCATGTCCGCGAACCGGAGTATGTTATTAACCGTGTTCGGGTCGTACGCGCTGTTTCGCAGACAGGACGGTCGTGACGTATTTAAGGGCAGAGTCGTGGTCACGTGACCCCACAAGCGCCGCCCACCTCGCGCAGGAGAGTGTAAATACATCAGCACTCACAACACGCCTGAGAAACTAACAATCATGTTTCCAGATTATGTGTGTGTGTGTGTGTGTCATATTGTGTGGGTGTGTGTGATATTGTGTGTGTGTCATATTGTGTGTGTGTGTGTGTCATATTGTGTGTGTGTGTGTGTGTGTGGGTGTGTGTGATAGGTGTGATATTGTGTGTGTGAGTGTGTGTGTGTCTTTGGGTGAGTGTGGTGGTGCGTGTGAGTGTGTGTGTCAGTGAGTGAGTGAGTGAGTGAGTGAGTGAGTGAGTGAGTGAGTGAGTGAGTGAGTGAGTGAGTGAGTGAGTGAGTGAGTGAGTGAGTGAGTGAGTGAGTGAGTGAGTGAGTGAGTGAGTGAGTGAGTGAGTGAGTGAGTGAGTGAGTGAGTGAGTGAGTGAGTGAGTGAGTGAGTGAGTGAGTGAGTGAGTGAGTGAGTGTGTGTGTGTGTTTCAGGTCAGTGTTTGATAAGCTTCGTTCACTATCTCCCGTGAGTTTTATCACACTTCAGCCAGAAATACATGTATTAGTCCTTGAACTGCTGCTTGTGTTTATCTGCCGAATGATTTCAGCTGCTGTAAATGGAGATTTTTCAGATGAATGATTTGAGTGTATTTGATAATCATGCTTTTATGTATAGACAACATTGACATTTAATGAACAGGAGGATCATGAAGTCAGTGTTTGCTGATGTTTGATTGTGCTCGTCCTCTATTGGAGCGGTTTGGGTCTCAGCGGTGATTGTTTGTAGAGAAGAAGTGATCAGAAACAGAGTTATAAAGATTGAAGGTCAGTTTTCCCAGCAGGACAGCAAACGCTCCTCCAGTGAGCATGTAAGATGAAGACGTGAGTGGGATATGTGTGTGATTGTGTTGAAAAGAGCTGTCCGAGTGCTCCATTGTGCTGCTGTAATGATGTTCTAACGGCTCTGGCCTGTTTCCCGGCAAGTTTCCGTCCCGTCTGACCCAGATGAGGCTGTTGAATCAGCGTGACCTCCGCTCCCTCACCTAATTATATATTTTAGAATATTACATAATTCATCAATGCCCGTTTGTCATGTTTAATACACCAACCAATCATGATCTGACACAAGTTCAAATTTCACTGGACAGTGTGAAGTACTTTTTCAACCGATTATTGAATAATTATTCATTATTTTTGATGATTATGCAGCATTATGAAAGTCTCTTCTGCTCATCAAGGCTGCATTTATTTAATCAAAAATACAGTAAAAATTGTGAAATATTATTACAGTTAAAACAGCTGTGTTCTATGTGAATCTCTGTTAAACTGTAATGTATTTCTGTGATGTGCAGCTGTATTTTCAGCATCATTCCTCCAGTCTTCAGTGTCACATGATCTTCAGAAATCAGTATTAAAATTTTGATCAAATAAATGCAGGCTTTATTTTATTTTTGCCCCTGTTTTACATTGTAACTCTGCACGTCCCTGAAGGACATGAACACATGAACACACCTAGAGTCACTTCAAGAGCACTTTACCATTTCATTTGAGAAAAACTATGCTGTAGTTTTTGATCACTTCATGAAATCACCACAAAAATTAATTCACATACAGCTAAGATGTTGGGGAACTTCACCAAAAATAATTTTTCCCCTGCCTTATTTCTTTCCGGAGATATTGAATGTCAAACAAGAAAGATATGAACATTTTCCCTTGAGCACAGTCGTTTTTCTTCAATTTTATCGCCGATTTCTCAGCATGAGAATGTTCAAATGTAAAGAATGTTTTTTCCCTAAAAATATATGAAGTTTTCTATCAAGCGACACCTACCTTTTGACTCTCCTCTGAGTTATGAGTCTTTACTTTTGTGTGGGATTTTATTTCAGCTGGTTACTGAGGCAACATTTCTCATTTTCATTTGGTTAAACTTGGTGTACTTAACTAAAACTAAAATATATAGATATTTTAAAATAAAACAAAAATAATGAAAATGGGAGGGGGGGACAAAATTACTAAAACTTAAAATTTAATCTGAAATATATAGACTTTTATTGATAAAAAAAATTAAACAAAAAAAATGACAACTAAACTACTAAAGCATAAAAATGAATATGAAATATTATTACTAAATATATAGACAATTGACATTTTTATTTTATAATAAAAATGACTAAAACTTAAAACGAAAATAATGAAAATGAAAACATATAATAGTGTAATACTATCTCATTGCACACTGATATGAAATTATAAGGATGGTTTCCTTCAGTCGTGCATCCGGGCAGTGTTGCTCTGAACGGTGTTTGTGTCTCTTGTTGAGTCGTTTGATTGTGACTGAGCTCTGCTGTGATTGGTCCAGATGCGAAGGCATCCGCTGCGGTGAGCACACGCGTGATGCGTGCAGGAGATCACGGAGATGTTGAACCGCTGTCAGCCGCTGGTGAGGGTCGTGACCTTCATGGGTCAAGCGTCGGCCGGGAAAGAGGTTCGAGGATTCACGCAGAAAGAACTAGTGGTCGACCGATATTGGTTTTTTGAGAGCCGATACCGATATAAAGCCGATATAACTGTATTTCTTTTAATTAATGTTATTTATCTATCAAGAAATTCAGTGCATAAAATAAGCTTCTAAGTGGAAAAATGAACCATGGTTTTTTTACAGTAACCACAGTTTACCACAGTATTTGTTGTAAAACTGCAGTAACCACAAATTTACCATGGTAATAATAATAATAATACATTTAGTACTTATGTAACAACCAGTTTATTTCTCATGAGGTATCCTCAAAGGTGCACCTTTGTAACTTATCTACCCTTAAAGCATGCACACTTGTATGGCACTAATATGCTCACTTTTATTGGTATAGTTGGACCTGTGAGGTTACTGCCCCAGTAAAGGGCTAAAATACAATTATAGTATATTTGATTTCTGACAGTGTAAACAAAAAAGACTTATGAAATAAATAAAAAAACATGGCTTTAAAATCTAATATTAAGTGAGTATAATTACTGATTATATTCTTTTAATAATTTAAAAGATCAGTTTAGTTTAGAGGTATTGGTATCGGTATTGATATCGACGATACTGGGCTTGAAAATATCGGTATCTGATCGAAAGTAAAACAAGAGGTATCGCCCATCCCTAGACGGAGAACAAGAGGGAGAATGTGAGCGCTGTCAGCGCCGTCAAAATAAAGGTCCCACCTCGAACGCATAGGCCAAACAGGAAAACTTAGAAAAAGGCCAAGTATCGGCCGATATATTGGCCTTGGTGATGTATCGGTCAACCACTAGAAAGAACAGCTGGAGGTACATCAGCGCGTGTTGACATCAGACCTGTGAGAACAGGAAGTGATTGTTTCCATGCTCAGACAGCCTCTGTGTGTTTGTGGTTCTGTGTCTGTGTGTGTGTGTCTCTGTGTCTGTCTGTGTGTGTGTGTGTGTGTGTGTGTGTGTGTGTGTGTGTGTGTGTGTGTGTGTGTCAGGGCCCATCCGAGAGCTGTTTCTATGGGTCTGGAGACACTGGTGTGTGTGTGTGTCTGTGTGTGTGGTTCTGTGTCTGTGTGTGTGTGTGTCTCTGTGTCTGTCTGTGTGTGTGTGTATGTGTGTGTGTGTGTGTGTGTGTGTGTGTGTGTGTGTGTGTCAGGGCCCATCCGAGAGCTGTCTCTATGGGACTGGAGACACTGGCAGAACGGGACGCTTCACACTCACAGTGTGGGACATTCGGAGCGATGCCTCCATTTCACCTCCATCATGGTGCTGATCGACCGGATGAGACAGGAGGAGCAGGTGAAACACACACACACACACACACACAGACAGACACAGAGACACACACACAGACACAGAACCAGTGTATTTATATTTTATGTACGTGCACTAATGGTCAAACGTGATACGGATCTCAGAGTCTTAGTTGTTAAGAAGCCGCTTTAGTAAATCTAAACAGGCTCGCTGCTTCATTTCTGAATGCGTCACGACGGCCCATTAGCTGAATTGGTTTTCAAAATTGAATCGTCTCTTTTTGTCTGTATTTGTGATATATCTCTGTCTGTATTTCACGTGAGCTCATACAAGCATCACAGCAGTGCTCTGAATGACAAGTGCCATGAACTTTATCGTTCTAGTTTCTGTAAGTTCAGAGAATCTGAACCCGGCGTGATGCTGTGATTGCTTGCATCTCTACTACATTCACATACGCATTCGTAATTCTTATGAATCAGTTTATTTCTTAGGTTTTGATGAGTTGGATTTAAAAAGGTCTTAAATGTACCTGCAGGAAGCCTGTGCTGTGAGAGTGACTCGTGTGTGTGTTTGACGTCAGCGATTGGCTCGCAGTGAGAATCACGGCCGTCTCCTCTATACATGCGCTCTGGAGATGCTCTCTTATGCAACGCTTCTCAGAACAGTTACATAAGCACTGCAGGAGTGACCGACATGTCCACGAGACACTGGACACGCCATTCTTCAGAGTGTCAAAACAGCGGCTGATGAGCATCAGATATTGATCTGTGCTTCTGCAATAATCAGATTGTTTGCTGAAGCTGCTGAACTGGATTAGTCTCAGTAAGAGGCTCGTTTTTTCACATAAACACTTTAATACTGCGTTAAAAATAGGCCGTGTGGCATTCTTTAATGATGATTACTGGTCATTTTCGGAGTCAGAAGCATTAGAACGGCACAAAGCATTTATTGTCCTCGGCCTGATGCCCGCCTCACATGATGACCTCGTTATGACGTACCAGACATTTATGTTTTGAATATTAGGATTGAGTTCACACGTCACGCAGCTCAGTTCAGAGGGGATCAGGCTGTTTAGATTCTCAGCATCAGCCAGAAACACGCAGAAGCTCGTGTCAGAGAGAAAATACACTGACAGCCTCGTCACTGCTTCAAACTGGACATTTTACAGTAAATATTGTGAAAATGTGTTAAGATGTTTTATGAACTTCTCATTGTGTGTGTGTGTTTGTGTTTGTAAATGAATATACGTAATTTTTGTTATATATATATATTTTTTTGTGTATTTATATTTTATGTACAGTATATTGTGTATATATAAGTGTATTACTTCTATATGGATATACTGATAATTATATATTCTATATTTATATGCTTATATATATACACTAATGGTCAAACGTTTGGGATCAGAATTATGTTTTTACAGGAGTCTCTTCTGCTCATCAAGGCTGCATTTATTCGATCAAAAATACAGGAAAAAATGTAATATTGTGAAATATTATTATGATGTAAAATAAAGTTTTTCTATTTTAATATACTTTAAACTGTAATGTATGTCTGTGATGCGCAGCTGTATTTTCAGCATCATTCCTCCAGTCTTCAGTGTCACATGATCTTCAGAAATCAGTATAATATGCTGATTTATTATCAGAGCTGAAACTGTTATTTCTTTGGAAGCGGTGATACTTTTTTCAGGATTCTTTGATGAATAAAAAGTTAAAAAGAAGAGCATTTATTTAAAATAGAAATCTTTTGACTGGTAGTGTATATGTTTATTTATTTATATATACTATATATATATATACATTCCAATTTATGATTGTAATATTTGTAGATAGAGTGGCAGACAGACAGAAACTGTTTAGATGATCAGACGCGAGACAGCATTAAATAAAATCAATATCTATTTTCTATATGCATGTTATTGATCTTACTGTGAAAGTTTTATCCATGCATTTTGTTAATTTTATTTTTTACTTTTTGTTTTACCAGCATGTCATAACAGTAAGCATCAGTCTTCATGGTGATCATTTAGTCTTCTTAAACTCCGCCCCTTTCTTACAATCCAGTGCAAACTCTCATTCAGATCCGCCTCCAGCTTTGAAAGCCACGCCCACATCTCAACATCCAATCAACTGATGCACGGAACCAAATCCCGCCTTACATTTTTTTCTCTTTTGTTGATCTGTTTCATTCTGATGCATGTCACAGTATGGAAGAAAAGCTCTTACTCTGATTCTATTGCGTTGTGACTTTAAATGACTAATGAAACGAGACAGAAAATATCACCTCTGCAGTGAATGGGTGCCGTCAGAATGAGAGTCCAAACAGCTGATAAAAACATCACAATAATCCACAGCACTCCAGTCCATCAGTTAACATCTGGAGAAGACAAAAGCTGAAACAAATCCAGCATTAAGACGTTTATAACTAAAATACATTGAGTCCATAATCCATAATAACTCTTCCTCCAGTGAGTCAGTGTTCTGGTGTGAATCAGGAGAGAAATCTGCACAGATCAAGCAGCGTTTAAACAGCTCTAAACACATATGTGAGACAACAGCAGATGCACTTTTTCACTGGAGCAAGATTTATTATGCATTATGCATTTTAGTTAAAAGCATCTTAATGCTGGATTTGTTTCTTATAAACACACGGCTTTTGGCTTAAAAGAGACAGTTTCATTTAGGGCTGCACAATTACAGATGACACAATCACAAAATCGTCCACTAAATAAAGTCCACTTGTGTTATTCTGCTTGTAATGATGTCTTGTGTCCTTCAGTGTGTTTCTGGTTTTGAGCCACTAGAGGCCGCTCTTCATCATGGCTCTATTCCTCTGTGCTCTTCCTCTTCATCACATATCTGTCAGTAATCAGCTGATGGTGGCTGTGAACTGGTTTGCTTCTGTCTTTAGGCTGGAATACACTACACTACACCAGCACGGAGTTAGCATTCACACATTAAAAAAAGCCAGCATAAGTTTACTGAAGCCACACAGTTAACCCTTTAAATGCCCCATATTTTGTGAGAGACAAATATTCGTGAATGTGTTTCCATATTTATTGACTGTTGAAGGGAAGAAAGTTCCCTTGAGCTTCATGAATCAAAAACACTGACGATCTGTCATCAGATATCTGTCTGCTAATGCCCTCATAATAATACTGGTGAGCAACAACAAATGATGCACATATATACAGGAATATGTCAATTACAGGCATGTCAGGAGCTAGTCACATGTTCAAGGTGCATGTAAAGATTAAATAACAATTACAAAATGCATGTATGTATGTAAACATGTAGGACTTCTTGAACAGGATCATCTGCAGCTCTTGCGGTCTGAGAGTCTATGCATTCATGCATTCTACCCAAATCGTGACTAAGGTCATGAAATCAACTTTTTACGTTATCTTTGCATTTAAGGTTAACGGTTTTTAGTCTCAAACTTTGTACCTGCGTTAAGAAACACAAAATCAACATGCACTCAGAAAAAACATTGCAAACATTGTAATTTTAGGGTTGCAGCGGCATGTCACTGGAGCACAACTTTGGACTTTAAATAGCCCTAAAAGTGCATAGTATTACTTTAAGAGCACATATTGCTACTCTGAGGTGCTGATATTTACATCTATGCCTTTGTCTGATGCATTTATCCAAAGCAACTTACATTGCATTCGAGGCACACATTTACATTTTACAGCTCTTGTGCAAACCCAGCAATTGGGCTGTTTTGACCCAGCGGGCAGGTTAAATGTTTAACCCACCCTTCTGGGTAGTAACCCAACCGCTGGGTCAAAACAGCCCAATTGCTGGGTTTGTCCCTATTTTACCCAGCACTGGGTTGTGTTTAACCCAGCAGTTTTTAGAGTGTAGATTTTAATTGATTATACAATCTAATAGATGGCGATTTGTCAAACCATGAATGCAGAAACAGAGCAGACAATAAAGTTTTTGACTGAACACATGCATTCAGTGTTTATGATGAGCTTTAATAGTAGATGCACTCTTAAAAATAAAGCTTCCAAAAGGGGTTTTTGCAGGGATGCCACGGAACAGAGGAGCCAAAAATCGATTTAATTGAAAGCCGTGGGCCATAAGAAAATGTTGCATTATACCCAACTGTATTATATTAAAATGTATCAATAATTTTCCCTCACTCTTGTGATAATGGCGTGGCGGGTCAAATTAATGGTCATCATGGGCCAGTTTTGGTCAACGAGTTTGGGAATCTCTGCCATAGAAGAACCATTTTTCTTAATCTTAAAAATAGCATTTTACGAATCTGAAGACGCGTTTGCACAGTGGAGGGGTCCCGTGGATGTTAAAGGTTCTTCATGGAACCACCAATGAAGAGCCTTTATTTTTAAGAGTGTAAGAAGAACCAGTTCTGAAGAGTTTTATAGTTTAGTCAAAGCGGATGTTCCTTGACCGTATCAAACGGATGTCCGCCCGGCACGCCTGCGGCTCCTGAAACATGGACGCCTGAGAGTGAGATTGGACCGTTTTCAGACCGTCCCCGGGATGTCAGGCCGGTTATATCTCACCGCAGAGCTGCAAACGACTGATGCAATGTGTTTGAGATACGAGTTAGACGTCAGTGTTTGAGGTCAGCTCTTCAGCCTTGACCCGTGCGAATGAAAGCGACACTGAGGCAAGAGCTGTTTGACCGGTCGACGTGGACCTCACACAATCATGATCATCTGACTGCAAACGTCTGGAGAAAGTCTTCACGCTTCTCAAGATCGTTCCTGTTTAATGAGCTTCAGTTCTTATCAGAATGATGGATTGATTCAGCAGCATGTGAAGGATTCTGTATGATGACAGGTTTCGCTCAGATTAAATGCATTTCGGATCAGAATGATTGTTTATTGGCTCTTCAGTCGCTCACATTAAAGTATCTGATGATATTTGTTGGATCCCAGTGTGGGATATTAGTCAGAGAGCTGACAGCATACAACGGGTAGCTAGTAATCAGTCGAATGAAGCGCATTTTACCTCCAATGCATCCTGCAACAAAGTCCAGAGCCATTCCTCAGATGATGATGATGATGAAGATGAAGATGAGTGTCTGTGAGCTCTGATCCTCCAGCAGCAGCAGCAGCAGGGTTTGTTCAGTCGCTGGACGTCTGTGCTCATGAGCAGCTGCTGCTTCTGTGCTGCTATTTTTACTGAATGATGTTGATATGAAGGGGAAAGTCCATCTGTGACCAATAGAAGCTCCAGGATGAAGAAACACTCCCATCATCATCATCATCATCATCATCATCATCGAGGCGCTTACATGCATGTGCTTGAGACACCGAGTAAACCTCTCAGAACTTCAGCTCACTGTGATATAGTTCTGTACATTATAAATATGAAGCAGGTGCATGTTAATCAGCAATTATATAATAATAATAATAATAATGATTAGAAAGCATGCTTAATAATTCTAATCTATTATTGGTGACTGAAAATGAATGTTGATGCGTACGCCAGGTTTATTATAATAAACTAAACCATAAACCATAAAAATAATTATTTGAAATAAAATAAAAAAAACCTGAAATGAAAAACATTTACTGAAAATATTTTACTTTTTTTTTAAATGGGCTTATTTTGATTTATCAAAATATTTCTCATTTTAATTTAGTTTAACCTGATGCATTAAAATAACTAAAAATGAATAAAAACTAGACATTAAAAAAAAAATCTAATAAACATTAAATGAAAAAAAAATGACAATGAAACTAGAAAAAACCTATAATAGTTATAATAACCTCAGCGACTCTAAAACAAGCATTTTGAATTGTATAATAATAAAGCTGCTTTGGTTTGACAATATCAAAATCTCTTTTCTGTTTGGCTGACTCATGAGAAGATTTTTAATGAAGTCAGGCCAGACTTGGTTTGAATGATTTTTGATTATTATTTTATTGTAGTTTTGTTTTTTAATCTAATGTGAACTTTAAAACAGCTTTTGTAAATGTTGTTCTCTTTTGTTGTTTATTTACATATTTATTATTACTGTTGTTATTTAATTGATTATTTATTTATGCATGCATTTAACCTTTTTCTTGTCATGAAAACAGCCGTGGCATGTCCTTAAAATACAAACAAGCAATATGCGCTGTTTATTAATAGAGCGGCGTTTACAGTAGCCGACGCTGTACAGTAATCACGTGACAGAGCGAATGTGACTCTTGGCCTTTAACTCTGCTGTGTATCTTCATCATCATCATCATCATCATCGTCGTCGTCAGTGGTGTGAGGGAAGGAGAGCAGCGCCGCTCAGCGGTCACTGCAGGAACACGAGCGCTGTCGGACTCTGTCTTGATCTGATCCTGATGATATTTCCTGCGCTACAGTGACTCACAGAACATCAAAGGAGCCGAACATCCGCGCGGACTCACGCGCTACTGTTACACGCCATCGCTGATGTTTCTGAAGGTGATCTTGACCTTCGGTTCACCTTTCTGCAGCGACACACACACACACACACACACACACACACACACACACACACACGCTTCTTCTTCACAATCATCATCAGTTCGTCAAACTGCTGGTTCCGATTCCTCTATTTGATCGGTTCGGATCATGTGTGATGAGTCGGATCGGTTCTGATTCTTCTGCTTGATCGGTTCTGCTGGTCTGCTCGTGATGCATCTCGCGGATTTCGTCGCCGGTTCTGTCGGAGGTCAGTGCTGTAACTCAGCTGTGTTTAGTCTGTGTGTGTGTGTGTGTGTGTGTGTGTGTGTGTGTGTGTGTGTGTGTGAATGTGAGATGCTCTTATTCTGCATCATGCATGTCTGTTATTTCTCTGCGATGAGGAATGTGTTGTGATCTGTATATTCAGGGGCTTTTGGAGTGGCCGTGGGGTATCCGCTGGACACAGTGAAGGTAAAACCATCCTCCTCATCCTCATCTTCATCAGCTGCAGTACTGTATCAGGTGTGTAACGCTGATGGATGCTGCAGGTGAGGATCCAGACTCAGACACGTGACTCAGGTGTTTGGGAGTGTGTGAGAAGAACCTGCAGGACTGAAGGAGTGAGTACCTGCACAAACACTCACAACTATCCAGGAGAAATAAGCAAAAGGGTCATTGAGAATTTTTAGATTGAGACTGCTCTTCAGAAAAAAAGCCAGAATTGTAGTTGGCAAGATAATAATAATATGACGATGTGCAAGTTGCAGAAACGTTTGAGCAGAACTGTAAAGTCAGAATTGCGAGATATAAACAAAACCGAGATAAAGTGAGAATTGCTCGATTAAATCACAAATACTCTTTTTATGTGTTATTTCTGTTGTGGAAAGTAAGTAACCCGCCGGCGTGTTTCAGGTCAGAGGTTTCTACCGCGGGATGTCCATGCCGCTGAGCACCGTCTCCATCAGCTCCTCGCTGGTGTTTGGCAGCTACAGGAACGTCCTGCACCTCCTGCATGAGCTGCGGCACAGGAGCGCAGCGGATCCGCACCATAAAGCTGATTTATTTGTGTCTGGGTTTGCTGGCGGTGTGGCTCAGGTGCTCTGCGCTCATCAGCTGTCAGGCAGCGCTTCTCGTGTGTGGCTGCGTGTGTGAGTCAGGTGTGTTCGCTCTGCTTTCAGGTTTTGGTGATGTCCCCCGCAGACATTGTGAAAGTGCGTCTTCAGTGTCAGACCGAGCTGCCGGACTCCAGGCCCAAGTACCGCGGCCCGGTGCACTGTCTGCTGAGCATCGCGCGGGACGAGGGTCTGCTGGGGCTCTATAGGGGCTCTGCTGCTTTAGTGCTGCGCGACGGACCCTCCTTCGCCACGTACTTCCTCACGTACAACAGCATCTGTGATTCCCTGCGCTCTACAGACAGCGGCCAGCCAGGTGCACTCACTTCCCTCTGACAACACCGGATCTAGAAGTTATTCAGCAGCCACACACTGCAGGCAAACCCGTTTTGAGATTTTGGTCTATTTTGGTTCCATAACACGTCTTTTATTACAGACTAGTAGAAAGAAAACATCCAAAATACACATTGAACTCTTTATTCTATCGCTCTTTATCTAGTTGTGTCTTTAGATTTCAATCTTTAAAGAGTTTTTTTCTCTTACAAACACCAAACGTTAGTTATATTCCTCTCTATATTCTGAAGGTTTGTTCATATTTCATTCACACTGATTTATACAACATTTTGCTCCTAAAACATGGTGAAAATGTGTTTGTTTTCTGTTTTTTTTATTTTATACGGAAGCCTGTTTCTGCCACAATGTTAAAAAATGTAACAAGTAATTGCATGTTTTTGTTTCACAAATTGAACTTTTTTTTTACAACTTCTTGTTTACAATTCACAATTTTGATGTTTTTTCTCTTAATTCTGCATTTATATCTCACGATTCTGATAATTCTGAGGGGAAAAAAGGCAGAATTGTTGGGGGAAAAATGCCCTTTTTTATTATTATTATTTATTTTATTTTTTTCTGTGGTGGAAACAAGCTTCCGAAACTTTCTGCTTTATGAAGTGTTAAAAAAGAGAAAGAAAACCCTTTAAAGGTGGGGTATGTATTTTTTCTAAAACGCTTTAGAAAACTGAGTACCAAAACAAACTTGTAGCCAATCAGCAGTAAGGGGCGTGTCTAATCATGATGTGGAGGAGAGAGAGTTCAGTGCACACATTACCCGAGCCGAGCGACAGAAAGATAGAGATGGCAGATAAAAAACAAAAGAGGAAAACATCTGCAGAACAAAAGAAGGCTTAAGGCAAGAAGTAGGACCCGTGTAAATATGGGATCAGCTTGTCAGCGCTGGAGAGAACTCAAGAAGCGGAGGCCTGCGATCGGACGCCGAGGTTGCTTTGCTTCTTCTCGATCGGCGAGTAACACCGTGTCTGCGGCGCAACAGCTAAAGTCTGTCTAGTACACTGGACGCGACAAAGCGACCGTTGAAAATCATTTGATAGAATGCTGCAGCAGTTTTCTGTCGGGGATTTGTCGTGTCGCATCCAGTGTAGACAGCATCATTGATTATAATGAGTTCTATAGTATTTCGTCCGGTGTAGACACGGTGTAACATTGGTTTTGCTTTATTTCACAGAACTAATCGTTGCCTGGGTTGCGTACGTATGTGTGGGGCGGAGCTATCAAAATAGGGGCGAGACCCTTTTAGGGTAGGGGTGTGTTTGTTTTGGTGATTTGAAATATCAACATTGGCTACCAGAAATCACTTACCCCACCTTTAATATCAACAAAATCAAACAAGAATTTTGAACCTCAGTATTCAATGTTCAGATTTCTGTTCTGGAAATGCATGCAAATGAATGCATATTTAATTAGATTCACGTCTCATTTGCATATCCAAACATTCCATTTCAGAGCATTTGTAATATAAAACATTCAAATCCTAGTGATGTGTGTGTGAGATCTGTGCTGTGTTTCAGGCTGGCCGGTGGTTCTTCTGGCCGGTGGTGTGTCTGGGATGTGCGGCTGGGCCGTCGGGACACCGATGGATGTGATCAAGGCGCGTCTGCAGGTGTCTGGCGTGAGCGGCCGGCGCTACAGAGGATTCTTCCACTGTCTCTCACACAGCGTGAGGAGCGAAGGTGCCTCTGTTCTCTTCAGAGGTCTGACGGTGAACTGCATCCGTGCCTTTCCGGTCAACATGTCCGTCTTTGCCATGTATGAACTGGTTGTTCGCTTTCTGCGTCCGGCCTCATAGATCGTCGTCAGATCTTTGCACACGTGATTCCTCACTGAGGACGGTTAGCATCAGTGTTTTATGAACCGCACAGCTGGACGTTCGTGACCGGAAGCCTTTCTGTGCTCAGCTTCTGAGCTGCAGAAGCTCTTCAAGCACATAATGTACGGAGTGAATATTTATCATTTGCATTAATATATATTTGAGTGTGTTTTGCAGTGTCTACCTCCAGAGGCGTGCGTCTGTGCATCATGAATGTTTAAAGGAATAGTTCGGCCAGAAATGAACATTTGCTGAAAATGTGCTCATCCCAGATCAGGATGAGTTTGTGTCTTCATCAGATTTGGAGAAATGTAGCATTGCATCAGTGTCTCACTGCAAGTGAATGGGTGCCGTCAGAATGAGAGTCCAAACAGCTGATAAAAACATCACAATAATCCACAGCACTCCAGTCCCATCAGTGAACATCTGGAGAAGACAAAAGCTGAAACTAATCCAGCATTAAGACGTTTATAACTAAAATACATAGAGTCTATAATCCATAATAACTCTTCCTCCAGTGAGTCAGTGTTCTGGTGTGAATCAGGAGAGAAATCTGCACAGATCAAGCAGCGTTTAAACAGTCCAAAACAGATTTGTCTCAGCTTTTGTCTTCTCCAGATGTTAACTGATGGACTGGAGTGCTGTGGATTACTTGTGAATTATACTCTCATTCTGACGGCACCCATTCACTTGCAGTGAGACACTGATGCAATGCTACATTTCTCCAAACCTGATGCCGTGAAAGTGAGGAAGCATTCAGCACATTTTCATTTTGGAGTGAACTATTCCTTTAAGGACTTTAATCATGCGAGTATCATATGAAGAGTTTTAACCCTTTACTAAGAGTTTCTGATGAGTGAGACTCTTCTCTGTGTATTTAATCTCAGTTGGAATGACTGGAGACTCATGTTTAACTCCTATCAGGATTTACACATTGACGCGCGTTCTGTGTCAGGTGTGTGTCTTGTTTTACAGATGGACTGTGAATCTATCGTGTGTTAAATGCACCATTTATTCATGTGAATGTTCACTGAATCAGCAGTACTGTAATTATGGCATTAAATGTGTCATTTATAACATCAGAGTGTGATTATTTATGCATCGCAGGCATGAGGTTTATTAGACCGGAGCGGTTGGTATCTGCGGGTCTCTAGCAGTTGAAGTGTAGTTTGCGAGGGCTCATGAACTGTTGTACGATCTCGTCCGTCACGAGTGTGCGTCTCTCCTGATGCGCGGCGATCATGGGCTGAAGCGTCTCGATTAAACTCTTCTTCAGTTCTCCGGTGAGCAGCGCGCCGCTGCTGTAGTCCTGCAACACAGCCACGAGTTTCCCATCACTCACATACTACAATAACGTTTCATTAGTTAATACGTACAATACTTTTACAGCACTTATTAATATTAGTTCATGTTAAGTTCAACATTCACTGATACATTATTAAAATCAAAAGTTGTATCTGTTAACATTTACTGAACAGTTTTATTAACATCGTTAACAGATTAATTGGTCATTCATTCTCAATACATTCTTCATTCTTAGTTTGTTAGTTAATGCATTCACTTAAATTAACAAACAAGACTTTATTGTAAAGTTTGACTGTTTTTATTCATATTTAAATTTAGCTTTTATTTTTATATTTGCAGTTTTCACTTTAAATTGCAAGTTTTAGTAAGTTATGTTTTTTTTTTTTAGTTTTAGTCATTTTAGCACAACAAATTACACTAAATGAAAATGATGCATTGGCACCTAGCAGAAATAAAATGTGCTTGTCATAAGGTTTTTATTCATTTTTATTTCAGTTTTTTAGTTAGTTTTTTAGTACATAAAGTAAATGAAAATGAGAAGCGTTGCCTTGGCAAGTTTTTAATATTTTTTATTTTGAGTAATATTATAAATATATTTATTTTACTTTGAAATTTAATTTTACAGTAAAAGTTAATTTTTTTTATTTCAAGTAACAAAACTTTCTATAATAATAAACATTTATTGGTATATCATTTTTCATCTGTGTCCCTGCAGCACAGAAGCAGTGTTAAGTCGCTGGGGGATATTTGTAGCAATAGCCAACAATACATTGTATGGGTCACAATTATACATTTCTCTTTTATGCCAAAAATCATTAGGATATTAAGTAAAGATCATGTTCCATGAAGATATTTAGTAAATGTCCTACCGTAAATATATCAAAACTTAATGTTTGATTAGTAAACTTTAAATTGCAAGTTTTAGTAAGTTATGTTTTTTTTTTTTAGTTTTAGTCATTTTAGCACAACAAATTACACTAAATGAAAATGATGCATTGGCACCTAGCAGAAATAAAATGTGCTTGTCATAAGGTTTTTATTCATTTTTATTTCAGTTTTTTAGTTAGTTTTTTAGTACATAAAGTAAATGAAAATGAGAAGCGTTGCCTTGGCAAGTTTTTAATATTTTTTATTTTGAGTAATATTATAAATATATTTATTTTACTTTGAAATTTAATTTTACAGTAAAAGTTAATTTTTTTTATTTCAAGTAACAAAACTTTCTATAATAATAAACATTTATTGGTATATCATTTTTCATCTGTGTCCCTGCAGCGCAGAAGCAGTGTTAAGTCGCTGGGGGATAT
>JADLZM010035390.1:339033-352203 GCA_018148995.1 Sinocyclocheilus maitianheensis
GTGTGTGTGTGTGTGTGTGTGTGCGTTTTTGTGACAAATGAGGACATAAATGTGTATAATGACAAAGGTATGACAGGTATTACAAGGAGAAGGTGACTTTTTTTTCAGTGACTTACCCCATGTCCCCACTTTTCAAAATGCTTATAAATCACACAGAATGGCGTGTATTGAAAATCTGAAATAGCAGAAAGTCTCCTGTGAGGGGTAGGTTTAGGGGTAGGGTTGGTGTAGGGCAATAGCATATACGGTCTGTACAGTATAAAAACCATTACGCCTATGAGATGTCCCCACTTTTCACAAAAACAAACCTGCGTGTGTGTGAGCGTGTGTGTGTGTGTGTGTGTGTGTGAGCGTGCGTGTGTGTGCGTGTGTGTGTGTGTGTGAGAGAGTGTGTGTGTGTGTGTGTGTGTGTGCGTGTGTGTGAGAGTGAGTGTGTTTGTGTGTGGGAGTGTGTGTGTGTGTGTGTGTGAGAGTGAGTGTGTGTGTGTGTGTGTGTGTGAGAGAGTGTGTGTGAGCGTGTGTGCTTGTGCGTGTGCTCTTCAGCCATACCTCGGAGAGTTTGTGCGCTCTGTAAGGAGATTTTCCACACTGGAGCAGTTGAGCCGCCAGATTACAGTCTTTCCTATACAGATCCTGCAGGAAAAGCACAAACCATCAAACTTACATGATTTATTTTGGCAAATGATCATTCAATATACAACTCTCAATCCATCAATATTACACATCTGTCATTTACTGACAAACACAGCAGACGAATGTCTTTCCTCGTTTCAATTGAGCTGAATGCGGCTGATGTGAACACTGATTATAGTTAGTCTAGTTAGGCAACAGTGGGTTAAACTGACAAGAAAAGTTCTGATGGTTACCCATGATTCACAAACTAGCATGCTAAACTTCCCAGTCCATCAGCCTTTACATCTCGTTTGAGAGGGAATCTGGGCACCATCTCTGGCTCAATGGACCCAAACTAGTGAACCTAGAGAGAAACCAAGTGGACACTGAAGCAGAAGCTGCTCCTCAAACCTGAAACACTCGCTCCATCAAGATCTCAACGCCAGAGGCTGATAAATATCAGGAGAAACCTGTCAGGAACTATCAACTGAACACATCAGAACACCATCTCCTGTGAGCCGACTTTGATCAGATTTCAGATGAAGCTGTGAAGGCGTCACTAGCCTGTGGATGATGGAAGTGTTCAGCATGGCGTCTGTCATACGTACGTTATCCTCTCGCAGCTTCTGGATGGTGATCTTGTCCTCCATCAGGTGGTTTTTCAGCATGACGATTTCTCGACTCAGAGATCTCTTCTCCTCTTCGTGACGTTGAGTCTGGAACACAAATAACCAACATGAACGTACTTCAGTACTATACTGCATCATTGTCCGGCTCTAATCTGATAGATGCAACTGTAAGGCATGAAGATATTAAAGTGATTAGTTTTCCCAGAAATGATCATTTAGTCTGTGAAGCAGCTTTAATATAAACCAGAATCAACCAGTATTTCATAATTGTCTATATTACAAACTCAAATAAGATGATTCAAATGAATAGCTGATTTTTCCCGATGAAAACATCAATGCACTTACACTCATATGTCTTTTCTAGACAGCAGTCGTTCATCCGAGATCAGCGCTGGACTGAACGAGTGATTGTTGCTGAATCACAGGTACGTCGTCACTCGTCTCTCTACGCCTGAATTACTGCAGTGATTTATATGATGCTGTTTCTATGGCAACATCTAGTCATGACAAGTCACCTTTATTTCTATAGTGCTTTATACAATACAGATCGTGTCAAAGCAGCTTTACAGTGTTAAACAGGAAAACTTGTGCTGATAATGCAAGAGCATAATAGAAAAGTTTATCAGTTAAAGTCATTTCATTGTTGATTCAGTGATTCATCGTCCAGCTCAGTTAGTTCTCTTCCAATAGCGTCAACAATGTTGCCAGAAATTGTCAATCATGGTCATGTGACGTGTGCTGATGTTTCACCTGAGCGCCTGTATGAATATTTTCTGAGTTTTACATGGAGTGAGTGAGTGTGAGTGAGTGAGTGAGAGTGTGAGTGAGTGTGTGTGTGTGTGTGTGTGTGTGTGTGTGTGTGTGTGTGTGTGTGTGTGTTGGTTTATATATTCTGGTGGGGACTAAACCTGACTACACACAGACTCATGGGGACTCTTGTCACGATGGGGACTTAACTTGTGGTCCCCACGGGTACAAAAGCTTATAAATCATACAGAATTAAGTTTTTTGAAAATCTAAAAATGCAGAAAGTCTCCTGTGAGGGGTAGGTTTAGGGGTAGTGTTGGTGTAGGGCAATATACGGTCTGTACAGTAGAAAAACCATTATGCCTATGGAGAGTTAGGTTAGGTGTGAGTGTGTGAGTGTGTGAGTGAGAGTGTGTGTGTGTGTGTGTGTGTGTGTGTGTGTGTGTGTGAGTGTGTGAGTGTGTGAGTGTGTGAGTGAGAGTGTGTGAGTGAGAGTGTGTGAGTGTGAGTGTGTGTGTGTGTGTGTGTGTGTGTGTGTGTGTGTGTCATATCCCCTGTGAGCCAATTACTAAAAAACTGAAAGCGATGAGGTCTGAAGTGTCAGATGCTCAAGTGCCTTTGAACAGTGTCCAGTGTGTTTCCGGAGGATGACTGTGTTTTAGAGTGAATGTAGACGTCGTCTCTCAGTTTAGAAAGAGCTGAATGTGGATGAATGGCCGGTCGTAAGGATTTGAACATCGTCTCTGGGGTCTCATTTGTGTTTTCACTGAGAAACTTGGACTAATGAGGACACAGAAAATCCCACATTCAGGAAAAACACTGAATTGCTCGACAGCATCATTAGACAGATTGAGTTCTGAGCTGCAGTTGACCGTAACGGCAAAATAAACATTAAAAAATCCAGATACATTTACTGGAGATGCAGAATGATAGAAATTTATCAAAACAAGAACAAATATCTGCCAATGGGCTCAAAAAAATCAACTCAAAAACATTTATCAAAATCTTATACTGTATCCTAAATTGAACTGGTAGCCATCCTGAAGAAGATAACAAGGGAGTAACATGATCCGTTTTCCCAGCATTCATTAACATCCTTGCAGCAGAATTTTGTACTAGCTGCAAGCGAGCAACGTATGTTTGGCAAGTCCCAACATAATTTCTGTTTTGTTTTCATTCAATTGAATGAGGTTTTCAGCCATCCATAGCTTTACTTCCAGACACTTAAGGAGTATAGCATTGGAATCCTTGCTACTGGGACTCAGTGGCAAATAGACTTGAGTGTCATCCGCATACAGATGGTAAGAAATACCATACTTTTTAAAAATCATTCCCAAAGGGAGCATGTACAATGAAAACAGGACTGGACCCAAAACGGACCCTTGTGGGTCCCCACAGGTAATAGGTGCTGAAGCAGAGAAATAGTTACCAATCTTCACCGAAAAGGATCTACATTCAGAATAAGAGGCAAACCGTTTTAAGACCGTCCCCTAAATGCCAACAAACTGCTTTAAATGAGTCGGAAGGATCCGATGATCAATCGTGTCATAAGCTGCTGACAAATCCAATCAAATTAATGCAGCACGATTACCTGCATCCATCATTGACAACCGCTGATTCTGTACTGTGTCCACCCCTTAAACCAGACTGGGATTTATCTAAAATATTATTCTTTGTTTATAAAGTGGATAATTGTTTCAGCACAACTTTTTCAAGTACCTTAGACAAGCTAGGCAATTTTAAAATTGTCCGATAATTTTTTTTTAATCATATGGGTCCAGACTTGATTTTTTTAAGATAAGACTCAACAATAGCTTGCTGAAGACAAAGTGGTACAATAACATTCTGGAGACTACTATTAATAATATATCAAACACTTGGCCTGACAATATCAACACCTTCCTTAAGAATGCACAGCGAAACTGCATCACTGGGGCAGGATGATCGCTTTAAGTGGAGCATGGCATCTCTAATGTCAGAGAGTGACACCGATTCAAACTGACTAAAAGAATACATTCCAGTTATGTCTACTCACTCAGAGCTGGATTTCTCACTCAGAATGTAATAGTAATCAGAGCTGAAACCACACAAAATCATTGTGTTTAAGATGATGTTTAGATTTTGTAAATGGCTTCCAACTTTAATGGGATTTAAGATCATCAGACGCCACTGATCCGCAGCTCAGACTCGTGCTTTCATTCCAGGACAATCACTGCGCTCCGGCTCTGATCCTGTAATCGCTCTGAGAGAGAGAATCGTGTGCAGTTATTGATCTGTGTCTCTTTATCTTCACCTTCATTTCTGCTGTTCATTTGTTCAGAGAGCAGCACTTGTTGATCACTAAACAAGAGACGACGCTTTCAAAATTCTTCGTATAACTGCTGACAGTGCTTCAACACGTCAGTCGCTCTCAATAAGCGATAAACACACTGAGGCTGAAGAGGGTCTGGTATAAGAGTCGTTCTGTGTGATCCGAGGACAGTGAGGATCTGCTGCTGTTCAGCATTTGTCTCTGAAGAGTTACTGTGATTATTTATGATAAAGCATCGTCAGCGTTTGAGATATAAACAAAGGGATACGAGTTTTATCATCAAGCAATAATGAGGCAACGAAAGAACATTTGTCAGAGCTTAAGTCACTCTTTGGACATTTTTGAAGTAAATTGTTTTTTTTTAATGAATTTTCTCTTACCATTCGGTGGATTTTCTCCTCCATGTCCTGGTTGACTCTCTGTAGAGCTGCATAGCTGCTCTGAATCCTGCAGGAGAGATGATGAAGATGATGATGATGAAGTCACACACACACACACACACACACACACACACATGTCATGAGTTTATTGTGGGATCGAAGGTTTCTGGAATCTTTTTTTTTTGACTCCATTGTTGAGTTCCCATCATTGATTCTGCTCATTTCCTTGTTATTTCTGTGAAGCTGCTTTGAATCTGTATTGCATAAAGTGCTGAAATAAGTGTGACTTGACTAGTAAGTTTCAGATCATTGTGTGTGACTGTAAATCTGTACGGTGACTTTAAGCAATTCATTCAGACACAATATTTAATTCTCAGCTGCTTCATTCAGTGACTGTGTTTCTCGGACCTGCGCAGTCTCTCAGTGAATTTGTCGAGTTGGTCTTGAGCTCGTCGCAGCTCCGTCTCCAGATACTGACGCGTCGACTCGAACTCGCTCTGCAGCTGCTGCAGTTTGTGTGTGGTGCAGCCGAGATGTCTGCGCAGATCCTCCTTCTGCTCCTGCAGTAAACTACACACAGACAAACACAGGCAGATCATTTCATTTACTCATCAACAACAGTGCATCTCAACCACGGGCCCAAATATGTCTCCGAGTGATTGAGATGTAGTTATATAAACATAATCTCAATTCAAATCCGTCACTCGCTCCACAGCAAACACACTCTGTGATCAAAAGCACCAAAGATGATTTATTCATGCGCTTGTGGAATATCCATAAGTCTGAGATACTAGAGTTGTACTTTAATGACCCTCAAAATCATAAAATGAAAGAGAAATAATTATGATGGAGCAGCGTTCACTCAATCTGATTTCAGTGCATTTATGTCACATTCAGCTGTATGTGAAAGTTAAAAACTCTACACTCTAATGTTTGGTTTTACTAGCAATGCTATTGTTCTGTTTTACTGAAGTATTTCACTTTAGTAATTTACTCTGACCCAAATAAGAGACTAGTGATGAGGGTTAGAAGAGAGCGATGGACTGTAACTGTGTGTGTGCGTGTGTGTGTGTGAGAGAGAGTGTGTGAGCGAGTGAGAGAGAGAGAGAGAGTGTGGGTGTGGGGGTGTGTGTGTGGGAGAGAGAGAGAGAGAGAGAGAGAGAGAGAGAGAGAGAGAGAGAGAGAGAGAGAGAGAGAGAGAGAGAGAGAGAGAGAGAGAGAGAGAGAGAGAGAGAGAGAGAGAGAGAGAGAGAGAGAGAGAGAGAGAGAGAGAGAGAGAGAGAGAGAGAGAGAGAGAGAGAGAGAGAGAGAGAGAGAGAGAGAGAGAGAGAGAGAGAGAGAGAGAGAGAGAGAGAGAGAGAGAGAGAGAGAGAGAGAGAGAGAGAGAGAGAGAGAGAGAGAGAGAGAGAGAGAGAGAGAGAGAGAGAGAGAGAGAGAGAGAGAGAGAGAGAGAGAGAGAGAGAGAGAGAGAGAGAGAGAGAGAGAGAGAGAGAGAGAGAGAGAGAGAGAGAGAGAGAGAGAGAGAGAGAGAGAGAGAGAGAGAGAGAGAGAGAGAGAGAGAGAGAGAGAGAGAGAGAGAGAGAGAGAGAGAGAGAGAGAGAGAGAGAGAGAGAGAGAGAGAGAGAGAGAGAGAGAGAGAGAGAGAGAGAGAGAGAGAGAGAGAGAGAGAGAGAGAGAGAGAGAGAGAGAGAGAGAGAGAGAGAGAGAGAGAGAGAGAGAGAGAGAGAGAGAGAGAGAGAGAGAGAGAGAGAGAGAGAGAGAGAGAGAGAGAGAGAGAGAGAGAGAGAGAGAGAGAGAGAGAGAGAGAGAGAGAGAGAGAGAGAGAGAGAGAGAGAGAGAGAGAGAGAGAGAGAGAGAGAGAGAGAGAGAGAGAGAGAGAGAGAGAGAGAGAGAGAGAGAGAGAGAGAGAGAGAGAGAGAGAGAGAGAGAGAGAGAGAGAGAGAGAGAGAGAGAGAGAGAGAGAGAGAGAGAGAGAGAGAGAGAGAGAGAGAGAGAGAGAGAGAGAGAGAGAGAGAGAGAGAGAGGGTGTGAGAGTGTGAGAGTGTGTGTGTTCCAGTTCAGGAAAAGCTGATTTTCTATCGTCTTTAATGTTCAGAGTGGCGATACGCATCAGGAAATGTCTGTTTGGCTGTAACTGGATTTGAGCAGCGTTCACCTGCTTGATGCATCGACCACACGCGGGTCTGATGGGATCATGAGGGCGTCTAATGGCTTCAGCTGATGACATTTAGATGAAGAGCCTGATGGATGGATTGATGATTCAATAACTCGCTTTCTATTTGATTTTAGACTCTCACCTCCTCTTCTGATGTTTACAACCATTTCTTGGTGCTTTTAGTGCCGTTTTCCCAATTTAAATCTTTTTCATGTTTTCTCAAGTGTGTCTGTGAGTGTTTCCTGCAGAGACACAGACGGCTGAACGAGTCAAGAGTATTCAGCTCATCCACACACACCGTTATTCAGAGGTGTAAAGAGTACCTAAAAACCATACTTGAGTCAGCAATTCCAAAACAACTTGAGTAAAAGTCTTAGAGTATCTGATTTTAACAGTACTTAAGTTTTTTACTTATACTAAATATAGGCTCACAGATGCACTAGCCAAAGAGACATGCCAGTGATAAACTAACGTTGTGGAGAAGCTGCGGAAAACAGGCAGAGGCAAGGATCTATGTGCAGGTATTTCACGGAAAAACTAGAACAAACAATGAGCCAAAAACCAAAGGGAACAAAGAACAGAATGACTGGCAAATATACACACAGGGGGCTAACAAGCTTAACAAGATAAGACACACCTGGGGAGACTAATCAAGGGGAACCAATGAACAAACGGACTACAAACTGACTACAAACACCACGGGAGACAGGAAGTGACATAAAAGTCCAGGGCAAGGCACAGAGAGCATGAAACAAAAACAAGAAAGAGTTGATTTGTGAGGAGAGCAATCACATTTATATTCTAAAACCAAAATAAAACTGAACACCTCAAAATTACAAACCTAAACAAAAAACAATATCTTTCAAAAAGGTCTCTTCAGTATAATGGATAAATAAAATAATGTTAAGTAAAATTAAAAAGCTGAAGCCTTCTTGCAGTGGATGTGCTGGTTTCAGTCATTGCCGGCTGCAGTCATGTCCTCATCTCATATATAAAACTACGGTGGCAGAGAAGTGCAAAGCAAATCACAATTCTGAAAACAAAATAACAAATTACAAACGCAAATGCAAGTCTAAAAAACAAAATAACAATTCAGAAAGCACAACAACAATTCAGAAAACATTATAACAAGTCAGAAAACACAACGACAAATCAGACAAACCGGAAGAGGTAGGTATAGTTTGAGACAGCGCCATTGGTTTGGGATTACTCACCGCTGACTGGACGAGACATCTGTCAATCACCGTATACAGAGAAGAACCAGCGGAGAGTAATCCCAAACCAATGGCGCTGTCTCAAACTATACCTACCTCTTCCGGTTTGTTTAATTTGTCGTTGTGTTTTCTTACTTGTTATAATGTTTTCTGAATTGTTGTTGTGCTTTCTGAATTGTTATTTTGTTTTTTAGACTTGCATTTGCGTTTGTAATTTGTTATTTTGTTTTCAGAATTGTGATTTGCTTTGCACTTCTCTGCCACCGTATAAAACACCTCTGAGTCTCAAATACTTGCTAAGGAACTCGCATTCACATATAGTAGCCTTGTTGACAAGTTTGGGTGAGTAAGGGCAAAACGCAGTACTTTCAGTGACCTGTAGCAGGCAGTATCACGTCTTTTGTAGCAGAAATAAACTGCTGCAGAAAAAGCTAGGTCCATGCTAAATGTAATGTGTAACTGCAACACTCATTTCAAATGTAGTGGAGTAAAGAGTACAGATACTCGTTCAATAATGTAGTGAAGTAAAGGTTAAAAGTTGCTAATATCTTTGATACTCAGTACAACTACAAAGTACCCGAAAAGATACTCAAGTACAGTAACTAATTACATTCACTCCAATACTTTACACCTCTGCCGTTATTCAATATCACGACCACATACAGACAGACGTGAGAACTGTTACAGAATTACAACATTACAGAATTACTGTAAACACTGTCATTTCTGTTTAAAAACCATTTGATTCACTGAGATTCACTCAGACCCATTTTCTGGCCGTCTCTCACAAAGATGCTGCTTGTATTGTTGTCGGGGACTTTAATAGGACAAATCTGAAAAAAAAGTTCTCCTGAAATTCGTTCAACATATAACTTTGCCTACTCGAGCTGAGCAGACGCTTGATCCCTCTCCTCCGCTCTGCTTTCGGGAAACTGATCATATCTCCATCTCCTTCTGCCTGCATATGAAAGAAAGCTAAAGCAGGAAAACCCTGTTATCAGGTCAGTCTATAAATGGACAAATGGAGGAAGCCCTTCTCACACTTCAGGACTGCTTCCAAACCACTGACTGGAAGATCTTCCATGATGCAGCAGACACATACATTAATGAATACACTGACTCTGTTACCGATTATATCAGTATCTGCATCAAATCATTCCCAAATCAAAAACCCTGGATAAATGCTGATGTCAGGACAAACTTAAAGCACGCATTTCAACTCCGTGGTATATAGCCAGTCCAGGTATGAACTTCAGAGGGCCGTCGGGAATGCAAAGAGAGAGATAAGATGGTAGCAAACTATCAAGAATCTGACATCAATCTGATGTGGGCATGTCTGCCTCTCTATCTGATGAACCAAACATCTTCTATGCGAGGTTTGAGAATAGCAATGCCTTCCCTGCAGTGAAATTTCCAGCAGATGAGAACAAACATGTTTTAAATATCTCTCTACCTGAAGTGTTCAGAGCGTTCAGAGCGGTCAACCCACGACAATCCCCAGGTCCTGATGGTGTCCTTAAAGCCTGTGCCAGCCAGCTAGCGGAGGCTTTTACAGATATTTTTAATTTCTCCCTTAGGATGTCTGTGAGCCCCTTCTGCTTTAAGAAGACCATCATTGTCCCTCGTAAGGCTCTCCAGAGAGTCGCTGAAATCATTATAGGCACCAAACTACCCACCATATAGGACATCTTTACACGCAATGTCTGAGGAGGGCTCGCAAAATCCCCCAGCACAGAATTCAATCCAGAACCAGCAGATTGAAGAACAGCTTTTACCTACAGGCCATCAGAACTCGAAACACTCTGTAGTGCTCACTACGCGCCTTACAAATATCTATACAACACATATACCTCATGAGGACTATTTTACTTTACAAAGATCATTTGCATTTTAAAAACAAACTGCACATACTACAAGAGTACAAACGTTTTCTTTTTTCCCTTTTCTCTAATTTGTATTATATTGCACTAATGTTGCCTCAACCTAAGCATTTCAATGTGCAAATTGTCACTGACATTGTACACATGATAAATAAACTTGAATACGAGATTGAAAATAGCCATAATGCTCATCAGACGTTTGTTTGACTGTTTGTGACAATTAACACATTTTCCCTTTTTTACAGTCCTTATCATTTGCTAGTTTTAAAGCTTTAAAGTCAATATAACAGCTGCTCCTAAATGAACAAATGCACTGCAGACACTGATCTTCTTCCTCAGTATTTCTGTCTTGTTTTCCAATACAAATATCGAAACATTTTTAAATCTAGATACATTTACTTGCAAATGCAAGATGCAAATAACACATAAGACTAGAAGGCTTGTTTTATGAGAAAGGTTTGTGCTTAAAACAAGAACAAATATCAGAAAAATAACCTTCATTCAAAAGGAAAGCAACACACGTAGTAGGAGAGAGCGGGGCACAAAGTAACACTTTTTGACTTTCTCAGTTTGTGTAAATCCACATGGGGTTCAGAATATAATTGTTTTATCCACAGTAATTTTACACTTGTCTAGTACAAGTATGTCGCTTTGTTTCATAATTACAGTGTATACGTTTTTCTTTATTTACCCTCAAAAAATGGAAGTGAAATGTGACAACATGCCCCGTAGGTGGGTACATTGTAACATCTGAGGGGCACGTTGTAACATGACCATATGACAGCTTAAAATCTTATCTGATCTCATGAAAATAATATACAAGACGAACTAAAATATTTTATATATTTTTATTTAAAAAGAATTCTAATAAAATAATGGCGTTTTTTAAGAATTAAAAATAATCTGATTTTGGAGTTTGACCATGAACACATTGCAACCGTGCTTGGGACGGCCCACAGAAACCAGCAAAAATGTCTTGAAATAATAATTTCTAAACATTAAACATTGACTGTCAGTCTTTATTCACCTGTTTCTCGTTGTTTCTCATTCAAATTAATTAAAGTAAATAGTGTAAATTACATCTAATGTCATAGAAAAGCACACTGTAACGCAGCGTTACAACATACCTCATCCGCGCAACTGATGTTTAAAACCAGTTACTGTCTTCTGCTAGTTAGCAAAGCATCTAAACTGATAAATAACAGATTGGAGATTAAAATAATATCAGATTTGTCTCATTTTAAATGATTAATAAAAACAGAGATGAAAAATTTACTTAAGCCAGAATTTAGATTTTACTATGGTAAAACAAATGTTTCGTTGATATCTTCAAAAGATTTTAGAATTTTGGCACACTTTTTTTCTATATAATGTTGATATGGTAACTAATAAATACTGTAAATTCAGTCTAAAATAAGTCAAAGTTTCGCTGTTACTGTGACTTTCACAAAGCAAACTGAGTTCTCACTGACATTCAGACAATATGAACCCAGAGAATCTCAGGTGAATCGTGTCGACAGATTCGTTACAGAGACGTCACGCTGCATCGACGCTAGTGACGCTACAGGAGACCAGAGAACCATCTGTCACATGCCTAATGAGAGACGACACCCGCTGACACACACACACACACACACACACTCCTTTACAAGCAGAAAGATAAAGGCTTTTACTCTCGTTTTGCATGAAGACTCTCTCAGTTTGTGATCTGCTCTTACACAAAGATACATATTCACTGGTTAAAGCGATCGTTCACTGGAAATGTATCATTTACTCTCGCTCATGTCAATCAAACCTTTGTCTTTCCTCTGTAAAAGAAGAACAACACTGGACCCACTGCATGGACAAAAACACGGATAATTTCTCAAAACATCCTCATAAGAGTGAGAAAGTACAGATACAGGTTTGAATGGCATCAGTAAATGATGACAGAATGATCATTTTGGGTGAATGTTTCATTTAACAAACTCTTCCTGTGTCTGTAATGCTCGCTTCCTGTCTGTCTGACACACTTGCGGTTCTTCTACTAATAATGCTAATGGGAAAAAGCCAGCAGCAGGTGAAGCTCTGAATGTGTTTGTTGCTCTGGATCTGTATTCCTGTCGGACTGACGCTCAGGCCTGCAGATTTATTATCAGCTGCTTTACTCTTGTTTTCTTCTCATTCTACACACGTCAGTGAAACAGAGATTCTAGATCTCGATCCCGACGGGTTTGTGTGCAGCTGGAATATCAAATAAACATGTAGTGCAGCGATGCGACTGATTCACGTCAGAAATCAGCTCTGCTATAGCTCTCCATGTGCTCACAGACAGACGGCATGATGGGAAATCTCTGCTGACTGAAGGTCTTTCGCTGTCAGTCAGGCAGGGAAACTCAGAGGAACTAGAACCGAGAGAAAATCCACAGGAACGAGAGCTTCACATGAACACAAGATCTGTTTTCATTCGGGCTGTCAATGGATGCAAATATTTACTTGCATTTGATTGTGTGAAATTTGTCATAGTAAACACATTCAGGTCCAAGAAAACGAAATAACAGGCTGCTGCGTAACAATTCGTGTGGCCAGTTTGTCTCTTCAGATTCTCTCTTTTTTGAAGGACTTCAGTATCTGGGCTCCTGCTGACTAAACAGATTATCGAGAAAGATAAATGTACTGTAGGATGGAGACTTGATTTTATCTGCCAGTTGTTGATTGGATGTTGAGATGTGGGCGTGGCATTTACAAATGGAGGTGGATCTGAATGTGAGTGCAGTGGATTATAAGAAAGGGGCGGAGTTAAAGAACATTAAATGATTGGAGGAGACCTGCATACGTCACCAGAGAGAAACCTAAAGTTCACTGGAAGATTCAGTCATGCAGTAATTTTGATTATCAAGAACAAGGTCAAAAATTATTTTTAAAGGGGTCATATGATGTTGCTAAAAAGAACATTATTTTGTGTATTTGGTGTAATGAAATGTTTTAATGCAGTTTAAGGTTCAGAAAACACATTATTTTCCACATACTGTACATTATTGTTTCTCCTCTATGCCCCGCCTTTCTGAAACGTGTTGATTGTTACAAAGCTCATCGGTCTGAAAAGCGAGGTGTGCTGTGATTGGCCAGCTATCCAGTGCGTTGTGATTGGCCGAATACCTCAAGCGTGAGACGGAAATGTTACGCCCCTCACCATACTGTGATGCCCTGTCCGGCCGGAGCGACGAGACAAAAACATTAAAACCCATTATAAACGAGGCATT
>JADLZM010035390.1:354009-380448 GCA_018148995.1 Sinocyclocheilus maitianheensis
AAACTTGCGTACACGAGCTGAGACCAGACGTGAGATTTGATCGTAGCCACCGCTCACGTCCATATTGATAAATTCCAAGTTTTGCGTTGAAACGACCGTACGCTCAATTTTCTGTCGTATGTTCGTTTCGTAAATGAGGCCCAGTGTGTGTGTTTGGTTGTGAGGGAAAAAATGTCCTTACAAAGAAAAGTGAAGTGAGAAGTCTGACGCTTGATGACATTTCTCTCTGAGAGCTCATTAAACTCCATAAAATGACCAGCAATTACTAGCAGAGATCTCGTTATAATGAAGCACAGAAATATCACTATCAGTAACAGCTGTATTAACCTCAGAATAACCCATCATCTGTCATTCTCCATCAGTTTACCAGTGAAATATCAGTGAATAGAGCTGAGAGTAGAGACTGACAACTCAAACACACACACCAAATCATGCAGCACTTCACGTGTGTCACTCACCGTCTGTGAAGCTTGCGTGTCATGATCAGATGAGCGTGTGCACACGCGTGTTCTACCTCTAAACACACGTCAACATTCACACAGCACGAGAACAGACGGATCTCAGATTGAGACGCTACAGAGGAACCAGAGCGAGATGGAGGAGGGAGGGAGGAGGACAAACATATTCAACAGAGAGGAGAGGAAGAGGAAGAGGAAGAGGAAGTGGAAGAGGAAGATGAGGAGTGGAGAGGAGAGGAGAGGAGGAGAGGAGAGAAAGAGGACAAACATATTCAACAGAGGAGAGGAGAGGAGAGGAGAGGAAGAGGAGAGGAGAGGAGAGGAGGAGGAGAGGAGAGGAGAGGAGAGGAAGAGGAGAGGAGAGGAGAGGAGGAGGAGAGGAGAGGAGAGGAGAGGAAGAGGAGAGGAGAGGAGAGGAGGAGGAGAGGAGAGGAGAGGAGAGGAAGAGGAGAGGAGAGGAGAGGAGGAGGAGAGGAGAGGAGAGGAGAGGAAGAGGAGAGGAGAGGAGAGGAGGAGGAGAGGAGAGGAGAGGAGAGGAAGAGGAGAGGAGAGGAGAGGAGGAGGAGAGGAGAGGAGAGGAGAGGAAGAGGAGAGGAGAGGAGAGGAGGAGGAGAGGAGAGGAGAGGAGAGGAAGAGGAGAGGAGAGGAGAGGAGGGGAGGGGAGGAGGAGAGGAGAGGTGGAGAGGAGGAGAGGAAGAGGAAGAGGAAGAGGAGGGGAGTGGAGTGGAGAGGAGGAGGAGAGGAGAGGAGGAGGAGGAGGAGGAGACGAGAGGAGAGGAGAGGAGAGGAGGAGGAGGGGACGAGAGGAGGGGAGGGGAGAGGAGGAGGAGGAGAGGAGAGGAGGGGAGTGGAGTGGAGTGGAGAGGAGGAGGAGAGGAGAGGAGGAGGAGGAGGAGGAGACGAGAGGAGAGGAGAGGAGAGGAGGAGGAGGGGACGAGAGGAGGGGAGGGGAGAGGAGGAGGAGGAGAGGAGAGGAGGGGAGTGGAGTGGAGTGGAGAGGAGGAGGAGAGGAGAGGAGGAGGAGGAGGAGGAGACGAGAGGAGAGGAGAGGAGAGGAGGAGGAGGGGACGAGAGGAGGGGAGGGGAGAGGAGGAGGAGGAGAGGAGAGGAGGGGAGTGGAGTGGAGTGGAGAGGAGGAGGAGAGGAGAGGAGGAGGAGGAGGAGGAGACGAGAGGAGAGGAGAGGAGAGGAGGAGGAGGGGACGAGAGGAGGGGAGGGGAGAGGAGGAGGAGGAGAGGAGAGGAGGGGAGTGGAGTGGAGTGGAGAGGAGGAGGAGAGGAGAGGAGGAGGAGGAGGAGGAGACGAGAGGAGAGGAGAGGAGAGGAGGAGGAGGGGACGAGAGGAGGGGAGGGGAGAGGAGGAGGAGGAGAGGAGAGGAGGGGAGTGGAGTGGAGTGGAGAGGAGGAGGAGAGGAGAGGAGGAGGAGGAGGAGGAGACGAGAGGAGAGGAGAGGAGAGGAGGAGGAGGGGACGAGAGGAGGGGAGGGGAGAGGAGGAGGAGGAGAGGAGAGGAGGGGAGTGGAGTGGAGTGGAGAGGAGGAGGAGAGGAGAGGAGGAGGAGGAGGAGGAGACGAGAGGAGAGGAGAGGAGAGGAGGAGGAGGGGACGAGAGGAGGGGAGGGGAGAGGAGGAGGAGGAGAGGAGAGGAGGGGAGTGGAGTGGAGTGGAGAGGAGGAGGAGAGGAGAGGAGGAGGAGGAGGAGGAGACGAGAGGAGAGGAGAGGAGAGGAGGAGGAGGGGACGAGAGGAGTGGAGTGGAGTGGAGAGGAGAATGGAGGAGGAGGAGTGTCTTTACCTGCTGCTGCTTGCGTCTCCATCAGAGACCTGAAGAAACAGATGAAGAACACTGACGGTTATTCACTTGATTGACAGCTGTCATCAACACATCACAGAAACCTTTTGCATTCATGAGCCATTAATCACTGCTTGTTAAATAAACATGCTCATTTGGGTAGTGAGATAGTGACAAATGTGAAGACCAGCTCGCAACATTTTTGCATATATTATGAAAGAAAGAACGTGCAGAGAGTAGCAATTACAAAATTAGAATTTAACACAGCATCTGAGGAAAGCAAGTAATAATTTAGATAAAATAAAGAAATGGAAAGTGTCAATTATACAATTTCACAATTCAACTACAACGCACGTTGGGTTTCCATGTTTTATTCCAAAGACTAATTTCATAAACGTAATGTTTTTTTTCTACTGTAGAAACTGTATTTTCTATCCTCTAACCCTACACCTAAACCTGCCCCTCACATAAAACTACAGGCCTTTTTAGATTTTCAAAACACTTCATTCTGTATGATTTATAAGCTGTTTTCCTCATGGGGACCTTAAAAAATGTCCCCACAAGGTCAAAATTTACTGGTGTTACTATCTTTTGGGAATACCAGGTACACAAAAACACACACCGTCGTTCTGCCGTTTCAGTGCATTGACACCTTGAGGAGAGGAGAGGAAGAGGAAGAGGAAGAGGAGAGGAGAGGAGAGGAGTGGAGAGGAAGAGGAAGAGGAAGAGGAAGAGGAGAGGAGAGGAGAGGAGAGGAGGAGGAAGAGGAGAGGAGAGGAGAGGAGAGGAGATGAAGAGGGAGAGGGAGAGGAGAGGAGAGGAGAGGAGAGGAGTGGAGAAGAAGAGGAAGAGGAAGAGGAGGAGAAGAGAGGAGTGGAGATGAAGAGGGAGAGGAGAGGAGAGGAGAGGAGGAGAAGAGAGGAGTGGAGTGGAGATGAAGAGGGAGAGGGAGAGGAGAGGAGAGGAGAGGAGAGGAGAGGAGAGGAGAGGAGAGGAGAGGAGAGGAAGAGGAAGGTCAAAATTTACTGGTGTTACTATCTTTTGGGAATACCAGGTACACAAAAACACACACCGTCGTTCTGCTGTTTCAGTGCATTGACACCTCGAGCAGCCTTAATCTGAGACTAGCGTTTCCTGCAGAATGTCTTCATAACACACAACCCAAAACTGTCATATGGCAACCATCCACTATATTCACAAACACTGAGTAACTCCGCTCACAGCTGAACGCCTGTCATTCCCTGTCACACACTGTTTCCTCAATGCATTTATTTCTGAACGAGAAAATCCCGTCACGCACACTGTTATCCAGAATATCTGAAAAACACACGCATCCGCCCACCAGAGCTGAATCAGCCCAGACTCACTATGCTTCGCTTCAGTTTGGTCTCACTGTCTGTAATGCAACAGGGACATTATGATGAATTCTTTGCTCGATCCACGATTCATATCATTTCTGTTGTTTTAGCATTGCACAGCCTTTATGATTGGCATTTGAGAAGGAGCACTTCCATATAAAAAAGATCAAATGAATTATTAATACGGCTGCTGTTCCCCGGCAGATGAGAGAAGTGTGTCCAGACAGCGGCGGCTCCAGTGTGAATAATAGGAAACGCTGTTGTATTTTTAATAAGTGCTGTCACAGAGCAGCGATGGGCTCGATTACTCCTGTGACCTTAAAATAATCTTCGATAAGATGCCTTGCACATTGTTTTAAAGGACGATATATTTTATTAAGTCAAGTAACTTGCATTTGATGAATTGTCATACCAATACAGCAAAAGAATCCAAACCAGTTCCTTCAGAAAGTGAACAAAGAGCAACAGGAATAAATGACCGATCATCCAATCACTCCTTAAGATCATCTAGTGCTGGATTGTTAATTTATCCTTTTTTTTTTCCAGGAAGGTCCCAGTGAGATAAAAGAAATCTCTTCTTCCAGGGAGTCCTGGCCAAGATGACCGTACAAAAAAATTCACATAAAATTTCACAAACATACACCTCACAAGACAAAATTACATATAACCAAAGCAAAAGCAATAATCATAAATCAGTAAATTAATTAAAACAACAACATGATTCATTTGCTAAACACTGCACAAAATTTTTTTTTTAAATATTAAAAGAAAGAATTGTTTCTAATGGAGTTACAGTTTGAAATTCATTCCACAACCACGGAGCACAGTAAGAGAAAGCTGATTTCCATGCTCTGAATGTATCCTAGGTACCCTTACCAAAAAGTAGTATACTTCAAGTTTATTTTAGTATGTATACTTAAGTAAAGTTCAAGTATATTTTTAAGTATACTTTATGTAGTAAGTATACAAATATCGGTGTACTAGTAGTATACTTGTAAGTGTACTATTTCAATACTCCTTGGGACTAAATTGGCCCACTTTCTAGTATATAAAGTATATTTTAAGTATAACAGTAGTAAACTTTGAGTACACAACTAGTTTACATCAAAATGTTTAGTTTGTGCTGCAACTATACTAAAAGTGAACTTATAGGTACACTGATAGTTTACTAATTAAATACTTGTAGTAGCATTTTTAGTACACTTTGAAGTATAATCTCAGTAAACTACTAGTTTAGTAGTTTTATACTGCAAGTATACTTGTAAGTTTTCTTTAAGTGAACTTTAGATTATACTTTAAGTATACTACTATGTCCCTATTTAGGTGTTAATTTGTATATATTTTGTTATGAATATCTGAACATACAAAACACCAAAAGAACAGGGTATCTGCTTGTAAACAAAAACATTTTATTCTAGCTTCATGCATTCTTTTTTAAACACTTGAATGTGGATAAGTTTCATAAATAAAAAATAAAGACTTAAACAGCATTTTGAACAAAAAGCTGAAAAAAGACTATGAATTGGATTCAGAATGATAATCAAAACGTAGATAGAGACCCCAAAGCTTGACAGTCATTATTACCTCTTCGTTGGTCGACATTTTATTCCATAACGTTGCACAGTTTTGATGCTGTTTTATGTCTGATGATCGTGTTAGATTACATGTGGAAGCATCTGTTGTTTCGGTTTCTTCTTCACTTGTGTTTTTTGGGAATTCTGTACAGAAGATGTGTACTAGCGCCCGCTACAGTATAACAATGAAAACATGGATTCTAGGAACACAATTATAGCTAAAATATATTTAGACTTTTTCTAAGTATAAGTCAAGTATACTTAAATGTCATTTTAAGCCCATTTATGAGAAGTACATAAAAAGTAGACTAAAAGTATACTTTCCTATTTTTAGTTTAAAAGAAGTATACTAATAGCACACTTGAATAAACTTCTTTTTCATAAGGGATATTTCTAATTGAATCCCATTTGATGATCTGGTGATATAATTCTTTCTACGTAGGCATAAAAGACTAGAGATGTAATTTGGAAGCATGCCCAACAATGCCTTTACAGTATACACTAACATATGTGATTTCCTTCTTTGATATAAAGAGGACCAGCCTACTTAATTATACAGCAAACAATGATGAGTACGTGAGCAAGCATTTGTTATAAATCGCAATGCAGCATGGTAAACACTACCCAGCCTTTTCAATAAATACGTAGAAGCATGCATGTAAATAACATCTCCATAATCCAAAATGGGTGAAAATGTACTCTGTATAATTTGCTTTCTAACTCCAAAGGAAAAACTTTTTTTTTGCCAAAATAGAAAACCCAATCTTGGTTTAAGTCTTTTCATCAAGTAATCAATATGTACATTAAAAGCTAACTTCTCGTCAAGCCATACTCCTAAATATGTATAAGCTGTTACTCTTTCTATGAGCAGGCCATCAATAGTAAGAATTGATGGATCAGAGGACAAAGATCGACTACGAGTAAAAATAATATATTTAGTTTTATTTACATTTAGAAGTAATTTCAGTTGTAGTAAGGTATGCTGAAAAGCATAAAAAGAGTCCTGAAGAATTTCAATGGCTTGAGACAAAGTGGATGCAGCTGAATAAATAACTGTATCATCAGCATAAAAATGTAACTTTGCAGAGTTTATTCCCTGACCTAAATTATTAATAAAAATAGAAAAAAGAGAAAAAAGATGAAATTTAATGATTCATAAATTTAGTTTAGTCACTATGGGTGCCAGGTCTTTTGGTGTCGTGGCTCCCAGGTTGTGAAATGCTCTGTCTCAAGACATCCGTCAAGCTTACGCCCTACTTTCTTTGTTTCAAAACCTTTTAATATTACTCTTCAGCTCTTGGTCTGTGAACTATAGTTTGGTAAAGACATGCTAGAACAACACATATGCAGTAAGTCATTTGTGTTGAGCCGCTGAATAGGTAGAGTGTTTCAAGAGGGTATATGGGTTAATTCCTCAGAGACTCACCATGATGGCGCTCACAGCAGGTCTCGGGAGCGAGGTGGTGCGGTGCGGTGGCCGTGGTGGCCCGTCGGAGCGCTTTGAAACAGGACTCGGGCATCCGCGAGAAGATTTGCCACTCGTCTGTAAAGTTCTCTTCTCCACGTCTCGTAGATGTATGGAGCTCACTTCATCTTCCCTCCTTACTCTGTCTATGTCAGTCTCTAGGTAGGTACTTCCTAACGTTTCCAAGAACAGTGGTTCCTCTTGAGTTTTTCTAAGGGTCTCGCTGGCATCCAGAATCTTACAGCTCGGCATGCACTTGGCCCACTTGTACATGTTACTGTCCCTGGAATTAGAGGCAGAATCCCTACTGGAACCAAACCAAGGACTGGAAACTGGTGTTAAGTTTAGGCATTGGAGAGACGATGTTTGCGGACAAGGCTGCTCCTTCTGACGAATAGGCGCTCCGAAGGCTTGCAGACACTCAGGTTCCAGGACCCTACATGTAACCTCATCAAGAAACTGAGAAAACTTGAGCTTCTCTTCAATCTTCTGCTCTAAGTCGGATGACGCCGTTGAAGCAGCGGAGGTGCCCTGACTCGACAACGAGTCCCTCCGCCCTGCATCGACCTGCTCCGCTCGCTCCTGGCTCTCCGATCCCACCACACTTCCCTGGCAGCTGTCGGAGTTCTGGTAGCCTGTCTCGGAATCGCTCGTACCCTCAGGTCTACTCACAGAGATGGCACGCACCCGGAAAACCTCCTCGCTGTGCTGCTTAATGGAGCTGCGCAGGAGACAGGTGGCCCCGGAGCTCCAGCTGTTAGTGTCCCAGCTGTCGTCCTCACTGGAGCTGCTGCTGCGCTGGCTGGAGCTGGAGCTCCGGAGGCTCGGGCTGGTGCTGCGCAGACTGAGACTGGAACTCTGCAGTGTTGAGGACGTAGGAAAGCTTTTGAGGCTGACCACCGAACCCTTTAGGCTTGACAAGGAACCTTGCAGGCTGGAGACAGAGCCCTTCAGATTGGAGGTGGAACCAGGCCTGTGCAGGGTAGGCGAGGAAAGGCTGGACGGACAGCGTGGCTGCGGCTCTTCGTCCAGGTCGCTCTGGCATCCCGAGAACACTGGACAAGAGGCTGTTGAAGAACAGGAGCCGCGTTCCTGCCGGCTGGACGCTGTCTTGGGCCTCGGCTGCCTCTTCAGGGTGGACACCGTCCCGTTGACCGTAACCCCTCGTCCTGTTTTCGATGAGCCGTTCTGCATTTTCGCCTCCATTATTGGTGTGCATAGAAAACTGGACCATGATGAGCTGGGCTGGCTAGATTTCGATAGCTTTCACGCCCCAGTCCTCTCTTGCACAGTTGCCCTAAATGCATTTACCTCCCGTGATGAGCGTGACACACTTTCTCAAACGCTCTCTCGGCTCTGCAGGGACAAACGCATACAGCTGTTAAAACATGCAGATGCACCGGTCAGTTTTCTGAATATGGAGACACCTGTCAAAAGTGAAAACGCAATCTTGCTGGTGGAGACATAGCGAACAATCCATCCATATGTGTTCTGGTAGAGTCTAACATGAGTCCTGGTTAACTTTCCAGGTCAGTTGCTCTTTAGAACAGGCCATTGATCATGATGCCACATGATGGACGGGATGTGGGGCAGAACTTGAGTTCCATAAATCGATTCCTCATTGGAGTTGTTGATTACAGTGTTAGAGGCAACTGTGTGATCAGTATGGCTGCTTGATGATGTCTCTGTTTTTACATTTTATACTATAGGTTGAAGGCTGCCGGTTTGCATGTAGTTTAATGGAGCTTCAGAGCCAAGTGCAGCTGAACTAAAGTGAAGAAATGAAGAACATTCAAAGTGACGATGTAAACCTGAGACTAGCTAAAAGCAATGGGATAGCAGGTGTGGAAAAGGGATGTGAAGTGAAGCTACAGTAATAAAATTTAGATCTGTAGGCGCTCTTATTTCATTCTGTGACAAATACACATAAGGGAAAACTGATATATCAAAAAGATATTGGTTTTGAACATATGTCCTGGTCGGATTTCCATATTGCCTAAAATGTGCAGGTTTTGGCTTTGTGTTCCTAATGTTTTCATACTTGCTGAAGGTAATGACTGAAAAGTAGTTTGACCAATAGCATGCAGGAATTGTACATAATCATCCAATTGTGGCGTGGGAGAAAGTGGGCTATACAGAGAACAGCCAAAGCTATTCAAATAAACTTACATATAGTGTATGAAGACTATAGAGAGATCATCAATAGGAGAGCAAAACCAAAACCTGCATTTTAGGCAATTTAGAAATCCCAGCCAGGACATATCTGGGAAAAAGAGTATGTATGGTCACCCTAGGATAGTTCAACCAAACATGATCATTCTGTCATAATTTACTCTCCCTCATGTTGTTCCACACCTGTAGGCCTTTCGTTCTTCTGTGGAACATGAGGATATTTTAAAGAACACTGGAACACTGGAGCCCATTCACTGCCATTGACATTTTGTGTTGCACAGAAGACACAAAGTCAGACAGGTTTGGAATGACGTGAGGGTGAGTAAATGATCTTTTTAGATGAACAGTACCCTTAAGGTGACCAGTTCAATCTCTGATTAAAGAAAGTTTAGTGCCGTATCAACTAATGACAGCAAGCTATTGAATCAATGCCAATCTGAAGGCTGAAACTAAGAAACGTCTGGCCTACTGAGCACCTAAAGCATATATTTTGCAGTCTCTTGGGTCATTGAATGCCCATGGAGTCACATAAATTTAAGAGACAATAAAATGGAACATTGTTTAGAATGAGTGATGACTGAACTGTTGGAGTGAGGGAGGCTGGCGGATTCATCAATAGACACGTCAATAGACCCTTAAGCAATATGCTGAGCAGCACATGGAGAGTTCAGCACAAAAGAGTCTGTCTCACACACACACACAAACACTGACCATCTTGCTGAGGATGATTTTAGATGACGTCCGCTCTGTGCTGCTGTTTGCATGTAGAGCGCCTGTGTGCAAACACCAACATTGTGTATAAAACCTCTGTAGTAATATTACACTTATTTTACCTTTTTTTTTTAAATAGTTCGGGTTATCTAAGCATATGCATATATATATAAAATAGACAATACGAAATTGCACTAAAATCATTTGGTAGGGGTTCATCTGCTGTAGAACTGTAGAAATCAATAGACATAAGGAAGATTAGATTAGCGTGTTGTGGTTGGTGTCATTTTGCCACAGTACTCCCTTGTTGTTGTTGTTTCATTTTTCTATCCTCTATGTAAAAATCAAAAGATTGTGAATCTCAAGGGAAATTTCAGCTGCTGCGAGAGCCGATCATTAAAGTCAATGGAGCAAAACCTCCTGTAGTGCGAGAAACATACGCGGATGATCGCTGTTTGCTTTATGCTTTAGTGGTGATCAATAACTGTCTTAAAGAAGCCAATGAAGAGATTCAGAAGCAGAAATCAGATACTCAGAAACTTCTGTGTCTTTACTGTGTTTGTTGGCACAGCCATTTTGCGTATAATAACCGATAAATTATATTTATTAATACGGAGGGAAAAACATGCTCACTACTCGGTATTCTGATGAACCGGAACTGCCTTTATTTGCATATGTCCCTTTTTGGAAGACAGGTCACATGACATGAGCAGTGTGAGGGCACACCCAATACAAACGTTAACACCCCCACTTGCTCTCATACTGTACAGTACTGTATATTATAACAACATAACATATAGATACAGTCTTGCATCTCCCTTGTGTTGGATTTACATACCAAACATAAAACTTTTGAATTTTTCTAGTTTACATTTTGTCACTGGTTTAGTCATGACATCAGCCACCATTTCTTCTGTGGGACAATACTCAACTGTCACTTTGCCATCACTGAGTACTGATCTAATGACATTATATTGTACATCGACATGCTTGCATCTTTGACGACACACTGGATTCTTTGATAGAGCAATGGCACCTTGGTTATCTTCAAAGATTTGTACAGGCATATATAGACAGTCATTTTCCATACTGTTCAACAACTGTACAAGATACATGCTTTCTTGTGCGGTTACAGCCAGTGCCATATACTCTGCTTCACATGTGGATAAAGCAACTGTGGACTGTTTCTTTGACTTCCAAGAGATCAGAGGACCATCTTGAGTAAGACTAAAACAGTACCCTGTTGTACTCCTTCTGTCATCTAGATCTGACGCCCAGTCAGCATCACTGTATGCCACAAGTTTAAGTTTTTCATCACTTTTCTTGTAACATAGTTCATGATCAATTGTACCTTTCAAGTACCTCATTACATGTTTAACTGTAGACCAGTGTTGTTCGTTTGGGTTAGACAAATATTGAGACAGTTTACTAACAACCCAACTTAGATCAGGTCTAGTACATGTCATCAGATAGATCAAACTACCTACTGCCTCACGGTACTTCTTAGGATCAACAGGATCACTATCACTGCTGTAATCCAGCTTTTGCTCACATGGTGTCCACCTGGGTTTACAATCTGACATACTGAATCTCTCTAGTATCCTCAAAATGTACCTTTTCTGGTTCATTTTTATGACTCCTTTACTTTGATTGAAATCAATTCCCAGAAAATGTTTGAGTTTTCCCAGGTCTTTCATTTTAAATCTTGATGTCAGCATCTTTTTCACATTATTCAGTAAATCATTGTCACTGGCAGCAATAATCAGATCATCTACCCAGATTATTACTGTCACTCTCTCTTTTCCAGTTTGTTTACTGTACACACAGTGGTCAGCTGAATTCTGAACAAAATCATTCTCACTGAGGTAATCATGTAACATTTTGTTCCAATTTCTCCCTGACTGCTTTAAACCATAAAGTGATTTGTTCAATTTACAGACTAGTTTACCACCCAAGTCTGACTTCACTTCAAATCCTTCCAGCTGCTCCATGTAAATCTCACAATCAATTGGAGCATGCAAGTATGCCGTTTTTACATCCATTTGGTGGAGGTCAAGATCATATTGTGCTGCCATTTGCATCAAGGCTCGTATTGAAGTGATATTTGCTGTTGGGGAGAATGTCTCTTTGTAATCTACACCCATCACTTGACTATAGCCTTTAGCAACATATCTGGCCTTGAATGTCTTGGTCTCATCTGTATTATTTTTGATAGCATAAACCCATCTACCCCCCACTGCATGTTTACCTTCTGGTAGAGTAGTTAGGGTAAATGTATCATTTTCCTGTAGAGAATTAATTTCCTCTTCCATGGCCTTAACCCACATCTGTGACTGGTTTGAACTCATAGCTTCCTTGAATGTTTGTGGTACGTCACACACTCTGTAACAGTAGTCAATATTAGTTAGAATCTGATCATCACACTCAACATCAGATACATAATCTGTCAAATACTGGGGAGCTCTCCTATTTCTTTTAGGATAACGCATACTTTGATCCCCTCCCTCTGTCTGAGCACTACTCTGATTCTCAGTCTCAGATTGAGGTTCATGAGTGTTTTCTGAAGTCTGATCAGCTATGTTCTGTTTGGTCTGGGAGGACACATATCTTTCCCCATGAGAATCGTCATCTGACATTGAAATGTCAGTCTGTGTCTGATGTTCAGTAACACACCTTGTAATGCATTTTACAAGCCTGTGCTTGAGAACCTTTCCTGTGTCTGGATAATAAACCAGGTATGCCGGACTGTTTTTGTCATACCCTACAAAAATCCCTTTTTCACATCGTGCATCCAATTTCTTTTTGTCTTGTTTGTATGCATAGCATGCTGAACCAAATACTCTCATTTTTGAAAGATCAGGTTTCTTCCCTGTCAGTGCATAGTATGGGGTTTGGTGTATTCGGTTATTGTAGCACCTGTTGCGAATTACTGCAGCAGTCATTACAGCATAGGTCCACAACATCTTGGGCAGACTGCTCTCTAAGAGCATGCATCTTGCCATCTCAAACAAGGTTCTCCAATTTCTCTCAGCAGTCCCATTTTGGTGGGGTGAATATGGTGCTGAGGTCTCGTGCCTAATACCGTTCTTGCTTAACAGTGACTGAAACTCTTTAGCCATGAATTCTGACCCATTATCTGGCCTAACACACTTTATGCTCCCATAAGGGGCTGTATCAGCAATGAATTTTTCAGTGGCCTTTGCAGTGTCACTTTTAGCTTTTAAAAAGTACACAAACACTGCACCCGAGTAGTCATCAGTAAATGCTAAAGCATACTTAAAACCATCTTTAGCCTCTGGGTCAATTGGACCAGCTAGGTCTGTGTGCACTAGTTCAAGTGCAGCCTTAGCTCGTGTATCAGGTTCTCTGTTTCTACTTTGAACAAATTTACCTTGTGTGCAAATTTCACAGCTTAGGTTAGATTTTTCCATTTTTCCCTTGATTTTCATTCCCTCAACTACATTCTGCAATTTGGAAACATCATCATAATTGCAGTGACCAAGGATTTCGTGCCAGGTTTGAATGTCATAACATCCGTTACAACTATCACTGTCTTCGTTCGCAGTGTTCAGATAGTACAGTCTATTGTAATCATGTATGCAAAATTTAGTACCGTCCTTATGAATGAGTTCGTCTTTTCCTTGTTGCCCTCAAAATAGAGCTTTCCTACCCTCGTCCGCGGCATCTCTCATGACAAGAGACAGACTTTTGTCATCTAGGTACTGAATAAGTTCAGCATATGCTTCCTCGTTTTTATTGGCATCATCATCTTCATCACCACGTGCTGGGGGCTCTGATAACACTGTGTCTTTCAGTCCTAGTAAACGCATGTGGCCTAGTAATTTTGTTTCCCAAAGTTCGTAGTTCTTTTCATCTCCGTCGAAATATAGTCTATTCCATTGGTTACCCGCTTCTCTCCTGGGCCCATAACCTGTTGGCACAGCTATTTTGCGTATAATAACCGATAAATTATATTTATTTATATATGCTCACTACTCGGTATTCTGATGAACCGGAACTGCCTTTATTTGCATATGTCCCTTTTTGGAAGACAGGTCACATGACATGAGCAGTGTGAGGGTACACCCAATACAAACGTTAACAGTGTTTGAATCTGAACGGTCATAAGCAGAAAGTCTCTTGTGCACAGCAGATGTCAATGCAATGCACACGACCACAATTCTGAGAAAATCTCTGGTGTTATCGAGACATCAGATGATTTATCTCATCCTAATACATGATATGTATTTGACAGATGCTTTTATTCAAAGCAACTTGGTTTGCAGTGCAAGTTGGACTTTTTTCAGTTCAATGCATTAATTGAACAAATGTAGAGCTTGAATGCAGTGCAATTATGTGGGAATCGAACCCATGACCTTATCTCGAGATTAACTTGAGTCTCACGTCAGAATGATCCAAATTCAGTGATTGTCTCTGGTATTAATGTGTCAGCTAGCCGATGACACTACTTTGTTTCTAAAAGATGAATCACAAATACCGATTGCTATAGAACGCATTGTTTTTATCTAAAGCTTCCAGTTTAAAGTTAAATCTTGATAGATGTGGTTTGTTAGCTGTTAAGACTTGTTCTTCTCCTTATCTTTACAGTATTCCAGTTAACTCACAGGTGACCTATCTTGGTGTATCTGTAAGGACGATAAAGTCAGATGTAGATTACATTTTGACCAAGTTGTTGGATTGGAAAGCTTAAAGGAAATTCAATTCATGGTTACAGAGAGATTTATCTCGAAGAGGCCGAACCCTCGTTGCTAGAGCTGAGGGTATACTGCATATCTCTCTATATCTCTCTTTATTTGTAGATAAACCTGTTTGTGCAGACGTTGATTGAAGGATATTTGAGTTTCTGTGGAAGCATAGGAGACAAAAAGTCTGTTGTTATAAATAAATATGAATGTGGTTTATATTTGCTTCCTTAATACTTTTAAGATAAATTGGTTAAAGCAGTACTTAACAAATTCTTTATTATGTAAATATTTAATAAATAATAAGGTAAAGGATGTTTATAATTTCATATTTTTTACCCTGTTAAGCTCTGTTTAAAAGAATGTTTCCAGATATTGATCCTGTGTCTCATCTCTTTTTGGGAATATACATAAACTCTTTTATTTTGGAAGGATTTCTGTATTTTTCTACATGCTTTTCTTCACAGAGTTTCTCTTTGTTCTACAAAGATGTTTTATTTGGTCATCACAACTTTGCTAAAGAAGACAAGGACCAATAGTTTTTGATACACTTATTTATTATTACAGAAATGTAAGCTTCAAGGTGCTAAGCCCTACTTTCCTGTTTTCTGTAAGGAACTTAAACCCTATCTGGACACTTAAAACTGTCTCACTGTGTCATTTTTATAATGTTTTCTTCTCTGATTCGTGTATAACCTCAACACAGATCCATCGTTTAATTATACTGCAGTGACTCCAAACTTGGGAACAAACTTGAGAACTCATTAATCACCTTGCCAAATGTGATATTGATTAATGTGTGTCTACCTGATCACAATCACATTTCTTCATCCACAGTGACAACAACACAATCATACTAATATACTTTTAAGATATTCACTGGATTGAACACAGCTATATTTAACACTAAGCACTCTATGAAGCAGTGTTTCGGATGCCAGCTAGTAATTACTGTCAGGTCAGTTTAGTTTGTGCACGTTCACTATTGTATCAAAGCAGCTCACAGAAAACAGTGTCTTGTGAGTAAAGCTCTCATTGTTTTCTTTTCTGCACTCTTCATCATTCATGTTGCATTGCTGCATTTCATTTCCTTCAGTTGGTAAAACTGTGAAAATGCTATGTACAAGTTGCACGATCTCTTGCATTAAAGAACGCAGTCCACTTTATTTTTGGGATAATGCTATAAAATCAATGCAGTTTATTGAAGGGTCTGTGGGGGGTCATGACCTTTCACACACATCTCATATGCATATCTCAACAGAAACTGCTCTTTTGTAAAGTGTGTTTCAGCATCCTCTAGTGGACAACATCAGACACTCATTAAGCTGGTTTGTTATGAGATCAGAAGTGCTGAATACGGGTTGGAGCCAGAATCTGTGCCTCCTTTCAGCTCGCATTTTAGCTTCTGCATATTCAAGTTCGGCACTGCGACGACACACACAAGAACCAATGAAATGTGTGCACCGTTTCTGCTCCGCCATTTTTCCTTATATGGCACTGAGCGCTGAACTGCGCAGGTGTATCAGGCAGAAAATAATTAGACCTTCTCCTCACACAAACCCCTACTATGACTTGCATTGCAGACCACACACTCTTATATTGCTTTTTAATTGCGTTTGGAGCTTGACAGCAGATGTGCTGTGGCTCTCACACTATCTATACATTTACATTCATGCATTTGGCAGACACTTTCATGCAAAGTGACTTATTGTATTCAAAGTACACGTTTACATTTTATCAGCTCTTGCTTTCTCTGGGAATCAGACCCTTGGCCTTGGCATTACTAGCGGCATAATCTAATGTTTGAGCTACAGGAACGTCTGTACCCAGATAACAGGGATCGTTCTCAGACCTTTGGCAAGGTTCTCTAAATGTTATGAACAAACGCTGAAAAGCTGACAGGTGTGTGTGTGTGTGTGTGAGAGTCTGTGTGTGTGTGTGTGAGTGTCCGTCCGTGTGTGTGTGTGAGTGTCTGTGTGTGTGTGTGTGAGTCTGTATGTGTGTGTGTGTGCGTGTGTGTGTGTGTGAGTGTGTGTGTGCGTGTGAGTGTGTGTGTCAGTGTGTGTGTGTGTGTGTGTGTGTGTGCGTGTGAGTGTGAGTGTGTGTGAGTGTGAGAGTGAGTCTATGTGTGTGTGCGTGTGAGTGTGTGTGTCAGTGTGTGTGTGTGTGTGTGTGTGTGTGCGTGTGAGTGTGAGTGTGTGTGAGTGTGAGAGTGAGTCTATGTGTGTGTGCGTGTGAGTGTGTGTGTCAGTGTGTGTGTGTGTGTGTGTGTGTGTGCGTGTGAGTGTGAGTGTGTGTGAGTGTGAGAGTGAGTCTATGTGTGTGTGCGTGTGAGTGTGTGTGTCAGTGTGTGTGTGTGTGTGTGTGTGTGTGCGTGTGAGTGTGAGTGTGTGTGAGTGTGAGAGTGAGTCTATGTGTGTGTGCGTGTGAGTGTGTGTGTCAGTGTGTGTGTGTGTGTGTGTGTGTGTGCGTGTGAGTGTGAGTGTGTGTGAGTGTGAGAGTGAGTCTATGTGTGTGTGCGTGTGAGTGTGTGTGTCAGTGTGTGTGTGTGTGTGTGTGTGTGTGCGTGTGAGTGTGAGTGTGTGTGAGTGTGAGAGTGAGTCTATGTGTGTGTGCGTGTGAGTGTGTGTGTCAGTGTGTGTGTGTGTGTGTGTGTGTGTGCGTGTGAGTGTGAGTGTGTGTGAGTGTGAGAGTGAGTCTATGTGTGTGTGCGTGTGAGTGTGTGTGTCAGTGTGTGTGTGTGTGTGTGTGTGTGTGCGTGTGAGTGTGAGTGTGTGTGAGTGTGAGAGTGAGTCTATGTGTGTGTGCGTGTGAGTGTGTGTGTCAGTGTGTGTGTGTGTGTGTGTGTGTGTGCGTGTGAGTGTGAGTGTGTGTGAGTGTGAGAGTGAGTCTATGTGTGTGTGCGTGTGAGTGTGTGTGTCAGTGTGTGTGTGTGTGTGTGTGTGTGTGCGTGTGAGTGTGAGTGTGTGTGAGTGTGAGAGTGAGTCTATGTGTGTGTGCGTGTGAGTGTGTGTGTCAGTGTGTGTGTGTGTGTGTGTGTGTGTGCGTGTGAGTGTGAGTGTGTGTGAGTGTGAGAGTGAGTCTATGTGTGTGTGCGTGTGAGTGTGTGTGTCAGTGTGTGTGTGTGTGTGTGTGTGTGTGCGTGTGAGTGTGAGTGTGTGTGAGTGTGAGAGTGAGTCTATGTGTGTGTGCGTGTGAGTGTGTGTGTCAGTGTGTGTGTGTGTGTGTGTGTGTGTGCGTGTGTGTGTGTGTGTGTGTGTGAGTGCGTGTGTGTTTTGTCCTGTGTTGTGACTTTCTGTTTTGTTAGGGATGTATGCACAAGTGTCAAAGTGATAAATGTATTTTTTTTATCTAAGACATATATTCTATTCTATTCTATTATATTCTATTATATCCTATTATATTATATTATATTATATTATATTATGACATTGTTAATAAATGCCTGGTTTAATATTTAAAAATATTTTAATAGTTTTATTGTTAGAGGTGGATTTCAAGCTTTCATGTTCATGTTACAATGTGGCCTGCTTATGAAGGCTGTATTCATCTTGTAAGCAAGCATCTATCAAGAACATACATGGCATACATATTTTTCAAATATAATTTATTAATTAACAACAAACATTTATTTATTTATTTAAATGTTTAATTAATATATGTTTTTAATATAGTTCCAAAAAAGAGCTCAGAATAACTGAGACAAGCCTAAAATGCAAAGTTCTCCCAAACAAAGAGAGAGAAAAATATAAATATATAATAACAAATAAATAAAATAAGTCGCAGTGGAGCATATTCAGACATATATAATCATTCACTTCTAGTTTTAAATCATCACGACAAGTTCTTTAGGAATCTATATGCAATTATTCAAAGTCAAATTAGCATAGTCCAAACATATATTATTTAAGAATGCAGCATTTATGCCAAAAATAATTTCACAAGTTTATGCCATTTATTTTTTTATTTTTATTTTTTTAAATGAAGGAAATGTCTATCCAGCACGTCAAAATATGTTTCCTTGGAGCAAAAGTTAAAATACTGAAAAGTCTCGTATGATATCTGTTCACAATTTTTGTAATCATAATTAATATAATAGTAAATATTTCCAGTAGTGTGCAATTTTATTCCGGTACATTGGAATTTTGTGACGCGAGCAGATGCAGTGATACTTTTTTTTTATATATATATTTAACAGTGCAAACTATACTCTCAATCTTCACATACGCACATTCATAATGTCACAGAGATCATCATATCTCCAGCAGTGTGATGTTACTACAGTAAAACCCTGTGAATCAGTGTAATGCATCTGAACGCGTGGTGAAGCTCACAGGTGTCATGAGACTTCAGGCTGTTTATGGACGTGTTCAGACGCACCTGCTGTTAGATCATGTTCTTCATGAGATAGTGAGATCTAATTCTCGCTGATATACATCAGTGTGTGTGTGTGTGTGTGTCTGTGTCTGGAAATAGAGCAGGAGAATGTGGTCTGTTGCCATGACAACCGCTGCCTGCATATAAAGCCTGGCTCAGTATCCACCAGGACACAATTATTTTTCAGAGGTACGACACACAAAAGAGACGCACTGATGAACAGAATGCAGCAAACAACTGATGCATGTGAACATCGGCCGCATATCTCTGAGAATACAGATCTTCTGATAGATATGAATGAATTCTGCAGGTGTATAGAATTAAAAAGATGAAGAGTTTTCAGCTGCTGCAGTTTCTGATAGTTAAGCTGTGGTCCTGTTTGACGTGTGAATAACAAACACTGTGATGAGATCAGTTACTGTACTTATTAAAACCCACACAGATCATATGGATTTACATCTTATTCTATTAAACCCACACACTCACACTCACACACACACACACACACACACACACACAGAACAGGACGATTGAATGTCGATCAGCATAACGAGCGCTTTATGAAATGAGGAACTAAACTCTTTGATGCTTTGAATTAATAATCATCACAGACTGGAAATCCATCTGATATCGAGCATGTTTGTCATTTTAAAGTGGCTTTGATTGGCTTTTTTTCTCTTTGTTTCTTCATAAACCGGAGCTCATGCGTCTCTGTACAGATCAGACGCTCTTATGACTGATAAGATTCAGCTTTACTCTTATTAAAAGCCATCTAATAATTATCGTATTGTCCTCATAATCAGGCAGCAGGATTCATCAGCCGTGATTAATGCTCCTGTGAATAAAGTGTGAATCTGTGTCAGATTAGAAATCTCATTTTCTAATGAATGATGTCAAACAAAGACAGATTCATTTGTGCAAGTACAGTGCAACATCCAGTTAATATTCAAGTATTATCTGCCAATTAAGACTCATAATAATCATCAGACTTCACGGTATCCAGTCTGATGAAATACTGCGTCTGTCGTTCACAGCGCAGCTGACCGTAAAAACATGAGCACACACTGGGTATGCTTTCATTCATCGCTGCTTTAACACTAATGAAGTGTGTGAATGAGAACAACCACCCGACAGGATCTCACTGCTCGGTATTAAAAGCTGTAAGTGTCACGACAGACTCTAAAATCAGAAGAACGTTTTCTCAAAAGTCTGCTTCTCATGTGGGATCGTCCTCGACTCTTTTCTACTCAGGATTTTTGTCTTGTTTTGCAGTACAGTACATTAACCTGAGAAGCAACATGACTTAAGATATTAAGTCTTCATTTCTGAAAACTGATCAAAAAGGTGTGAGTTTATGATTAAAGCAAGAGCTCAGAAAATAAACTTAATTCAATCAGAAAACATTAATATTGATCATTTTGGTAACACTTTACAATAAGGTTTATTCGTTAACTACTTTAGTTAACATGAACTAAGCATGAACAATACCTGTAATGCATTATTAAAATCAAAAGTTGTGCTTGTTTTATTAGTTAATGCATTGTGAATTATCAATGAACGACTGTATTTTCATTAACTAACATTAACAAAGATTAATAAATACTGTAATAAATGTACTGTTCATTGTTTGCTCGTGTTAGTTAATGCATTAACTAATGGAAACTTAGTGTAAAGTGTTACCATATTTTTAATATCTCCTATCCTGGTGAATCTCCAGTTATTGTATTTTTATTTAAGAAGGCTTAGATATTTGTACTGGAGAACAACACACAAATACTGTGTAAGAAAATCTTTTCTTTTTTTTTTTGCAATGCACTTGTAAGAGTTCACTTATTAGTGTTGTTCACTTATGTTTCATTCTCCTTTCTTCTGTTTGGCTCACAGTCCTGATGTCCATTTAACTCTCTAATATACCAGTAATAGTCATATTATTCCAATTTCTATTCATATGGAAAAACAGTGCATGTGCGTGTGTTTGAAAACAAACGTGATGAATCAGTGATCTTTTTTATCATCATTTGGTGCTTACAGTAAATGAACTCATATCTAAGAGTTTCACAGGGAATGTGAGAAATACAGATCAAACGTGTGCAAAATGTAACTTATTATATCGCAAAATGTAACTCTGTTATCGTCCAGCTCTTATCTGTTACATGTGACTATGGCATGAAGATATTAAGATATCATGACATCATGATTTTCTATAAAGCTGCTTTGAAATGGTGCATGTGTTCGGGAATGAGCTATAGAAATCAATGTAACTTGATTTGATGTTCAATTAAACGCTGAGTGACATAATGCATCATCCTCAATCTCTGGCCATCATATCACACACATCTTCATCATCCTCTGTGCATCGTTCCTATGGCAACGTGATACGGATGGAAGCTGTGAATGGACCCGCAGCAGCGTTTTGTCCTAGTTCTGTCACTTTTGCTGCTGAATCCTGATGCTTCATTACAATCCTGCTGGAAACACACACACACACACACACACACATCTTTGGTTATGAATGAGAGCGGCTTATGAAATTAAGTATGCCGTCACAGCAGCTGGTGGTTACACACACACACACACACACACACACACACACACTCACACACACACACACACTCACACTCACACACACTCACACACACACACACACACGGCGCGTTCTGAAGTCCCTCCACATGAAGCTCCTCCAGGGAATGAAATCAATAGCTTTATATTCCTGCAATCAATGAATCGCCCTGCGGCTCTGAATAACAGACGCAAACAAACACTCAACAAGAATTAGTTAAAGGGCAGCAGTATTCAGACAGCAGACACGCTTCATAGAAATAAGAGACTGACACACGTCAGAGGTGAAACACACTCACACACAGACTGATGGCATTCTGCAGAACAGCTTGAACAGCTTTTACTTCTGTGGAGGTCACGCTGAACCCGAGAAGAAGAACACGGTTACACCGCCGTTCATTAAACATGAACGTACTAAGTGTTTTACTCTCATCTTTCTGCATTTCTCCACAGATTCAGCAGAAACTACTACTGTAACTCCATCATATTTAAAGCACGATGTGAACGAGAGCCTCCTAAAAGACCAACGTTATCCTCAGTTATCCTGAGCAACAGGAACACATCTCTCCTCCTTCCTGTTAGATTTTCATTCAGAGTGAGTTTTTGTGGATGTGACAAGCTGTAGTTTCACAGGTTATTATTTCTGAGGTGTAGGAAACGTTCTGCTCTGGTGGCATCATTTGCATTTGGCAGGCGATTCATCCAAAGAGACTGTATTCAAGATATATATACGTTTGATCAGTTCGTGCAGTCCCTGCGAAGCAAACCCGTGACTATATGACCCATGTTCTGTGTTTGAGCTACAGGAACACGTTTATTGTCTGTTATCACAGAAACTTGTTTCCTAGTCTAGCTTTCTAATAAATCTGGCATTGTACACTATGATTGTTGGCTCTGTAACAAATTGCTTATGTTTTTCTATTGAATGTCGGTTTTGATAGAAACGTCTCCTAAATGCATAAATGAAAATGCTACTTAAAAGCCAAATCGTGGTTGCTGTTTCTAAAAGGATCACCACAAATCTTTAACATTGCACATGCTAACTTTCACTGACAGGTTTGGATTGTTCTTATAGTCGCATCGTTCTGTAATTACATCCATGTGTGTGTGTTCATCTGCGTGCGTGTCCTGGCATGAAAATTGCGCTTTGATTTGGTGCTCACATGAAAATTGGATAAGATTCTCAGCCCTGCATCTAATGTGGTTATGACTAGAGACCAGTCTGACTCTTCTCGTGTGTCAGGAATCATGATCACTGGAGGATTTTCACACAAACTCATCTACTATTCCACTGTAGTCAGTGAGTACTGAAAAAACGACAATTGAAATTCTCAATTGTTTTGTCAGACTGAAACAATTCAGAAAGGTTTGAGGGGGGGGTTAGTTCTGCCAGAGAAAGATAAAACTGAAGACTAATGAACATCCTTTATGTTGCCTGAGGAAAACACATTGATCTGCCCTGGACTCATTGAGTTTTTCCTGCAGCGGATTCAGTGCAGAACTATGAATAATGGAACAATGGAATGAACAATGGAAATGTAAGCTCATTAAATCAAACTCGATTAACAGGACTGCCACTGATACCCAAGAGCTCGTTTCTACCTTTAAGTGTTTCTGGAAAGGTTTATATTTTCAAGTCTGAGAGGCGTCTCTTGGCTAGAAAACGGGACATTTATTGGAGGTCATGTGTGATGTTTGGCTTGATGGCTGTGCGTTTTTCAGCACACCTGTTGAAGATAAACATGTCGATAATATTCATTATAGTAGGCTAATTAAATGAAATTAAAGTGAACCAGTGAGACTCATCAAACTAAGATTAAGTGGCATTTGGGGACAACCCTAATTATCCCGCGTGATGCATTTAATCTTTTAATACAGATGTTTTTTCAGAATCACTCCATAGACGAGAGCACAGATGTACAGCCTTTTCAGTAAAGGTGTGGAATAACTAATGAATAACATCCCACAGCAGCTGGTTATTAAGCCCACGGCTGTAAATCTACAGCACGTTTACAGCAGACTCCATCAAAGTGTCAAGACTGAATCGACCTCTTTTTATTTTATGTCACGGTTATATGCATGTCATTTGTTGTCATCTTTCTCTCTGCAGGTTGTATCAGTAAATATCAGCTCATCTCAGTGCTAGCGCATTGGGTTATAAATAAAATTAGCATGTAAAATTCTCTAACATCATTAAGGTGCCTGTCCCGCTGAGTTATAATTACTCCAAATGAAGGCCAGAGAGGCAGAGCGTCACCTTCAGCGCCGCTGTTCATTTGTTCGTTTTCCCTGTTCTTGCTGTAATCAATCATCACTGAATGACGGCCGCTTGTCCACAGCATCCCATCGAGCCGGAGAGACCCTCAGGATGGAGGAAAATAACGGATCTCAAATGAGATCAAAGTGCCGCATATCAATAGCTGATCCCTGTCCTTTAATAAGCTGAATCAAAAGCTGTTTCATGGCAGATGTTGTGCTGGTTATGAAACACACTCAAATGAAGTTGGATATATTGACTCTATGAAAAGATTGAATTGTTTTTACAGTCCCCCCATGGTTTCATCCTAATGCATTGGAGATTTTTCACAGACGGCCCTGTTTTTCCAGCGAGAGCGAGGTTATCAGTGTTTACATCCAGACATGTGCCGGAGCTGCGCCGGCGATATTAAGAGATGCAGCACATGATGCTTCCCTGCGCTTGAAGACGTGTGCCAAGAAATAATTTCCCCTGCTAGGACAGCGATTCCTTCAGTGAGAGTCGACGATTTAGAGGCCCAAATAACATTTAATTGGGTCTTTGGGTATAAAGGTACAGCTGAAATACCCTGGTGTCGAGCTAGAGATCAAACCATTCATCAAAACATATCATCAGAAATCTTTCAGAACCAAAAATTCTCTCCACTATCAAGAAGAGCATGAAAACTAAGGCTGTGCTAAGAATAGCACACTCGTTTTTCCACACCTATAGTATGAATACTGGGCTGTTGCTCAATTTCAGACATGTAGAGGTCAGACAGTCATGTTCTACTTACAGCTGCTGTAGTCGTTTAAAGGCACAGCAGCAGGAAAACAGCCTCTTTAATTGTCAGGATCAGAGAGCAGGTAAAACATGCTCATGACACGTTAAATCATGACTGACAAAGATTATGATATGAGCCCATGTTTAGAATTCAGACAGTTCAGAAAGTCTAACTCCACTAGTCTTGATGCTCGTTTAAAATAGCTGTAGTTTAGTGATGAGTGATCCTTGTTAGATGAAGGTGATGATGGGTAGAGTTCAGTGGTGTTTGTGTGTGTAGTCAGGTGATGGGTGGAGTTTAGTTCTGTGATGTTTGTGTGTGTAGTCAGGTGATGGGTGGAGTTTAGTTCTGTGATGTTTATGTGTGTAGTTAGGTGATGGGTGGAGTTTAGTTCTGTGATGTTTGTGTGTGTAGTTAGGTGATGGGTGGAGTTTAGTTCTGTGATGTTTGTGTGTGTAGTTAGGTGATGGGTGGAGTTTAGTTCTGTGATGTTTGTGTGTGTAGTTAGGTGATGGGTGGAGTTTAGTTCTGTGATGTTTGTGTGTGTAGTTAGGTGATGGGTGGAGTTTAGTTCTGTGATGTTTGTGTGTGTAGTTAGGTGATGGGTGGAGTTTAGTTCTGTGATGTTTGTGTGTGTAGTTAGGTGATGGGTGGAGTTTAGTTCTGTGATGTTTGTGTGTGTAGTTAGGTGATGGGTGGAGTTTAGTTCTGTGATGTTTGTGTGTGTAGTTAGGTGATGGGTGGAGTTTAGTTCTGTGATGTTTGTGTGTGTAGTTAGGTGATGGGTGGAGTTTAGTTCTGTGATGTTTGTGTGTGTAGTTAGGTGATGGGTGGAGTTTAGTTCTGTGATGTTTGTGTGTGTAGTTAGGTGATGGGTGGAGTTTAGTTCTGTGATGTTTGTGTGTGTAGTTAGGTGATGGGTGGAGTTTAGTTCTGTGATGTTTGTGTGTGTAGTTAGGTGATGGGTGGAGTTTAGTTCTGTGATGTTTGTGTGTGTAGTTAGGTGATGGGTGGAGTTTAGTTCTGTGATGTTTGTGTGTGTAGTTAGGTGATGGGTGGAGTTTAGTTCTGTGATGTTTGTGTGTGTAGTTAGGTGATGGGTGGAGTTTAGTTCTGTGATGTTTGTGTGTGTAGTTAGGTGATGGGTGGAGTTTAGTTCTGTGATGTTTGTGTGTGTAGTTAGGTGATGGGTGGAGTTTAGTTCTGTGATGTTTGTGTGTGTAGTTAGGTGATGGGTGGAGTTTAGTTCTGTGATGTTTGTGTGTGTAGTTAGGTGATGGGTGGAGTTTAGTTCTGTGATGTTTGTGTGTGTAGTTAGGTGATGGGTGGAGTTTAGTTCTGTGATGTTTATGTGTGTAGTTAGGTGATGGGTGTAGGTGATGGGTGGAGTTTAGTTCTGTGGGTCAGGCTGAGGCAGCAGCAGCTCGCGGAGGGTCAGTCGGATTTACCTCTCAAACTCGCTTTGACCGTCGCGGACTTTCTCAGATGAGTTTGTTTTCACTCTGAGTACTAGTCTTGAGGACTAGTTTAGCGATGTGCTGCTCGCGCGCTCAGCGGCAAGTTTGTGGGATGATGTGAAGGCGATTATCAGCGGAGGATCGAGGATAGAGCTGCGGGAGGATGCATGTATTTCTCCGGCTCGGATTCTCATTTCTGCTGCTCTTCTGCGCGCCTGTTTCTGCTCAAGGTGAAATATCGATATTAATATGTATCTCTTATTTTACTGATTTAGTGACGCGGATCATCAGTATCCGTTGCGTTTCTACTGCTGTCAGTCAACTTCATGTGTTGGAGTGTGTAAGATATGATATATGACAGACTCTGGACACATGCTTGTTTATTCATCAGTATGTGTGTGTGTGTGTGTGTGTGTGTGTTTAGGTCCAGAATGTGGAGCTGGATGTCATCAACACCACGGCTTCTGTGAGCAGTCTGGAGAATGCAGGTGTGTGTGTGTGTGTGTGTGTGTGAGAGTGTGTGTGTGTGTGTGTGTGTGTTTATATGTGTGTATGAGTGTGTGAGTGTGTGCACTGGTTTGGGTTGTTTATGAGGAGGCACAAATTTGTATAATGACATGGGTATGACACAGGTATTACAATATGAAGGTGGTTTATGGGGACACTACCTGTGTCCACGTAATTCAAAAGGCTTTAAAAATATACGAACTAGAGTTTTTTTGAAAATCTAAAAATGCAGAAAGTCTCCTGTGAGGGGTAGGTTTAGGGGTAGGGTTGGTGTAGGGCAATAGAA
>JADLZM010035390.1:390493-413721 GCA_018148995.1 Sinocyclocheilus maitianheensis
ACTTACAAAGCAGTCTTTTGTGGTAGAAGTGATGGTTCTACCATACTTGTAACAAGGATTAGAATTTACAGTTTCAGCTATATGAAGTTTGCACAAGACTAAATAATGATCTGAGATATCATCACTTGGCTGCATAATTTCAACACCATCAACATCAATTCCATGTGACAGTATTAAATCTAGAGTATGATTTCAACAATGAGTAGGTCCTGACACGTGTTGTCTAACCCCAATAGAGTTCAGACACACTCTATTGTCTAACCCCAATAGAGAGTGTGTGTGTGTGTGCGTGTGTGTGTGTGTGTGTGAGAAAAGAGCTGTAGAAATTAGGGTTGCATGATATATCGTTTCAGCATCGATATCGCGATGTGCGCACCGGATGCGACAGCTGTACAGAGATACCCATTTTAAACACATTTAGTAGCAGAGCTACTGCAAGGGATTTTCAGTGCTGGAAATCCATTTATCCTTTGTTGAAAGGTCCGTGTCGCCGTGGAGAGCGCAGGTCATGGTCGCTTAGCAAGAGCAGACACCAGGAAAGCTCCCGAGCGCTTAGGAAAGAAGCAGAAACTTGTTTTAGGCGCGCCATGTGAATGGCCCCAAAGTCTGTCTACACTGGATGCAACAAAGCGACCGTTGCATATCATTTGAACTTTGTGTCAGTACGTCATAAATGGACGAGGCATCAGTTTACTGTCGGGGGTTTGTCGTGGCGCGACACATCCAGTGTAGTCAGTCGCACAGCATCACTGATTATAATGGGTTCTATTGTATTTTGTCACGCAGCTCGTGTCCGGTGAAGACACAGTGTGAGCCGATGCACGTGAACACTGATTTCAGTTCAATTCTGCGTCTATTTGTGCCTGAAATACTGTGCTCTGCAAGTATCCTTGTAAACAGTTGCTTATGGTTTAGGTGAAGGTAAACAACTGAGAAAGAAAATGGAGGTGTAACAGTATATTGGTTCACAGCAGTTTAATGTTCCTGTTGCTTTCTCTGTCATGAACGTTAATCAAACAACAAAACACAAAGAAAACTCACTTTTGTCGCTTTAACACAGATTTTGTTAGATTTAATTTATAGTGAAAACTATGCAGTGTTGTTTTACATTTGATTATTCAATTTCTGTACCTGAATACTGTTAGACTTACCTGAAAAATATAAAGCACTGCTTATTTCATTTGTATCTTTGTTCTGTTATTTATCTATGCTTGTCATTTTATTTCCTATGCTGATTTACTCGCCTACAAAATCACCCCAATCATTGATTTTTTTTTCTAAATAGAGCTATTGATAATCTAGTAATCTGATTTTTTTTCTTCATATTGCAATATATATTGCAGGTAAAAAAATATCGCAATGTGAGTTTTTTCCAATATCGTGCAGCCCTAGTAGAAATGAATATGATTCGTGTCTTTCACGCAGATGAAGGGAGGTTTAGTTTGTCCTCGTTCGACCTCAGAGCCTCTGCCGTCTGTGTGTCACTGCAAACCTGTCTGACAGCTGACGAGAGAGACATGATAGTGCTGTGAGTTATTATAGAGGACCGAGCCAATCACACACACACACGGTTTGATTGCATAAGCAGCACATACTAAAGCTGCTCATTTCCTCTGAAAATGAAAACTCTGATTTGCTGGAGACAGCCGGGAATTTATCTCCCATGGCAACCGACATGTGACGAAATATCAGACACACTTTACCTGCACCAATGTTCTGACCTGCGTTTGCATCAACACAGAAATACATAGGCTATACAGAAATATATATTAGTTGATCAAAATATTCCAAATGCAGAGACAGAAAACACTCTTGTAGCACATGCAGAAAAGAAAGCGAGCATCAGTTTGACCAGAACACAGTTCTGAAGTCATCAGCCATTCCGTCTGCGCTCGAGACATCTGCTTGTGTGAAGCCGTTTCTGATGTGGGTTGTGTTACTCGTGATGCTGGTCAGTGAGTGCACTTCATAGGTCACATGTTAGCCTTTGACCTCCTGGAATCTGGCAGATGTTTGGCGGTGTGTTCAGAGAAAACATGTCTAAATACAGTATCTCTAAAATACTGAGAATGTCTGAAATGTTGCATTTAAGGATGAAGACTTTACTGTAGCTGGAGAAGATGAAGATGAAGTTTTGTCTCAGGAGAAACACATGCACTGTCTTATTATGATGCACACAGCTTGCACAGATGAATTTTGGTGAAATTAAGACTCAAATATGGGAAAGTGACTCAGTGCAGACGCATTGGCGAATGCTTTATAAGAGCATTAAGTCATTAGGCTCCTCTGACGTGTGTTTACTGACTCTCTCAGCTTCAGGTTGCTTGTATTAATATCCTGCGGTTGAAAGCAGATTGCAGTGCGGTTGCTCTGGTGTTATATTTGCATTCCAGGCGCGGTGAGAAACTCTAACCTACCGACGTTTGGGATTTACTTGGAAATGTTCACTTAGAAATTGCTAGTAAATGGCAACACTGAACTAAACATTAAAAATAGACATTAAACAGTAGAAAGAAAGAAATATGTTTTTCTTTTAAAACATGCTCCAGTAATCCTTGTTTTATTTACAACTTAAAAAAACATTTTGGTAACCCTTTACAATAAGGTTTAATTTCTTAGTGAAATACTTTAGTTAACATGGACTAACTCTGAACAACATTCCTCGACAGCATTTATTAATCTTAGCTAATGTTAATCTCAACATTTATTAATACATTTTTAGAATCAAAAGTTGTATCTGTTAATAGTTAATGCACTGAATGCAACTAACATGAATATATTAATGCAGCTAGTTAATGCAACTAACACAAATGTGAACATTAACAAAGGTTAATAAATGCTGTAATATAAATGTATTAATTGTTTGTTTATGTTATTGAATTAACTGATGATGACCTTATTGTTACCGTATGAGACCTAGTCTTACCAGTGATTTTTTTAGGGTTCCATTTTTCATATTTTGTCACTTACATGTATTGTGGAAAATGTATTAGTTATGTAGTCATGGCAAAATCAAGGTTTGATGTTTTCAAATGCAGGCAAATTTATGTTTGCTTGTTCAGGATCATTTAAACACTTCGCTTGATTCATGAATTGTGTGTTAAAAAGACAGAACTACTTTTAGTTGCATCAATACGGGATGGAGATCATTTATTTGTGTGTTGTTCAGTGATAGTATGTGGCATTTTATTCTTTGTCGTGATTCTTGAGCGAGTCTAGATTCAACCGTGTGTGAAAAGTGCATTGTGTTAGACTGTACAGCGAATGAGCTGTGATTGGACAATACAGATGGAACGAGCATGTGACGTGCTGTGCTTTGGTCATGATGGAAATACTGTAAATCTATGAAAGTGTGTGGAAGACTTACGTTTGATCCCTTTTTAAAGAAGACACGTGGCTGATTATTGCTGACATGAAAAAGAAGTTATAGAAGTTTAAGTTTATTATTATGAAACAAGCACAAAAATACTATTTTTATGAAATATGTATATTTTCCAAGACATGTTTTACACTAAAACGGCAAGAAAATCAAAGCCAATTTGAATTTGAGGTTGATATCTCAAAAAATGAGCTTTCAGTCAGATTTTGTTTGGGCGCAGTACCAAACTCTTCCACTAGATGAAATTCGCTCCCCGTTCATTTCCAATGCATCATTTTTGACCACGAACAGTACCAGGATTACTGTTTTTTCAGGACCATTTAATCTTTTTGAATCATGTTCATGATTTTTTTTTGTGTTCACATTGCAAGTGCCAAAACCGTTACCAAGTTTCGTACCGTTCTGATGAAGTAAAACAAAAAACCTTAAATTTTTCAGCCAGAAATGACCAAACATCACCAGATGGTTAAATAATTACTGTATTTATTTATTTTTATCTGGGTCTGTCGTCCTGCAGTATTTAACCCAATATGAAGCCCAACATCATCTGGCCCCAAAACCCAAAAATGTTAATGCTGGAGATCATTTGAGCAATTATGATTACAATAACGGAAACATGTACCATCTAACGCTTGAGTCACTAACAATCATTATAGTGTTGTGTTGTTTTTCTGTCTAGACCCTTCAGTCAAAGTGTGATTATGATGCAAGCCTGTAATTAGGAGTATGACTGAGATCCAGTCGTTAATGCAAGATTATTCAAATGTTTCCGCAGGAAATTAAAGGCTTTGATTGTTTTGTGCTGAAAATCCGCTTACAGAGTTTGAGCTTCTGAACATCGGGCCCCAATGGTTTTCTGGTGAACGTTACAAACGTCAGTCATGAGGAAAACAAAAGCATTGTTATTTGCAAGAGAATATGCTTTATAGAAACCATTCTGAACGATGAATATTTGACTATTTAAGTCAGATAAATTCCAAATTATTATGTCCTAGTATTACACACCCTCTCAGAAGTCTGTTCATTCCTATTGGTTTATGACATTAAATAAGTACTTTAAGTGATGTGCTCTAATGTAGATAGTCACTGTTACACGAATAAACCAGTGCAGATCTCCAGACCGAGTGTTAGTAGCAGTCTTTCATTTCAGGAAAAACTATAAAAGCTGATGAGACTGAAATGATGGGTTACAGGCCTTTCATTCCAGCTCTCTGAGCTTGTAAAATCATGCAAAGCTCTTAAACGGAAGACGAATGTAATCGCTCGTGCCTCAAATAATCTATAAACTACCCAACAGTTCTGTTGTACGTCAACAAATTCACATTAACATTCATATTTACAACTTTCAGTTTTTGCATTGTTGCTGTGCAGCATATATTTCATCTGCATGCAATAGTGTTGTTGTACTAGTGAAGCATATTTACACTCTTCCATAATTCTGTTTTCCATGTGCAGCCTTTGCCAGTGAGCCTTACTATGCATTTATGCATTTAGCACACTCTTTATCCAAAAAACTTACAAAAAAACAATTTGTCAAACAATAGTCGCAATGAAATGGCAGGTTCATTAGACGACTACAAGAGGAGAAATGCAGAAAGGAGCTTATTTTATTTTTGTTTTTATGTGAAAGGGCATTGGTTGAAGAGTGTGGGATGCGTTGCGTCCCATAATGTCAAGTCACTTTTATTTGTAAAGCGCTTTATACAATCCAGAGTGTGTCAAAGCAGCTTTACAGTGTTAAATAAAATAGGCTGTTAATAATGCACTCATCACGCTGTATAAAGTGGCATACGAGAATGATGTATTTCTCAGGACGCTACAGTAACGTGTGCATCTTTGTACGAAATGCAGAGCTATCGAGTTAGAGAGAAAAATGCATTTAGATCAAAGAGCCTCGTGACTGTGGGATTATCAGATGATCAGATAACACGCCATCCTTTGTGACTGCGGTTGCTGAGAAACGGCGGGTAGTTCACGTGAGTCGAGCGGGAGCTGACTGAGGGATGCTGGGAATCAAAGTCTGTTTATTAAATACTGTATGAGAGACGCATCTGCAGGATGAATCGGCTGCGGTCGCTGCGATGACAGTTCGCCGGTGACAGCCTTCATCGTGTTTCATCAGCGCTGGACCTGAGCCACCTCAGTAAGCCTGCGGATCACACTGGATGATTTTCCAGCTCGCTGTCCTCGGATGAACCGAGCACTGCTGCCAAGATTCAGCTCAGTTTATAGAAGGTAACTGGGTTACAAGCCAACCAGCACAACAGAGACATAGAGGCCCAGAGAATAAATCAGTCAGTACTGAAGAAACACGCATAAGCACACGGTAAACTGAGAGATCAGACTGGAAACTCCAGATCTGGACGGGGTTTGTTGATGTTGACGGCTCATGCGGTGAAATCCTCAAACACACGACGAGAGCTGCTGTTCAGAGGACAATCCTCAGATGACTAATGCTAGAACAAAGATTTCACAGACCTAGCTCTCGTTTTGCACTGATGCAGCGACTCTTTTTGCAACAAACCTTCTGACTCTCTTAAATTGAGTGAAGAACATAGTTAAGCAACACACACTCAGCAGAATGAACTCATGGCTGTCAGAAGAGCATTGAAGAAGCTGCTTCCATGGAAACACGATAATCCGGTTTACAATGAAACGCCGAGACAACGCTCCTCAAGTGCTTCATCTAGACACACACTCCTGCTCCTCTGACATGATTACTGATTCACTTTATCCTGATGAACGCCACAATGAGCACACTTTTTTGTTGTAATCTCCAAAAAAGAGAAATCTCCAATATCTCCACAGCCTGAATATTCTTTGTATGAACTAAGCTGTTTGGGTAGAATCCATTAAGAATTATAAACCAAAGGAACGGGTCATTTCTTCCGAAAGAGCGAGTTTCATCGTCATCGGAGTGCTCTGTTTGTCTCATTTCAACAGTTTATTCTGTGTTGAAGATGTTTGAGGTCACAGCAGCTGATTCTGGAAGATAAAACAGAACTCCATATGACTGAAGAACAAAAGCTGCTGCTCGAGTCGCTTCATGACGTGCAGTTCAGACGCTCACCTCAGTCCGTTTTCATAAATATAGAGTTTAAGATTGAATGTAATGCATGACGTAAGGCAGTGGCTGAAGCCGTTTCATCCGTCACAGACGTGCTCCTCTGCATATTCACATGTAACATGCACCGCTTATGTGAACACTCACTCTCTCTATACTAATGGTGTGTCCTATTTATGTCTGGCTAAATGTTGTTTGAACATCATAGAATGAATTCTGAACTTCTGAACTTAACATGCGACATATTTAAAGCGCAATTTGATACTTTATGAACTTAACTTGCGACATATTTAAAGCGCAATTTGATACAGTGTGCAGAATCTTACATGTTTAGGTTGAAAGGTGATACAGTAATGCACGGCTGTCACGTAAAGCAACGGCTGTTTTAAGATTAGTGCATCGAGCATATATGTGAAACAATATCTACCGTGAAAACTATAGCTTTATATTCAAATAAGAAATGCAGAACACTTCCATTTCCAAGAACAAAAACACCTTTAAGCAATGAAATAAATGACTCATTCATTCAAGCGATTTGTTCAGAAATGTTGATTTACTGACTCATGAATGAATGACTTGTGATTCACAAGCTCCCGATTACATTTGATTGAATTCTTTGAACACGGCACACAGGGTTTAGATAAATGGAAAACACTTATGGTTAGATCATTTTTTTTAAATTTGGCTAATCATGTTTTGGTTTGTATATTAACCATATCATCTTAAATCATCTTGAGTAACTCTGTCCTAAGGGTACAAACCTAAATCTGAAGTCTAATTCGATTCGACTAAATAATGCCTGCTCTGACCCGCCTCAGCCCCAGTATCAGTACTGTATAAAGGTGTAGATGCATTTATGCCACCTCTGAGCAGCATCTGAAAGACACCTGAATGCCACTTCAGAAACGCTTCTGTGCCATCTTTAACTGCACTTTTTCATTCATCACTACTGAAAGTATTGAGACTAAAAACGGCATATAGCGCACTTGAAGTTTAGACAGCTTCGTACTTGTGACGGAAGTGATGCATCTTTCTTTTTTTTTTTTGCATCGCTGTGCATTGAATGCTGTAGAAAACTTTGTAACTGACTGAATCTTTTCCACGTCAGTTTCTAGAATTCTTAAATAGTGCATGCTCGAAACTCTCGTGCTGCGCGGCAGTGAATGCGCAATTGATCCGCGTAATTTTGACGCCGGCTGATGATCAGAGGCGCGAGCGCCGCCTGCTGTCTTCAGATGATGGACTCAGACTCTCTCAGACTCAATCAGACATCCGTGCGCTGCTGCAGGTCATGCAGTGGACCGAAGAGAACTTCTGAAGCCATCAAGAGTTTTGATGTTAATAGGAGACGCATTGATTTTAATAACGCACTCCTTTGATCTGCGTTCCGGTCCTCGACGGAGTGACATTCTGGCGTGATGAGCAGAAATATGAGTGAAGTGCCTCGATCTGTCTGCGGTGTTTGGAGGCGGAGTGACTGACTGACATTCATTCATCACATAAAAGGGAAGTTGAGCAGCTGAACATCAGAAACTCTTCTGGCATCGATCATGAATACGGTGAAGGCGCTGAGAAACGCGCTCGCCTGTTTGGTCATTCTGCCGCGCTTTCTCGTCGCCGCCTTCATGCTGTGGTGTCTTGATTTTCTGTGCGTGAGGAGGAGAGTTTTGATCCGTCTGAGGGATGAGGATGAGGAGGAGGACGAGGACCCTCCGCTGTGCATCTCCGACAGCAGCCGCATGTTCAGCTGGGAGTCTCTCAAAGCGGTTTTCCACGGACACAAGCTGGACTGGATGAAGTCCGCGCGTCTCGGCCGCGACGCGCCCAACAGTGCAGTAGTTCCGCTCGCGGACCCGACGCGCAGACGCGTGCTGGACTTCGCTTGCGCTCAGAGGCCGCTGCTGCTGAATTTCGGAAGCTGCAGCTGACCGCCGTTCATGACGCGTCTCAAGGCGTTCCAGCGGCTCGTGCTCCAGTACGCGGACGTCGCCGACGCGCTGGTGATTTACATCGAGGAGGCGCACCCGTCCGACGGCTGGATCAGTTCCGACGCCCCCTATCAGATCCTCAAGCACCGGAGTCTGGAGGAGAGGCTGCGCGCGGCGCGGCTGATGGCGCGGGAGGCGCCGGGCGTCGCGATAGTCGCAGACAGCATGGAGAACTCGTGCAACAGCGCGTACGGAGCGTATTTCGACAGACTCTACATCGTCCAGGACGGGAAGGTGGTGTATCAGGGCGGCAGGGGACCGGAGGGCTACCGGATCTCCGAGCTCCGACACTGGCTGGATCAGTACCGCACGCGGCTGCGCGACGCCGTGATTCGCGTGTAAAGTGACGCGACTGTCACAGAGATCAGGGTGCGAATTACAGCGGGCTCGAGCTCAGTGAATAAGACTCGATCCCACCCCGATGGACCAGATGTAGAGGGTCGGACAGAAAGTAGCCTACGCGTAATGTGAGGACTGAAATGTGAAGATGCATTTCTGGAGCTCTGACTGATTATAAATGGTTATTTTCTGACACAATCCGCGCATTCAGGGACGCGTGTTTATTGCGTGGACGGAATGCATGCGCAGAGTTCAGATGAGTGATAAAGTTTACCCTCCTTAACTTCATGCTGTTGAGCTGAATGCATGACGTGCTAAAATAACCAGAAGATTCACAACAAACACTGAAATCAGAGCGCGCGGCTTACCTGGCAATCAGAAGCTGTCTTCTAACTTTGTATGTTGCACAATGTAAAGCATTATTATGAACTAACATTATGTAAAGATGAATACACTTTTAAATTAACATTACAAAATGAAGCATCTGATCGGTTCCGCCGCGTAATTGGCCCCCTGTCCGAGCTGCTGCTAATGTTCTGGGATCCGGAGAGCTTCAGGACTGGGTCTGTCCTCGTGCGTGTTTAGTGCTGGTCCTCGTGTCAAAAGGATCTTGTTGTGCGTAAATGGTCTCTGTATTTTTTGTGAAGGTCGATTTTTAAAAGGTTCACGACCAGAAGGTCGACACTGATGTCTAAAATACAGGACGAATCCGTGTAAATTATTCCTTTTTATCAAATCCATTTCGTAATAAAACTTTTCATCCGAAGACTTGTGGAGGATCTGGGTTGTGTTGATTGGACGTGTGTCTGATTAAGTCCAATGAGGAACCTCAGAAAATCAGAAAAGAGATGTTGGTTTCTGGAGTTGCACATGCAGCATTTCTGAATTTTCCGCTGTAAGGCTCACTCTTATAAACACAAGCTGACTGTACCTGGCACTGATTTACAGTCTAGTGATGGAGTTCAGTCTGTGCACACAGCATTTAGTAAAAGCCTGTTGGTTTGTCTCTACAGTGAAGAAATTACACATAAAAACATCGATTAAACAAGGCTAATTTGCTGTCTGCTGCAAAACGATATATTTTCAACCAAAAATAAAAATATTTCACATTCACAGCTGTCCATCTCTCAGGAAAACCAGAGCACCCAGAAACAAGGCCAAACTCTCCAGGTGTTAACTGATGATGTTAAAGGGACAGTTCACTCAGAAAGATCATGCTGTCATCATTTACTCTCCCTGATGTCCACACCTCTATGAGTTTCTTTCTTCTGTTCAACACAAAACAAGATGTTTTGAAGAAACTGTTGCTGGTAGCCATTGACTTCCATAGTATTTTGTTCAGCAACTGTTTGAAAACCAACATTCTTCAAAATATGTAGACGAGATACTTCCAAGGCACTCACGTGATAAGATAAAAAGCCTTTTTAATGAACTGGGCTTAAATCATTACAACTAGTTAAAAGTAGATCTACGCGTTTCGGCAAAACAGCCTTCGTCAGGACTTCAAAATATCTTCTTTTGTGTAAATGATGTCAGGATTTTCATTTCTGGGTGAACTGTCACTTTAATAACTGGACGTGTCAAAGCAGAAACAGCAGCATGATTCTTCATGAAGGCCTTTTGTGAGAAACTCAGCATTATTAATATGATTGCTTTCTGTGGCACAATCAGAAGTATTGTTTTAGTTCATGGAAAACAAACAGGGATGATTTGATTAATTTGGCTCATATGACCCGCTGTCGCGCAGAATGATAAAAAGCAAGTATTTTTTGCTGCGTCGTCTCACCATCAAAGGCCAAATGTATTTTCCAGTTGCTTGGTTACTGTTTTCCATGCAAAACTAAACAGATTTTTGACCTGCTTGTTCTTTTATTGGAGGAACAGTTTCTGAATTGTGAGAAATTACAGAGAGGAATGAATGATTGAGTTTGATCTGCTCTTCAGTTTGAGTTCAGCGTCGATTCTTCTTGTGTTGTCACATGTAAGAGATTTCAGGAGCTGAATGCTGTTATTCACAACATTATTCTGTCTGTATGACCTGATCTCACACACACACACACACACACACCCACTCACACTCCCACACACCCACACACACACACACACACTCACTCTCTCACACACACACACACACACTCTCTCTCTCTCGCACACACACACACTCACTCACTCACTCACGCACACACACACATACTCTCTCTCACACTCACACACACACACTCACACACACTCTCTCTCTCTCACACATACACACACTCTCTCTCTCGCACACACACACACTCACTCACTCACTCACGCACACACACACATACTCTCTCTCACACTCACACACACACACTCACACACACTCTCTCTCTCTCACACATACACACACTCTCTCTCTCGCACACACACACACTCACTCACTCACTCACGCACACACACACATACTCTCTCTCACACTCACACACACACACTCACACACACTCTCTCTCTCTCACACATACACACACTCTCTCTCTCGCACACACACACACTCACTCACTCACTCACGCACACACACACATACTCTCTCTCACACTCACACACACACACTCACACACACTCTCTCTCTCTCACACATACACACACTCTCTCTCTCGCACACACACACACTCACTCACTCACTCACGCACACACACACATACTCTCTCTCACACTCACACACACACACTCACACACACTCTCTCTCTCTCACACATACACACACTCTCTCTCTCGCACACACACACACTCACTCACTCACTCACGCACACACACACATACTCTCTCTCACACTCACACACACACACTCACACACACTCTCTCTCTCTCACACACACTCACACACACACACACACTCACACACACACACACTACCACTCTTCTCACCAAATCTACATCTGATCATGACATCTGCCCATCAATCCATTATGTGTGAAATCTATGTTTTTGTTAATAATCCGCCTCTAGAAGAAAGGACTGGAGTATCAGTTTAATACAGACCATCTGGAGGATCCCGCAGCACTTTATACTCAGGGTTTGCTGTCGTACGTGATCAGCGTCATCACCGCTTCCACATTGTTAAACATTATTTATCTGAAAACGAGCTGTGCCAACAGACGTCTGCTTTATGAAAACTAAAATGAAAGCATGACGTTGATATGACGTTAAAAGAGCATAATCAGACCATCTGTTCTACTTGAGCTTCTCTTCTAGAAACACTGGACTTTAAAACTTTAAAAGTGACCTCAGTCATTTTCCCCATTAAAAAGTCACATAAAAGGAAAGCATGTTTTGAATCTCCACATGTTGAGATCACATGACCAGCCAAATGCTACTCAGTGTTTCTCAGTGAATCATGTTTAACTGATAATAAATGAGAGTTTCTGTAATGGCGTCAGAAATTCTGTACTGGCTAGACAACTGACTAGACTTTAAAGGAATAGTTCACCTGAAAATGAAAATGTGCTGTAAGTGTGTTCACCCTCAGGCCATCCCAGATGTGGATGAGTTTGTTTCTTCATCAGATTTGGAGAAATGCAGCATTGCATCACTTGTTTCTACACCAAATTTTCTTAAGTGCACATTTTTGAAGAATAGAACAAGGAAAGACTAGAAAGAGAAACATGTTTCTTTCTCTCTGATGCATTCTCTTTTTTTCACCAGTACTAAAGAAATTAAAATGATTAATCGCACAGGTTTCTAGTGTTCAAAGACGGAAGAGTTGCTTCGGCAGACAGAGAATGTGACGTCTTTCTGTCATGCGTTACATAAAAACCAAAGTCCAGAAGGGCCTTCAATTAAAGTGTGAAATTACATTTCTAAAATGTTCCTCTCAGTCGACTTGAAAGTGTTTCCCCCCCTCAGTGACTTCATAAGAACGCATGAAGCAAAGAAACAAACCTGCTGTTTTCTCGCTTGTAAACCAGTGAGCCGCTTCAATGAAATGATTGAATTATTCGTGGAATCGTTTCTTCAAAAGTACAACACTGTTTTATAGTTTGGCCGAGGCTAATATTTCCCGGCCGGAGGGAGAAAGCACTTCTTTTCTCTAACTATAAGTGTGTGGCGGCGGCTCCGGTTAGCCTCGCTTTCTCTCCTTTGAACAATCGCTGGACGTCCGTGGCTTTCTGAGGTCAGAGGTCACGCTTCATGAAGTGCTGAGTTGCCTGTGCTGTTCATCTTGAGAGAACACAAGGACCTCGTGATGACCTCTGGAGCCCGGGGTCACGGTTCAGATGCAGGCAGGCGCTTGCTCTCAGACGTGTTTCCCAGACACAGTCAGCTTTCTGTGTATCTCTGGGCATCCAGCTCTAGGACTCAATCTGCCGTGGGATTTTTGGAGAGATGAGACGCATTGCTCTGAATTGGTCACCGCATGCGGCTGCGACAGAACAACGGGAACACGACTGAGAACTGAAGAATCAGACACTGAATGACAGGAAGAGGAAATTCTAAATTGCAATTCAGAGGAAGATAAAACGTGTCTTGACAAACGTGTTCGGTTAAAAATGACTTATTATGAATTTCTTTGCATTTTCAATTTTATTGTACTTAAATTCAAAGTTGAAGTCTTGACCATTAGCTGAGGTTTAAATTTTTTTTTAAATATTTTATTTCAATTAACAATGTTTTTTATGGTTTTAGTTGACTATAATAGCCCTGCTGAGCATGCAGAAGAAACGGATGAGAAATAATGACTGACTCGTGTGTGAATCACAGTTTTTCTCCAGTGATGACATTCATCAGCAGCAGCAGCGCTCAGATGAAGCTCCTCAGCTTCTCATCTCTGAAGCTCGAACCTCAGATGACCAAACGTGACCCACTTACGGCTCCGAGGAACCAGAGGATCACGGGTAACTAATCCATGACCTTCTGCTTCCAGGTCAGAGCACATTAACACCAGCGTAACCAAAGCAGATCAGCGCTTCCTTCATTCCTCCACAGAAGGTCATGAGGTCAGAGAAACACTCATCTGTATGGCTCGGACTGTCTGTGTGAGGCTTTACTGCATCTGTCCTGCCGGATGGTTTTGTGAGGTTTCTTGTTAGTTTGTTTTGTGTCATCACTGGCGTGAGCCTTTCATTAGAGGCAGCTACAGAAATAAAAAGTCTATGGTGCTGCACTTTTCATAATTGGAGGCAAGATTTACAGCAAACTAGCAGTGAAATGTTATTACTTGGTTATGGATTATTGGTGATCTTAAACGGAAAAATGTTTGGTTATTACCTCTCTCTCTCTCATGTTGTAATGATGTTTGATTAAGTGCTCTGATGCCAGACATGAGGATATTTACTGAGGTCAGGTCTGTTTCTAAAACACAGCAGTCATTAGATTCAGTCCAGATCTGACAGAAAACAACACATCTGCACTAAATCACTTCAATTAATGTCCGAATGTGGTTCACTCAAAAATGAAACTTCGGTCATCATGTACTCATCCTCATGTTGATCAAACCTGTATGAATTTATTTCTTCTGTTGAACACAAAAGAATAGCTTCTGGTCCCCATTGACTTTCATTTTTTTCATACTATGGAAGTCAATGGGGACTCACACTCACTCACACACACTCACTCTCACACACACACACACACACACACACACACACACACACACACACTCTCAATGGGGACCATCTGGGCGGCTCTTTGGAGTCCAACATTCGTCAAAATATCTTCTTTTGTGTTGAACAGTAGAAAGAAACTCATACAGATTTGGAACAACATGAGGGAGAGTAAATGATGACAGAATCTAGATGTTTGCCCTGTCCACACAGAATGAAGTGAGCAGATGAAGTCCTCTAGTGCTCAAAACCGGGTTGGACTACTGAACTAATAAGTGCATGTTAATGTTGAGATCATGCAAAAATAAGTATAAAATAATGGCCAGATCAACTGATAAACTAAATTCACGTTTAAAACATGTTCGCATGCTGATCAGCATCCACAACACCTCTGCTCTTCATGCAGATGTTTCTCTAAAGTTTGTTTGCACGGACGAATGGCAGCTCAAACCCTGAATAATCACTGTACATGACACTAAAGATTCAAATATAAATCCACACGATCTCTTTATTGTTCTCTAGGTTCGTACAACATTGAACTTCAGTAAAGACTCACAAATAAAAGCTCAGGAAGGAAAGGTACAGCGATGTCAGGACGTCAGAATTTTACAAACGGATAGAAAATGTTTATAGCTCCTCAGAAATGGAAAAAAGTTTCAAGCACATTCCATTAATCTGTGGTTGCTTTATTCTGTACAAGTATTGTTGTTAACAGACTATAAATAGACTTCATTCGTGTAGTAAATGCACAAACACATTCATACAGGAGTCAACTGCAGAAGCGAAAGAGATGCTCGTAGATTCTAAACGACTAGAGAACATGTGAAGGACACTTGCCATGATGTTCAGTGAATAGAAATATAATATGAAATAATTCTGCTCTTCTTATTCAATCATTTGTCTCAACAGCAACACACAACGAACATATAAACTCTTCATCTGTGTGAGTGCATTTGGAAAAGAAGCTGAGACAAAATGATTTTATACGTCAACATTTATATACTCACATACTCTATGAATTATTATAGGTGAAAAGAAGAGGATAAAATGCAGCGATTAAACATACAGGAGTTCAAACAACGGTACAGAAATGCCTAAGCATGCGACTGATTTGCACACACACACGCGCACACACTCACACTCACACTCACACTCACACTCACACACTCTCTCACTCCCACACACACACTCACTCACTCACTCACTCACTCTCACTCTCACACACACACACACACACACACACAGAGTAGAGTTTTCAAGTTTTCAGGAAGTGCTTCTAGGTAGTTCAATAAAACAACAGGAAAACATCCAGATGGAAATGAACAATCGAAGCGTCGGCGTCACACCGCTGCGTTTGGATCTGGATTCATCCGAAGGGACCGAAGGCTCTCATCAGAATCGCCGTCACAGCCGCTGAAAGGCACTGAGATCCTTCTGGACGTGTTTGAGAGTCACAGTCCGTACGGCTGGAGTCTGGAGATCAGAAGAGCTTGCTAACGGATCCCAGAGCTCTGCTGTAACAGCCGTGCCGGGTGAATTGGTCCGGGAATGTTTGTGAGATTCAGCCGTCGCACACGACACTGATCTGATCGAGAACCAGTAAACCAGCACAATGAGCGGCAGATTCTGCCAGAGAAACAAAGGTCAACTAAACGGTCAGAGTTCATCATGGCACAGAAGTGAACTAACTAAAGTCATCAGATCTGAGCGACACACAGAGAACACGTGACAGACGTGCTTTAGTCTGAAACACCACATTAGCTGAAGCAATAAACACACAAATAAAACTCTGGAAGCTAATCAACATGACAGTATTGGCACTGGCAACCGTCCCTGAAAATAAACACAAATCTGAAACGCTAAGAAAGCTTTCCGCTTGCGCTGGAGAGTTTCAGCTTCGAGTGTCTTCTCATCCACGCAGCGGCGAGCCGGCCGGACCGATGGTGAGGTACGAACCACAGGAAGAGAGTCGAGAAAACACCAGAGAAACGACAACCTGAGTGTGAGCGGCGTGAGCTAGCGGCTGTCGTGGTTGGTCAGCGTGTCTTCGGCGTGCCGGTGCGTCTCCAAGGCTTTCGTGGTGTACGAGTCCTGAGGAAGATCCGATTTACGTCTGACAAGCGGCCGCTCCTTCCTCTGCTCCCTCGCCATCTGCATACACACAGAGACACACACACACACACACAGAGACACAGACAGACACACACACACACAGAGAGACACAGACAGACAGTCAGATACACACACACACATAGAGACACAGACACACACACACACACACACACACACACACACACACTATCAAAACAATTGCACTGAACACACCTGTCTGAGTGCCAAAAATATTCTTTTTCCAAAGTTTGTGTGCCTGAAACTCAAGACGTATTAAAAATATCTCAGCATGATATTAGATTCTGGTTCTTAACAACCTTTTCTTTTGTAATTGTCATTTTTAAGGCCCTGTATGGTTCAGTGCCACAGATATTGGGGTCTCAGTGTCCATGTGCAGATTGATGAATTTAGCCCATATTCGATGGTCGACAAGCAAATGTGGTCACTTTGCATGATGATGGTACTAATTGTATTTTTGGCACTGAATGCAAAGTGACCCACATTCGGTTTCATTCCAACAATCTGCACCAATATCTCTGGAGCTGAACTCTATAGGGCCTTAAAAATGAACAAACCTAAAGAAATGTTTAGGAACTAACATCTAAAAGTACAGTATATTAAGATCATCTTTAATAGAGCTCGAGTTACAGACCTGGGGAAAAAAATAGTTTTTGGAAGGCTTTGGCGGAAAATTGTTTTTTGAAAAGTTTCAGTATTAGTTTATGAATTCATCTTTCCAGAGTAATTTCCCCCGTGTAATTTAGCTCTAAATCTCAGGTGATAATTGTTGTTTTTACCTCTCACCACAAAATACGTAAATATTCATCCACGGCATTTTAAGTAAAAAAATGTAGCCGAGGAAGTTTCTGAATTGTGGTTGACTCGTCTGATATACAGTAGACATATGATGACTATATACTGAATATAATACTATATACAGTGGAGAGGTGAAGCACATGAATCGATTGATTCTCTAGTGGCCCATATGGAAAGGATTTCAAACTCATAACCACAAACGCTGTTGTTTAGTTGGGGATTTAGAAGAAACGTGGATCGTCCTTTTCCATACGAGCGTCTCTGCCACACCTGATGATGATGAGGATGATGAAGCTCTGTTCAGTTCTCTGAATTACCTGAAGGGCTCTGGCCTGCACTGTCTTTTTTAACATCTGAACATCTTCTATAAAGGGACCATCAGTCTCCATTTCTACAGGACTGTTTAGTCCAGACGGATCAACACACAAAACGTACTAGTGGAAAAGAAAGTAACAGAAACAGAAACATGAGCGTTACAGAGAGTCATCAGCAGCGAGCGAAGAAACAGAGCGAAGCAGACGGACGTCAGCAGAAACGTGAGGTCACTTCAGAGCGTGAATCAGGTCATGTGACTGACAGGAAGTGGAGATTCGGTTCGAGAGAAACTCACCTGCGGGTTTGACTTGGCCAGACTCTCGATCTTCATCCAGGCCTCCTCTCTCTCCTTCAGCTTGGCCTTCTCTCTGGAAGCAGAAGCGTCAGTGTTTTCGTCTCACGTGAGACGACGGCTGTGTTTGTGTCTCAACTCACTTGTTCTTCTCGGCTCTGAACTGTTGTGTGCAGTCGTCAAACAGCTTCTGGTTCATCTCCATGAAGAGCTTCAGTGCGTTATAGATCAAGCCGTGAATGGTCCTGCAGTCATTTCACAAACACAGAGAAGAGAGATGACGAGTCATGCATTCAGACCGAACAAAACAGCGTTTAGTATGTTTATGCTAGCGAGTAAAGCGTGACGCTGGATCTAAACGGCATTCCATACTTGTTCCAGTGGCTCTTGGAGTTGCGGTAAAGCGCGGGGAACATGATGGGTAAGATCCTGGCTGCATTGTCGCTGATGAGACTCATGATGTACTCGTTATTCCAGTAATAAAGCGCTCTCTCCGCCACCTGTCAGAAGCACACGTCACGTCTAATTTATTTCTATAGCGCTTTTCCCAACAATTTTTGTAATCTGATTTCACAATCCAGCCAGAAGCTGTGTTAGAGATGGGCTTCTGGCTTGTCAGCATGCATCATACAGTTTGTATATTTTTCCCCAAGAATCTCAGCTCTGTTCTTTCCCCTACAATATTCTACATGAATTTTATTCACACATTTCTGGATTACAGTGTGTTTTTATTAAGTGTTTGCATGTCCAGAATTGCTTGCTGGTTCTGTTTGTTGTTGGACGAGGAACTAAATAAAATATTTCAGTACTTTACATCGCATGCATGTAATACGCAGGAGACAAAGAAGGAACCGTGAAGCTTTAGAAGCCCTGACTGACATCTAAACCAGACTAACATCGGTCTTCCCCGCTTGGCTCACCTGGAAGTGCGGACTGGACACACACTTGGCCAGCTGACGGAAGAGCGGCTCCATGACCTTCACGAACTCAGACGGCTCGATCACGTCCAGGATCTCCTCCAGCTCGTTGAGGAACATCACCTCCTTTGGACTGTGAGTCTTGGGCCAGTACTTGAGAAGAGCCACGACCACCTGCACACCGCCAGCAAAGCCTCATGGGTCGCATCAATCCCTTAATGCATTAAATGCTGTCTGAGAGTCTGACGACTTACCGGTTCAGTGAGCGTGCTGTCCTTCTCCAGGAACTGAACCACACAATACGCCAGCTGGAGCGAGACGAGACGCGGTTAGTGACGCTCGTCAGTGTGCGTTAACGATGTTTAATGAGCTTGGCGTGTGACTGACCTGCGGGTGATAGACGCTCAGAGACTTCACTTTATGCAGCGGCAGCAAAACCTTCAGCAGGAAGATCTTGTGCTCCTCTTTTAATGGCAAAGCAAAGCCGTTGATGATGCTGTCGGACAGAAGAAACACCGCTGTCAGAAATCTGAAGATTTCCCAGCATGCACAGGGAGAGCGCATGTTTTACCTGCCCAGGATCTCCAGGAACTCAGCGATTCCGTTGTGATGCTCCGTCTCGTAAATAAACCTACAAACACACACACACTGACGTTTACATACAAACCAAGCTAAGACTGAATTATCACATCATTAACACTCAGAAACGACAAGAATGAGGCATGAAGGCACTGCTCACCTGTAAAATATGTTATTAATTTGCTTTCTAATGTAAGCGCGCAGCCCGAGGAACTTTCCATATATTCGGTGCAGGGTGGTTTTCAGGAAATCTCTCTCTCGTGGATCTTCACTGTCAAACAACTCTAGAAGCTGAAATTCAGTTCAGAAACAGCGCTTCACACGTCTGAACTAATACTGAAACTTCAGCATATATATATATATATAGTGAAATTAAATATCTGCATACCTGCATCACAAATTTCTGGTCGATGTATTTCTTGGCAATATTCGGCTGAAAGTCGGGCGACTCGAGAAACCGCAGGAAAAACTCGTACACCAGCTTTGAGAAACAGAAAGATACTGTGATGAGCAACAGGTCAAACTCTAGTGACGTTATTTATTCAGATGTGGAGCGCTGTATTAGTTCTGGACCTGCAGTTACACGCTCACTCATCTTATCATGATGCTGAGATTCAGCTGAAAGCATTCTGTGCATCATTTGGTTTCTGTGGCACTGATCTTCTATAGCTGTTGTGGCTGAAGACACCACTGATCAAACGTTTGCAATAATGAGCGGTTGTGCTGCTGAATATATCAACTGTGATACATTTTATTTTTCAGGATTCACAGATGAACAAAGTTCAAAAGAACAGCATTTATTTGAAATAAAAATCTATTTAATGTATTTACTGGCACTTTTCATCAATTTAATGCGTCCTTGAAGAATAAAAGTATCAATTAATTTTTTTAAAATCTTATTTACCCAAACTTTTGAATGGTAGTGTATCTCGGTTTCCACAGAAATATTGTGCAGCTCAACTGTGTTCAGCATTGATAATAATCAGAAATGTTTCTTGAGCAGCAGATCAGCATATTATACTGATTTCTGAAGATCATGTGACACTGAAGACTGGAGGAATGATGCTGAAAATACAGCTGCGCATCACAGAAATACATTACAGTTTAACATGTATTCACATAGAAAACAGCTGTTTTAGATTGTAATAATATTTCACTATTTTCTGATCAAATAAATGCAGCCTCTGTGAGCACAACAGATAAAGCCGTTATAAAATCGTAATTATCCCAAACGTTTGTCCGGTAGTGTAAGTCTCATCAGTGGTTATGTAGTGGACAGAAGCGGTCAGATACGCTGTGAATGATGTACAGTACACCTGCAGATGAGGCCAGGCTGCTTCCAGAGTGGGTTCATCCTCCTCCGGGTCGAACTCTGCTCCCGCCGGGTTCGATGAAGGCGGCAGACCCCTGAACATGTTCACAGAGAACTGCAACACAAACACAAGCATGATTTACATAACATAGGATAGCACAATATTTGGCTGAGATACAACTATTTGAAAATCTGGACTCTGAGGGTGCAACAACATCTAAATGTTGAGAAAATCATCTTTAAAGTTGTTCAAATGAAGGTCTTAGCAATGCATATAACTAATCAAACATTAAGTTTTGATATATTTACAGTAGGACATTTACAAAATATCTTCAAGGAACATGATCTTTACTTAATATCCTAATGATTTTTGGCATAAAAGAGAAATGTATAATTGTGACCCATACAATGTATTGTTGGCTATTGCTACAAATATCCCCCAGCGACTTATGACTGCTTTTGTGCTCCAGAGTCACATTTTACACAAACTGAGAGTCACAGATTAGCACAAAATGCTGAAAATCGGCCAGGAATTTCTTATAAATCGACTGTAAATCAAACTGTTATTATGAACTCATGCACATCTACAGCAAACAATCGACGGCCACACTAGCACAACAATAACTCTATCAGCATTGGTGCAGCTTTGATGATGTGAGAGACGGACGTGAAAGCTGCCGATCGTTCGGTCACACGTCTAGCTGATCTGATCAAAAGAGCACATTATCAAACAGAACGTCTCTTTTTTAGATCTGTACATCATGGTTTTGGGGAAGCGAGAGCTTGTGTTTCAGCTGAATCTCCAGCGTGATAATGCTTCTTCAGTGCTGTAAATAGAAAAGCATGTGAAGTGAGTGTCAGTAAAGCCCAAGACCGCGGCTGACTCCGTGTGGGAAACAGAAGCATCTTTGAGCTCGGAGATCAAACGAGCGGCTCCGATGAGAGCGAGGGCCGCCGCGGGCCCCTGAGAGCCGGCCTGACTCACCATGTGCACCACCTCCGGGTAAATGGGCTCCGTGATGACACTGCGATTGTGGTTGATGTACTCCACCATCTCGCTCAGCGCCGCCCGCTTCACCTCCTTCCATTTCAGGTCGCTGAGCGGATCGGACAGAAAGTCGAACAGAACGCAGCACTGACGCAGCTTCTGGATGAAGAGCTTCTCCTGCTCGGCCGGATCCACATCTGGAAGCACAAGAGGAGCAGAGACCGAGTCAGACGATTAGAAACACTCCAGCTTTACTACTGCACAATCACACAGTGTTAGAAGTAACGCGAGTTACGTAATCAGATTACTTTTTAAAAGTAACTTTCCCCGACACGAGCACACCGTCACCATCTTCGGGTGTGAAAGGCTTTTATATTTGCCAAAAATATAACTTAATTTATTTTAGAAACAAACAAGCAAGCCCTGTCCAGATTTAAAAAGTAACGTGTAACATTACTTTCCATAAAAACTAACTAAGTAACGTAATTAGTTACCTTTTTATGGAGTAACGCAATATTGTAATACATTACTTTTAAAAGTAACTCCCCAGCACTGCTGTCAGTGCACGTGAACATTATAAAAGCATAAACAGCCTAATTTTTGTGATCACTTTGCATATTTTTCTTCATTTAATTCAACAGCGCCCGGTGAAAACATGTTAATTTAACTGTGCTGAACTCAGCTGGATGATGATTTTGACACCGTTATTGGACTGAACTGAATAATGACACTATTGTCTTCTGCAGAGCTGCTTTAAATAGCGGAAGATGAACTTTTACTGAACTGGATTGATTTGAATAAAAACGCTGAACTGCAGAATCTGAATTTGTCTCCATAGGTGAGTTCATAATTGATTCTGTTTATTTCTGTGAAGCTGCTTTGGCACAGCGCTGTATAAAGCACTATAGAAGTAAATGTGGTATATGAAACAGCTACATGTATAACTGAGCACTAATCAGACTAATCGCAGCACATCAGCTTTACTAACAACACAGAGTAAAGTGAAAAAGGGCTTTCTGTTAGAAACAAACACACATTCGGTTTTATTGATGTCCCTGAGGCTCACTTCTCTTCACAACCTGATATTCTTTATCAAAGTTAAGACTCTGCCACGCCCCCCTAAAACGTCTCGTTCTAACACACCCCCACATATCTACCTCACTATGTGGAAATATTAGCATAATGCGCCCAAATGTGCACGCAAAGAAAGAAGGCGTGGTTTCAGTAACCGCAGTTAGTGTTGAAGCAGCATGTCAGGGAGACGCTGTGTGTTTCTAGACGAAAGCAAAAGCACTTTATTTGGCCTTCCGGAAGTAGATGCATTTAGGAATCTTTAAGATTACTTACAACAGAACAGCAATGCATTTTATGGACGAGCGTTTCGTGAACCTAGGAGAGGAGGTCATTCTGACTTTGCTATGACAATCTGGCGCTTCTGAATCAGCTACTGTTTTGTTATTAGTTCAAGTATTTGTGCATCGTGTGTGTGTGTGTGCGTGTGCGTGTGCGTGAGAGAGAGAGAGTGAGTGAGTGAGTGAGTGAGTGAGTGAGTGAGTGAGTGAG
>JADLZM010035390.1:438374-477116 GCA_018148995.1 Sinocyclocheilus maitianheensis
GAGAGAGAGAGAGTGAGTGTGTGTCTGCTGTGTTCACGTCAGACGATGTGCTGAATGTTCAAATAAAGACAAGCTGATTTATCACAAACGGCTGGTTGTTTGTCGTTGTTCTGCAGAGGATGTTAGTGATGAAGGCGAGGAGGAGCGCGAGTGCATTTCCTACAGCATCAGCATCGATATCCATTACGGGCTCAAATCAAACAGGTAACGAGCGCAGAGCGTGAGCTGGTGACTCCGATGTGGTCTTGTTGTGTTCTGATCAGAAACACCTGATCTTGATCTTTCAGCCTGGCCCTGATCAAGCGGACCGGAGTGATTGATGCGGACAAACCCATCTCCACTCAGGTGCGAGTTCTGACTCTGAGCGAAGACTCTCCGTACGAGACGCTGCACTCCTTCATCAGCAATGCTGTGTCTCCGTACTTCAAATCCTACATCCGAGAGTCTGGCAAAGCTGACAGGTAACGAGAGAGTAACGTGTCTCTCACACACACACACACACGCGCGCGCAAGCCGTGCCTCATCGTGTCTGTGTGTCTGCGCAGGGATGGAGATAAGATGGCCCCTTCGGTGGAGAAGAAGATCGCGGAGCTGGAGATGGGCTTACTGCACCTGCAGCAGAACATCGAGATCCCCGAGATCAGCCTGCTCATCCACCCCATCATCACCAACGTGGCCAAGCAGTGCTACGAGCGCGCAGAGAAGCCCAAGGTCACAGACTTCGGGGATAAAGTGGAGGATCCCAGCTTCCTGAACCAGCTGCAGTCTGGAGTCAACCGCTGGATCCGGGAGATACAGAAGGTTTGAGACTCGCTGACCTTCAGAGGACATTACCGTACTATCTACTGCAATTAAAAACAGGGCAGATACCTCACAGTATGATGTGTCGTGATCACGCTTCACATTCGTCCAGTTAGGAGAGCCTAGGCTCCATCTTATTTACTCAACCTGCTGGTTTATATAAATAAAAGTTGTAGAAAATCAATGAAATGTTATGTAAATCAGAACTGCAGTATTGTGATGTTTAATGGTATTGGTGCAGACGTACAAAAACCTTGAAATAGTGTCCTGATAGTTTCCCCACACGAATCACAAGCTTAATAATTGGTGCATCAAATCAGTTTAATTTGAAGCCTCATTCTTTCTGGGTGAAGAAAACAGCAGATCTTTTACTGACGTCATCTTTTGCTCTGCATTAATGACGATCAGATGGAAATCTAAAAGGCTTAATGAACAACTTGCACATGAGAAATTACATGCCGAAACGTGGGAAACATTACATTGCAAAACTGGGAGACAAAGTGATATTTATGCAATTTTATCAAAGTAGTTCGCTAAAATAAATGCAGTTATAAATTTACATTAGGATCTGAACTTCATCTTACTTTTTGGCCATGTAAATATCAGCATCTGCACCAAATTGCTTATTTTTGCTCAGTTTGAGTCTCTGAATAAAGTGTGCTGTTTTTTTCATCCATATTCTCACTGTATCACACTGTATGAGCCATAAAAGCCTGATGCAGCAAATATGATAAACATAAAACGCATCAGGAAACCAGTTTTTTTTTTTTTTTTTTTTACCTTTTCATTTTGATTGTCTAAAGCAGTGTTTCCCAAACCTGTCCTGGAGGCCCCCCTGCCCTGCACCTTTTGTATGTCTCCCTTATCTAACACACCTGATTCCACTCATTAGCTCGTTAGTAGAGACTGCAAGAACTAAATTGGGTGTGTCTGATTAGGGAGACATACAAAATGTACAGGACAGGGGGGCCCCCAGGACAGGTTTGGGAACCACTGGTCTAAAGGTTCACTGAATTGTTCCATTCTTAGCACCGATGATGTGTGCAGGCCTAGCCTACAGCGGATCAGGATTTCAGGTCTGTCTGCCATTTCTTTCAGGTGACTAAACTGGACCGAGACCCTGCATCTGGAACGGCTCTGCAGGAGATCAGCTTCTGGCTGAACCTGGAGCGAGCCCTGAACCGCATCCAGGAGAAGAGGGAGAGTCCGGAGGTGCTGCTGACGCTCGACATCCTCAAACACGGCAAACGCTTCCACGCCACGGTCAGCTTCGACACCGACACAGGTGAGCCGTCTGTCCGAGAGCCATCTCCATGATGCTGCACGCTTGTGAACGCTCTGGTGTGTTTCTCTCAGGCCTGAAGCAGGCTGTGGAGACGGTGAACGACTACAACCCTCTGATGAAGGACTTTCCCCTCAACGATCTCCTGTCGGCCTCTGAGCTCGACAAGATCCGTCAGGCGCTGATGGCCATCTTCAATCACCTGCGCAAGATCCGGAACACCAAGTACCCCATCCAGCGTGCGCTGCGTCTGGTGGAGGCCATCTCCAGAGACCTGAGCTCTCAGCTGCTCAAAGTGCTGGGCACTCGCAAGCTCATGCACGTGGCGTACGAGGAGTTTGAGAAGGTACGGCTGATGAGACGGCACTCGCTCTCCCCGCAGCGATGCTCTGCAGCTCACGCCTCACGCTCTTCTTCTTCCGCAGGTGATGGTGGCGTGTTTCGAGGTCTTCCAGACGTGGGAGGATGAGTACGAGAAGCTGCAGGTGCTCCTGAGGGACATTGTGAAGAGGAAGAGGGAGGAGAATCTGAAGATGGTGTGGCGTCTCAGTCCGGCCCACCGCAAGCTCCAGGCCCGCTTGGACCACATGCGGCGCTTCAGACGGCAACACGAGCAGCTGAGAGCCGTCATCGTTCGCGTGCTCAGACCTCAGGTATGACTCTGACGGCTTCTGGATGTGATGGTTCTGATCTGTGATTCTTTTGACCAGCCTTCATTAATCAGATTGTTCCCTGACAAGCCTCAAATTGAGTTTGTGACACAACAGACAGGATTGAGATGACATCGTCTGTCAGAAACGTTTTAGTTCATATACATTCACACTGTCAGTCCCTGATTCTGAAATCTGATTATTTGTGCATCCGACTGGAGTCTGATTGACAGTCCACGCTTTGTATCACAACGCTTCAGATCCAGTTTACAATATCTTCATTGATTTCTGTGGCAGTGATGTTGCATTGGTGTGCTGACAAAAAAAACAGCTACAATATAGATGCTCTTACAATGTAACAACATGTTGCCTTGGCGACTTATGAGGCACAGAATTTAAAACCACATATGAATGTAGCTTGAAACATATTTGTAAAAATTATTTCATGTTTTTGTCTTGCCATCCACACTTACTAAATGGGATTCTAATCGTACGTGCACAAAAATCAGTTCGAGTTGTATCAGATGTGTAAAAGTCTGGATGCATTAAAACTAATGAAAGACTGCCTCTCTCCAGGTGTCCGCCGTGCCCCAGCATGCTCCGGGAAACACGGCCGAGCCCGACGATATGAAGGTGGCCGAGGTGCTCTTCGATGCCGCAGACGTCAACGCCATCGAGGAAGTCAATCTGGCCTACGAAAACGTGAAGGAAGTGGACGGACTGGACGTCTCGAAGGAGGGAGTGGAGGCCTGGGAAGCGGCCATGAAGCGCTACGACGAGCGCATCGACCGCGTGGAGACACGCATCACGGCACGCCTGCGAGACCAGCTGGGCACCGCCAAGAATGCCAACGAGATGTTCCGCATCTTCTCCCGCTTCAACGCCCTGTTCGTGCGGCCGCACATCCGCGGAGCCATCCGAGAGTACCAGACGCAGCTCATCCAGCGCGTCAAAGACGACATCGAGGCTCTGCACGACAAGTTCAAGGTGCAGTATCCTCAGAGCCAGTCGTGCAAGATGAGCCACGTGCGAGACCTGCCTCCCGTCTCCGGCTCCATCATCTGGGCCAAGCAGATCGACCGGCAGCTGACGGCCTACATGAAGCGCGTGGAAGACGTCCTCGGGAAGGGCTGGGAAAACCACGTGGAGGGTCTGAAGCTCAAGCAGGACGGCGACAGCTTCCGCGCCAAGCTCAACACGCAGGAGATCTTCGACGACTGGGCAAGGAAGGTGCAGCAGCGCAACCTGGGCGTGTCGGGCCGCATCTTCACCATCGAGAACACGCGTGCCCGCGGACGCACCGGCACCGTGCTCAAGCTCAGGGTCAACTTCCTGCCCGAGATCATCACGCTCTCCAAAGAGGTGCGCAACCTGAAGTGGCTGAGCTTCCGCGTGCCGCTGGCCATTGTCAACAAAGCCCATCAGGCCAATCAGCTGTATCCCTTCGCCATCTCGCTCATCGAGAGCGTCCGCACCTATGAGCGCACCTGCGAGAAGGTGGAGGAGAGGATGTCCATCTCGCTGCTGGTGGCCGGCCTGAAGAAGGAGGTGCAGGCGCTCGTCACCGAGGGCATCTCTCTGGTCTGGGAGTCCTACAAACTCGACCCGTACGTCCAGCGTCTGGCCGAAACCGTCTTCAACTTCCAAGAAAAGGTCGACCAGCTCAAGACCAGTTAAACTAGAGCACCAGTCAGATGACTGGACACACACACACCACTGATAGATATTAAAAAGAGAAGCGTCAGTTTGAGGTTAAGCTTTGCTGGCGATTTCCTAATCTACGATTGTAGTACACTCTAATACATGTGTCCCTGCAGCACAGAAGCAGTGTTAAGTCGCTGGGGGATATTTGTAGCAATAGCCAACAATACATTGTATGGGTCACAATTATAGATTTTTCTTTTATACCAAAAATCATTAGGATATTAAGTAAAGATCATGTTCCATGAAGATATTTTGTAAACTTCCTACCGTAAATATATCAAAACTTAATGTTTGATTAGTAATATGCATTGCTAAGAACTTCATTTGAACAACTTTAAAGATGATTTTCTCAATATTTAGATTTTTTTGCACCCTCAGATTCCAGATTTTCAAATAGTTGTATCTCAGCCAAATATTGTTCTATCCTAACAAACCATACATCAATGGAAATATTTATTCAGCTTTCAGATGATCTATACATCAATTTTGAAAAATTGACCCGTATGACTGATTTTGTGCTCCAGGGTCACATATTCTATATACATTTTTTAATTAGGCCTTTTTATTTTGTGCTGTTTAATGGTGTTTTTGTCATTATTTAATTCACTTTGCAGTGGCCGGGACCATTTTATGGATGCCTGGTTAAAACTGAGCTTCTGATTAAAGCTTTAAATAAATTCAGTGGTGTGTGTCCATGATTCGGTTGGTAGTGTAGCTGTGTAGTGTTTACAGTCCGGATGAAAAGTGATGTGAATGTCATGTTGGTTTGTGTGTATTCCGCTCTTAGGTGGATGATCTTCTTCTGCTCGAGGAGAAGATTGATCTGGAGGTGCGCTCGCTGGAAACCTGCATGTACGAGAATAAGATGTTCACGGAGATCCTCAACCGCATCCAGAAGGCTGTGGACGACCTGAACCTGCACTCGTACTCCAACCTGCCCATCTGGGTCAATAAACTGGACATCGAGGTGAGTCCAGCTGGACAGAAGCGCAGAGTCTGTCCGGAGAGAGTGGTGTTTGATCAGATGTGATCGTGTTTCCTCCGTAGATCGAGCGCATCCTCGGGGTGCGTCTGCAGGCAGGTCTCAAAACCTGGACGCAGGTTCTCATGGGACAGATGGAGGACAAGGCTGATGTGGACATGGACACCGAGGCTCCTCAAGTCAGTCACAAGCCCGGCGGAGATCCCAAGATTAAGGCAAGACGTCGTCCTGTAGTTCTGAGCCTGTGTGCATTGAGGATTCGTAACTTCACACTGAAACGTTTTCTTCGTCCAAACAGAATGTCATCCATGAATTGAGGATCACGAACCAGGTGATCTATCTGAACCCGCCGATCGAAGACTGCCGCTACAGGCTTTACCAGGAGATGTTTGCTTGGAAGATGGTCATTCTGTCTCTACCCAGAATCCAGAGTCAGAGATATCAGGTCTGTGTGTTTGTTTGTTTGCTCTGCATTCGTCTTCAGTTTTCAGTTCATTCTGTCTTCATTTACTCACTCTGTTAAGCCTGCTAGTAACCAATCAGTTGCTGGTAGCCATTGACTTCCATAGAATGCCAAAAAATACTATGGAAGTGAAACGCGCTCTCTCTCGCGCACTCCATCACACGCAATCCATCGCACGCGCACACACTCTCACACTTAGGGTTACAAAAAGGTGGAAAATTCCCAATAAATTTTGGAAATATTCCAGAAAGTTTGGAAACTTTCCAAGATTTTTTTGGAATATTCCAGGGATTTTTGGAAAGTTTCCGGAAATTTTCCACCCCTTTGCAACCCTACTCGCACTCACACACAGACACACACACACACACACACACACACACACACCTTCCAGCACTGAGACTCGAACCCGCGACCTTTGGGTTACAAGTCCGTCTCTAACCATTAGGCTATGACTGCTCCAAGTCAATGGCTACCAGCAGCAGTTTGGTTAGCATTTTTTAAAATATCTTTTGTGTTGCACAGAAGAAAGAACCTCACACAGGTTTAACGTTCGCTCTTCACGCAGGTCGGTGTTCACTACGAGTTATCAGAAGAGGAGAAGTTCTACAGGAACGCTCTGACCAGGATGCCTGACGGTCCGTCTGCGCTGGAAGAAGCTTATAATGCAGTGAAGGAGATCGTCTCCGAGGTGGAGCAGTACGTCAAGGTAGCGTCTTCTGTTAGCGTGAGCGAGTGAAGCGTGTTCAGACGCCAGACTGACTGCGTTTGCTCCGTCAGGTGTGGCTCCAGTACCAGTGTCTGTGGGACATGCAGGCCGAGAACATCTACAACCGTCTAGGAGAAGATCTCAACAAGTGGCAGGCGCTGCTCGTGCAGATCCGCAAAGCTCGAGGCACGTTTGACAACGCAGAAACCAGGAAGGAGTTTGGACCGGCCGTCATCGACTACGGCAAGGTCAGGAGCGAGCCGCTCACGGTTCAGTCATGAGGTTTCTCTCCACGAATGATCACGCTGAAGTGTCTTTTAACGTGTCGTTTAGGTCCAATCTAAGGTGAATCTGAAGTACGACTCGTGGCATAAGGAGGTGCTCAGTAAGTTTGGACAGATGTTGGGCAACAACATGCAGGACTTCCACTCGCAGATCTCCAAGGTGGGCCGAGCTCTCGCTGAAGGGACGGGTCATGTTTAATTCTCAAGCGAATGTTCTGAACTGTTCTGTGATCCTCTTGCAGTCTCGTCAAGAGCTGGAGCAGCATTCGGTGGATACGGCGAGCACCTCTGATGCCGTGACCTTCATCACGTACGTGCAGGCGCTCAAACGCAAGATCAAACAGTTTGAGAAGCAAGTGGACGTGAGTACAATCTGCCTCGTACAGAGTCTTAAACCCGATTCTCTGGAGCAAACGTTATTAAAGTCTCTGGTCTCATGCAGCTGTTCCGCAACGGCCAGCGTCTGCTGGAGAAGCAGCGGTTCCAGTTCCCTCCCTCCTGGCTGTACATCGATAACATCGAGGGCGAGTGGGGCGCCTTCAGCGACATCATGAAGCGCAAAGACACGGCCATCCAGCAGCAGGTGGCTAACCTCCAGATGAAGATCGTGCAGGAGGACCGCGCGGTGGAGAACCGCACCACGGACCTGCTGTCAGACTGGGAGAAGACCAAACCCGTAGCAGTACGTGTCTGGAGATGAACGCTGTTTTCAGGTCTCTTTCAGCCTCTTTCAGAGTCTGTCTGCTTGTTGTCGCTGCAGGGCAGTCTGCGTCCAGAGGAGGCGCTGCAGTCGCTCACCATCTACGAGGGCAAGTTTGGGCGTCTGAAGGACGACAGAGAGAAGTGTGCGAAGGCCAAAGAGGCACTGGAGCTGACGGACACGGGTCTGTTAAGCAGCAGCGAGGAGAGAGTGCAGGTGCGCCACGACTTTACAAGCGTCTCTGTTATGAACGGAGTTCTAAAGAGGTTTTAAAGAGACACAACCCAGCTAACAATCACAGAGTCCATCAGAATCTATAGATGTTTGAGCTGTCGATGAACCCTTACTGATAGATATCACCGTACTTTCCCCATTTGGTAAATCACAGTACATTAAGTCTTTAAGATTTCAGAAATTTCGTTTACATATGAAAACGAGACATTTAATCTAATTAAATGCACACTAATATGCAGAAATCTGAATGTTGGATAAAGCCAGGTTTAAAATTCTTGTTTGATTTTGTTGAAGTCGAGTTAAAGGTTTTTCCAGAGGGGAATTTGGATTTCTATTTTTATTGCTCCATAAGTCAGAAAACAAACACATTTTCATCATGATTTTAGGAGTAAAATGCTTTAGAAATCAGTGTGAATGAAATATGAACAAACCTTCAGAATAGAGCAGTAACGATTCACTCGCGATGCGATTCGCGATGAAAAGGTGTCTTTTTATTATTGCTTGGACAAAATACTGCACATTTCTTTGTGAAATTGAAATGTCAAATAACAAAACTAAATTTAAGTTTTAAAACAAGCCCCAAATCTAATCAAATAAATAAGACACAAATCTCTTCATGTAAACAAAGGCTTTGTCTGTGCTCTTTCCATTTAAAATTAGAGGCAACCACTGCATTTGAATCACAATGCAAACAAAGATGCTGAATACATGCAGCATGAGCAGTTTTTAATCTAAATTATATTATATAATTTGACATTTTAAAACAAAAACTGAATGATCAGACTTTAGTTTTGTGAAACTATACTACATAAGTCATATCGGAGCGAGACCGAAACAGCAGAAGCCGAGCAAGACGCAGATTCACTCTCTGACAGCAGGAGGCGCTCATGCAGCAGCAGATACAGCATTTCCTTGGTTACCGCCGCCGTAAACCAAGCAGCAGCTTATGAACGCTACACTAGTATGAACTATACAGAGACGAGATGAAAAGAAACTATCATTAAAACTTTTCTAAAGACTGTCACTTCCCCTCAGTGATGCATTCATATAAACTCCACCCACAAATGTATCTCGATTCGTTTAACATATCAACCGATTTGAATCGTCACATATTTGTATCGATGTTCAACCGGCTCACGGTGCATCGTTGCATCCCTAATGGATTGAGATTGAAATCTATAGATAAAGTGCGATAAAATAAACCGTTAAATGTGTATTTTGGATGTTTTCTTTCCATTAGTCGTGATATGGAAGAAAAACAGCTCAAAACTGTCCAGTGCATGAAAACACGCTGGGTTCAGTCAGCTTAATATTTACTTTTCTCAGTTTTCTCACACATCATTTAGAGATCAAACTGTATGTTGAAGATTCTGCTCTTGTTAACGCGTGTCGTGTCCGTGTTGTTCGTCAGGTGGCTCTGGAGGAGCTGCAGGATCTGAAGGGTGTTTGGTCGGAGCTGTCGAAGGTCTGGGAGCAGATCGATCAGATGAAGGAGCAGCCGTGGGTCTCTGTGCAGCCGCGGAAGGTGAGCGACACACCTGCTGTCTCGTGTGACTCGTACCCGAGCCTGGCTTTCACTGAGTCTGTGTTCTTCTTCTGTACAGCTGCGCCAGAGTCTGGACGCTCTCCTCAACCAGCTGAAGAACTTCCCCGCCCGTCTGCGGCAGTACGCCTCCTACGAGTACGTGCAGAGACTGCTCAAGGGGTACATGAAGGTGAGCCGGTCCTGCGTTACCAGCGGAGGATGCTGGGATAGAGCCGCTGAAACGCCTAAACCGTTCCCTGTGTCCTCTTCAGGTGAACATGCTGGTGATCGAGCTGAAGTCGGAGGCGCTGAAGGACCGGCACTGGAAGCAGCTGATGAAGCGTCTGCATGTGAACTGGGTTCTGTCCGAGCTGAGTCTGGGTCAGATCTGGGACGTGGACCTGCAGAAGAACGAGATGGTGGTGAAGGACGTGCTGCTGGTGGCGCAGGGAGAGATGGCTCTCGAGGAGTTCCTCAAGCAGGTCCGACTCCGTCACACACCTGTCACAGATCTAATATAAACACCCCAGCTGTTTACCTTCACAGACGTAACCCACTAAGTTTCGTAACTTGTGTGTATTTGACAGTTTAAGCGCAATAAGACATAAAATTGTCAATTTTTCTTTTATGCCAAAAATCATTAGGATATTAAGTAAAGATCATGTTCCATGAAGATATTTTGTGAATTTCCTACCGTAAATATATCAAAACTTAATGTTTGATTAGTAATATGCATTGCTAAGAACTTCATTTGAACAACTTTAAAGATGATTTTCTCAATATTTAGTTTTTTTAAAATTTTCAAATAGTTGTGTATCAGCCTAATATTGTGCTATCCTAACAAACCATACATCAATGGAAAGATTATTTATACAGCTTTCAGATGATGTAGAAATTTCCAGACCCTTATGACTGGTTTTGTGCTCCAGGGTCACACATTACATATTGTAAAAAGAGTAATAATAGGTGCTCTTTAAAGATGTGTGTTCACAGTTTCCTCTTCACTGCAGATTCGTGAAGTTTGGAACTCGTACGAACTCGACCTCGTCAACTATCAGAACAAGTGCCGCCTGATTCGTGGATGGGACGATCTGTTCAACAAAGTCAAGGAGCACATCAACAGCGTGTCTGCCATGAAGCTCTCGCCCTACTACAAGGTACACACCGAACGAGAGAAACCGTATGTTAGAGAGAAACGATGCGTCACAGCAGTTCCTCCGTCACACGTCTCTGTTCTCGGCAGGTGTTCGAGGAGGACGCTCTGAGCTGGGAGGACAAACTCAACCGCATCATGGCTCTGTTTGACGTCTGGATCGACGTGCAGCGCCGCTGGGTTTACCTGGAAGGCATTTTCACAGGAAGCGCAGACATCAAACACCTGCTTCCTGTGGAGACGCAGCGCTTCCAGAGGTCAGCGGCTGACTCCATTACATCAGTGTGCTGAAGAGCGCAGGCTTTAGGCTTTAACATGTGACTCGTTTGATTTCACAGCATCAGCACAGAGTTTCTGGCCCTGATGAAGAAGGTGACCAAGTCTCCTCTGGTCATGGACGTCCTGAACATTCAGGGGGTTCAGAGGTCGCTGGAGAGACTCGCTGACCTGCTGGGAAAGATCCAGAAAGCACTGGGAGAATATCTGGAGAGAGAGCGCTCGTCTTTCCCCAGGTCAGACATTTGGGCTTTACAGTATCAGCCGTCCAGTGTCCATTCTGAACTCGTATTGTCACGGTTGTCTAAACACTCATCATTTCTGTTTCCCGCAGGTTCTACTTTGTTGGTGATGAAGATCTGCTGGAGATCATCGGCAACAGTAAGAATGTGGCCAAACTGCAGAAACACTTCAAGAAAATGTTCGCTGGCGTTTCGAGCATCCTGCTGACCGTGCACAACCCGGAGGTGCCTGGCACCTCGTCCCGAGCGGGAGAGGAGGTACGGCTCGACCCAAGAGAGACTGGGACCTCCGTTATGTGCTTGTTTCAGTCAATGATGCAAACTCCGTTTCAGCTGTAAAGCAGCTCTGCAGAAGACATTAGTGTCATTATTCAGATCGATTCAGTTCTGGTTTTGATCTCGTCTGATAGCGTCAGTGCAGTTGAATCAGTAATATGAGTGATGTCTTCATGTGGGAAACCTCTGGAATGTGCTGTTGTTTTCAGGTGCTCTATAAGACGCCGGTGTCCATCACAGAGCATCCGAAAATCAACGAGTGGCTGACGCTGGTGGAGCGTGAGATGCGGGTGACGCTGGCTAAGCTGCTGGCTGAGTCCGTCACGGAGGTGGGCGCCTTCAACAAGAGCACGGGCATCGACCTGAGCACCTACATCAACTGGATCGACCGATACCAGGTGACCCGTCCTCTGAGACTAACCCAGCATCTGTACACGTCTTCATGAGTGCTTAACCTCTGTCTCCGCTGCGTCCAGGCCCAGCTGGTGGTTCTGTCCACTCAGATCGACTGGTCTGAGAACGTGGAGAGCGCTCTGACCACCATCGGCGGCGGGGAAGACATGGGTCCGATGCAGGCCGTGCTGGCCAACGTGAAGGCGACGCTCAACCTGCTGGCCGACACGGTTCTGATGGAGCAGCCGCCGCTGCGCAGGAAGAAGCTGGAGCACCTGGTGAGAACCTCAGAAGCACCTGTGCTGATAATGAGTGAAACTGAAGATTAATGCAGCTGGAGATGTCATTCATGGTGCAAAATACAGCCATGTCTTGCTTATAGTCTCTGTCAATCACATTTGTTTTCAGGGCAGAAAAACAGCAATGCCAGGCTATCTGTGGGTCTTAAATCAGAGCAGAAAGTCTTAAAAACAAAAGTCATGGCATTACATGTTGCCCTCACTGCAAAACATGAATATCTTCCTCAGTATTTTTGCCTTGTTTTCCAGTACAAATATCTAAACATCCTTAAAACAAGATACATTTGCCTGAAATGCAAAATTAAGATATGAAGTCTCGTTTTCTGAGAAGTTGAACAAAATTAAGTTTCTGCTTAAGACAAAAACAAATATCTGCTAATGGGGTCAGAAAAATGTTTTTCCTTTGAATTAATTGGTTTCTCTGAGCCCACCTTCACATTTATGTTTAGAAAACATAGTGAGGTATGGTGCTCCTGTCAGCTTATTCCTTAAAAAGGTCTTAAAGTCTTACCTTCGTAAAACCTGTGAAATGCAACGGCCAGAGGCATCCTTCTGATGCACGCACATAGATGCAGATATTTACTCTGTATGACGAGCTCTGCAGACGTGTTCGTGACTTGCGTGTTTTTCATTCGTAGATCACGGAGTTAGTGCACCAGAGAGACGTGACCAGAACTCTGATCAAGAACAAGATCGACAATCCCAAATCCTTCGAGTGGCTCAGCCAGATGCGCTTCTACTTCGACCCCAAGCAGACCGACGTCCTCCAGCAGCTCTCCATTCAGATGGCCAACGCTAAGTTCAACTACGGCTTTGAGTACCTGGGTGTGCAGGAGAAGCTGGTGCAGACGCCGCTGACCGACCGCTGCTACCTGACCATGACGCAGGCGCTGGAGGCCCGTCTGGGAGGATCGCCCTTCGGTCAGTCTCACCTTTCCTGCTGGAGTGGAGCACACAGACGTGTGCGCATGAGCTGAATGTGAAGTGTGCGGTTGCTGACGGGCGTTCTTGTTCTGTAGGTCCTGCTGGAACGGGGAAGACGGAGTCTGTCAAAGCTCTGGGTCACCAGCTGGGCCGCTTCGTCCTGGTCTTCAACTGCGACGAGACCTTTGACTTCCAGGTGCGACTGGTGTCACGGGATTGGTGTCGGGGGTCAATAACCGGTGTTTAATCACAGGGGTTTGACGGTGTCTTGTGTTGCAGGCGATGGGCCGCATCTTTGTGGGTCTGTGTCAGGTGGGCGCCTGGGGCTGCTTCGACGAGTTCAACCGTCTGGAGGAGCGCATGCTGTCTGCCGTGTCTCAGCAGGTCCAGTACATCCAGGTGGCGCTGAGAGAACACAGCAACCCCAACCGAGACCGCAGTACGTGCACGCTATGGTTCAGAACCTCATCATCAGGGCTCGACGCTTACCTTATTCCCAAGGAGCACATTAAAAAAATTTAGGGGCGCAATGCACATTTTTTAAATGATGTGTTTTAGCTTAAGGGGATATAAGGAGATCTTTACAAACACAATTATTTAATTTATCAGAATACAGAAAGTACACAATGTTTTTAAATAATTCTGCTTCAGACTCTATTTAATAGGGTAATTATGTAACTATTTAAAGTCCTATTAAATGGTAAGTACATTAGGTATGTGACCGTATCAAATTTTCACAATAGTCGTTGAAGCTTTCGTCACGGTATATGGTTTTGTCACAATATATAATTTAGTAAGTAAAAAAAAGTTGTCCTCCTAACAGGTTAAATACATGTATTAAAGATCTTTTACTAAAGAAATACTTTATTTTAAGTCATTAAAATGCAGTCATTGTTATTTCATGTTAACTAATGTTAATGGAGCCTGTGAAGTGTTACCGAACAATAATAACGAATCAGTCATGTGTTTGCGCTTGCTCCGCTTCTCATCTGTGCATCGCCTTTTTAACATTCAATAATCATATGAGGCTGTATCACTGTTTTTCCGTAAATTAACTGAAGAAATTAATACATTTGTAATAGGCTACCGTGTAAGTTAGGATGTTTAATAAATTGTATTCACACTCATGCTCCTACATAGATTTTCCAGTTCCCACACATCTATTTTTAGTCGCAAATGCGAGTGAAATGCTGGCACTGTTGAGCCTTGATCATCCAAACAGAGTCGTGTGATCATCACAGCTGTGCTCGTGTGTGTTCAGGTGTGCCCGTCACCACAGAGCTGCTGAACAAACAGGTGAAGGTGAGTGCCGAGATGGCCATCTTCATCACCATGAACCCCGGTTACGCCGGACGCTCCAACCTGCCCGATAACCTCAAGAAGCTCTTCAGGAGTCTGGCCATGACCAAACCGGACCGGCAGCTGATCGCTCAGGTCATGCTGTACTCGCAGGGCTTCCGCACCGCTGAGATCCTCGCCAAGAAGATCGTCCCGTTCTTCAAGTGCGTCTCCGTCTGCTTCAGCTGTTGTTGTGCATGTGTGAAGTGGTAACGTAACCCTGCTTTGGTCTGTGGTTGCAGGTTGTGTGACGAGCAGCTGTCGTCTCAGTCTCACTATGACTTCGGTCTGCGAGCGCTCAAGAGCGTGCTGATCAGCGCCGGGAACGTCAAGAGAGAACGCATCCAGAAGATCAAGAGAGAGAAGCGTGAGCGCGGCGAGGACGTGGATGAGAACGAGATCGCAGAGAACCTTCCGGAGCAGGAGGTGAGATGAGCGAACAGAAGCAGAAAGCCTTCAAGCCACTTTACTGCCGTTTCCAATTCAAACAGAACGTGTGAAGAGCATGAGAGCCGATTGGATATATTACAGGAGATATTGAAAAAAATAAAAGGGCTTCAAGTCAAATTAATTTGTTCTTTTCACGAAACACTGTTTCAAAACTTCCTTATGTAAAATCATGATGTTTATAAGATCTTCATATCTTCGTACCTTACAGTAATGCAGATTAGAGCTGAATGATAATATACATTTTGAAACGATACAAACAATCAAGCAGTTGAGATTTGTTATATAGTATAAATAGCTTTATGTGAATGTACTGTATGTATGCAGATTAAAGAGACATATTTCCAGCATTATTTTTTTATTTAATAAAAAGAGTTGGGCGATGATAGTTAAATTTGGCAACAACAAAAAAATCAGGCTCGCTTCAGCAGAGAAGTTTGTTTTGTGACTTTTTTAGCTTTTATTTTTTGGAATCTTATTTTGATAAGAGCTTATGAAGATTAACTTTCACAGTAAAAACGGGGAACATGAATGACAGAAAACAGACAGGTTTGGTGTCGCGTCGACTGTCATGCGAGTTAGAGTAGATCTTGTTATATCCGTGATCTCTGACCGCGCTTCATGCGCTCGATCCTCAGATTCTGATCCAGAGCGTGTGTGAGACCATGGTGCCGAAGCTGGTGGCCGAGGACATCCCGCTGCTCTTCAGCCTGCTCTCTGACGTGTTCCCCGGCGTCCAGTACATGCGCGGAGAGATGACGGCGCTGCGAGAGGAGCTGAGGAAGGTCTGCGCTGAGATGTACCTCACGTACGGAGACGGAGACGACGTGGGCAGCATGTGGGTGGAGAAGGTAAGATGCGCTTCATAGTACAGCGCTCACACACAGAGAGTCATGAGTCCTGACCCGTTCTCTGCTCTTCTCCTCAGGTGCTGCAGCTCTATCAGATCATGCAGATCAATCACGGGCTGATGATGGTCGGTCCGTCGGGCAGTGGGAAGACCATGGCCTGGAGAGTCCTGCTCAAAGCCCTGGAGAGGCTGGAGGGTTTGGAGGGTGTCGCTCACATCATCGACCCCAAAGCCATCAGCAAAGACCACCTGTATGGCACGCTGGACCCCAACACTCGCGAGTGGACCGACGGGCTCTTCACACACGTGCTCAGAAAGTGAGTCCTCGTCTCATCATAGCTCTGATCGTCATTTTGGGTTTGTTCTGATGTCTGTGTGCGCGCTCTTGTTCAGGATCATCGATAACGTTCGCGGAGAGCTGCAGAAGCGGCAGTGGATCATCTTCGACGGTGATGTGGATCCGGAGTGGGTGGAGAATCTGAACTCTGTGCTGGACGACAACAAACTCCTGACCCTTCCCAACGGAGAGCGTCTCAGCCTGCCGCCCAACGTACGGAGCAGCTGATCTGACGGTTGAGTCTGTAGTCGTGATGATGATGATGCTGATGTTGCTCTCGTCACACAGGTGCGCATCATGTTTGAGGTGCAGGACCTGAAGTACGCCACGCTGGCCACCGTGTCTCGCTGCGGGATGGTCTGGTTCAGCGAGGACGTTCTCAGCACTGACATGATCTTCAACAACTTCCTGGCGCGTCTGCGGAGCATCCCACTGGATGAGGGAGAGGATGAGGCCCAGCGCATGAGGAAGGCCACGGAGGACGAGGGCGAGGAGGCCGCCTCACCCATGCTGCAGGTACTCTAGCATGCAAAACTACGTAAAATTATCTAAATATCAGTCATCGCTCTATATCTCCAGTAATCTGTCTCAGTAAAATGAGATTGAAATGATCCAAACATATAATGCAGTGATTGAGAGCTGAAGAAATAAAGGCTCCTCAGAAGATGTGAGATGTTCTGGAGGCTTGTGAAGATCATTCCTCCGCTGAGGAACAGTGAAAGTAAAGCTTCTGGAAACAAACGCTCCTCAAAAGATCCTGAGGATCAGATTTGAGACTCTAAAACATGATTGATGGAGAATCAAGTAAAGCTGAGCTGCTTCAGTGCAGTAAGTGTTCATCTGGAGATATTACTGCAGTTATTCTGATGCTTGCTTGATCAAAATCAGTTAAGATTTGACTTGTGAAGCTCCAGAATTACACTGAAAGAGCTTCGACTGGATAAAACTCTCTAAACTCTCAATCAGAGACCGAAGATGTGCAGCAGATTGAGTGACAGCAGAGTTTGACCAAGCGGATCATTTTGAGGCCTTAGAAATTCACATCAAATATGATACAGTAGCTTTGAAAGGTTAAATTAAAAACAAGGATCTAGATGTGTCCTGTTCTGCATCCTTCTCTATTATCACTCTGTTTTTGTCCTTCTCTTGTATTTGTCAGTTTTTAGAGCCTCTTGAGTTTAATCCACAGATCCAGAGAGACGCTGCTGCAGTTCTCCAGCCGTATTTCACCTCCACCGGTCTGGTGATCAAAGCTCTGGAACACGCGTCAAAGATGGAGCACATCATGGACTTCACGCGTCTGCGCTCGCTGAGTTCGCTCTTCTCCATGCTGCATCAGGCCTGCCGCAACGTGGCCCTCTACAACAACAACCACCATGATTTCCCCATGCCCATCGACCAGCTGGAGAAATACATGCAGGTGTGACACGTGAATGAGCCGGTCTGTGTGTTTACTTGCTACGTGAGTGAGTATAAATGACACATGCTAACTTTGAGCATGTCGTGCAGAAATACCTCATCTATGCGGTGCTGTGGTCCTTCTCGGGTGACAGCAGGCTGAAGATGCGAGCGGAGCTGGGAGAATACATTCGCCGCATCACCACCGTGTCTCTCCCGTCCGCGCCGAACGTGCCGATCATCGACTACGAGGTGCGAACAGACGCAGTCTCAGATGGAGTGTGATGTTTGAGTGTGACTCTAACGCTGCTCTGAATCCGTCAGGTGTCCATCACAGGCGAGTGGCAGTCCTGGCAGGTGAAGGTGCCTCAGATCGAGGTGGAGACGCACAAGGTGGCCTCGCCGGACGTGGTGGTGCCCACTCTGGACACGGTGCGTCACGAGGCTCTGCTCTACACCTGGCTGGCCGAACACAAGCCTCTGGTGCTCTGTGGGCCGCCGGGCTCCGGGAAAACCATGACCCTGTTCAGTGCCCTGAGAGCCCTGCCGGACATGGAGGTGAGAGCCAGTCGACGATCTCTGGACACCGTAATAAATTGCATTCGGAAAGCCACTGTTTCTTCCTACAGATGAACCAATGCAGTGTTCCTAAAGCAGATCTACTTGCACAGCTGTGTTCTGTGATGTGATGCTGGGTCGACTGCTTGGACACTTGTGAAATGTGTTTTCTTCAGGTGGTGGGTTTGAACTTCTCCAGTGCTACGACTCCGGAGCTGCTGCTGAAGACCTTCGATCATTACTGCGAGTACCGCAGGACTCCTAACGGCGTGGTTCTGGCTCCGGTGCAGCTGGGCAAGTGGCTGGTGCTCTTCTGCGACGAGATCAACCTGCCCGACATGGACAAGTACGGCACGCAGCGAGTCATCTCCTTCATCAGACAGGTGCGTGTGTGAGCGTCTCGCTGAGTCCGGCTCCTGCTGTGTGTGTCTCTCTGGGGTGTAACCCGTGCGGTGTTGTGTTCAGATGGTGGAGCACGGCGGCTTCTACCGCACCTCAGACCAGACCTGGGTGAAGCTGGAGCGGATCCAGTTCGTCGGGGCCTGTAACCCTCCCACAGACCCCGGCAGGAAGCCGCTCTCATACAGGTTCGGCTGTCGTCATCACCGCTAATAAAGACCGAGATATGTTCAGTGATGTCCTGGCCTAACTCGTGTGAGCGTTTACAGGTTTTTGCGTCACGTGCCAGTGGTGTATGTGGACTATCCGGGCCCCGCCTCACTCACGCAGATCTACGGCACCTTCAACAGAGCCATGCTCAGACTCATCCCGTCGCTGCGGACCTTTGCTGAGCCGCTCACGGCAGCCATGGTCGAGTTCTACACCATGTCTCAGGTTTGCATTTAAACCGCTAAACGCTCATGGGTTCGTCTCCTGAGCTGATGAAAAGTTTATCTTGACTGCTTTGTGTTTGAGCAGGAGCGGTTCACTCAGGACACGCAGCCACACTACATCTACTCCCCGAGAGAGATGACCCGCTGGGTCCGAGGCATCTTTGAGGCGCTGCGGCCGCTGGAGACGCTGCCTGTGGAGGGTCTGATTCGCATCTGGGCTCACGAAGCACTGCGACTCTTCCAGGACCGGTGAGTTTAAGGCTCTTTTCAGATCTGAAGATCACTTTGTTACAGTTTTGTTTCCTGTTTTGGAACGATGTTGCATTTTCTTCTAACAGTGTTACATTTCAAAGCGTTCCAAAATGTGCAGCTGCAGCAAACCTATAAGTATGCGGTTCATTGTTGTGACATTGCACACGGATTGAACTGATTCTCCCGGCAGATTGGTGGAGGATGAGGAGAGACGCTGGACAGATGAGAACATAAACATGGTCTCCCTCAAACACTTTCCTAACATCGACCGTGCCAAAGCCCTTAACAGACCCATCCTGTACAGCAACTGGCTCTCCAAGGTGAGTGACCGAGCTGAACTCTTCTGGACATCACTGCAGACTCGGAAACGACTGACCGCTTCTGCTGTTCTCCTGTAGGACTACGTTCCCGTGGAGCAGGAGGAGCTGCGCGACTATGTGAAGGCCAGACTGAAGGTGTTCTACGAGGAGGAGCTGGACGTTCCTCTGGTGCTCTTCAATGAGGTTCTGGATCACGTGCTGAGGATCGACAGGTACAGAGAGCCTGAAGAAACACAGCGGTTTGTTATTTCACCCCGCTGACGCTTCAGTAACGTCACGCTGATGTTCTCCCTCCAGAATCTTCCGTCAGCCGCAGGGTCACCTGCTCCTGATCGGCGTCAGTGGTGCTGGAAAGACCACGCTCTCCCGCTTCGTGGCCTGGATGAATGGACTGACTGTCTATCAGATCAAGGTTAGAGCAAGCAAACATTTGATTGCCTGTCAAGTTTTGTTTGTTTGAGGCTTTTGTAACTCATCGTATCCTCACAGGTCCACAGGAAATACACCGGCGAGGACTTTGACGAAGACCTGCGGACAGTGCTCCGCCGCTCCGGCTGCAAGAACGAGAAGATCGCCTTCATCATGGACGAGTCGAACGTGCTGGACTCAGGCTTCCTGGAGCGCATGAACACGCTGCTGGCCAACGGAGAGGTGCGACCCGTGAACGGAGACCCGCTCTCGCTCTCCGTCTCCTCGTGTGTTCTGACTGCTCTGTGCTGTTGCAGGTGCCCGGGCTGTTCGAGGGCGACGAATATGCCACCCTGATGACGCAGTGCAAGGAAGGAGCGCAGAAGGAGGGCTTGATGCTGGACACCCATGAGGAGCTGTACAAATGGTTCACCAGTCAGGTGATCAGGAACCTGCACGTGGTGTTCACCATGAACCCGTCGTCAGAGGGGCTGAAGGACAGAGCGGCCACCTCACCTGCCCTCTTCAACAGGTGCGTTTGTGTATTTGGCACATGCTTTTATCCATGTTTGAGCAGTTCATGCCTTCCCTGGGAATAGAATTCATGACTTTGCTATTACTAACTCTACAGGAATGCAGGGCATGTCTGCTAAAATAAAGAACTGTCAGTGTGTATGTTTCCATCCACCTACTTTTATGCCAATTTTGGAATATTGCATTAAAAAAAACACTGGAAGGAGATGCCATGATGTGCGTAAGTTCTAAAAATGTGCATTTTGTGCGCTCAGTTGAGTCAGATTTATCTGATAAGAAGACATGCGCATAAACTACATTGGAAACCCATTTACTGAATAAATTCCTCGGTGCATGTCAAAGAGTGTATGTGACTTTGCCTCAGCAGATCATGTGACTGGATAACTGGATGAATCTGATCACACACCATCTCATGATGCTTTAATCATTTTGAACTGTCTGAGTCAAAGTATTGAAAATGATTTGGTAAAACAATCACCTCCCATAACTGCGTCACACGACTGCGTTCCAAACATCAGGCGTCCGAATGAAAGATAACGTAACACAGGGCTGGGCGATATAGCTAAAAACAATTATCACGATACAATGTTTCATAGCATTAGATATCGATAATAATTGAATTTTTTTTTATAACCTTTTTTAAACCGTAGAAAAAAAAGATTTAATTTTTAACCACTGTATTTTTAAATAACCACAAACAACAACTTATTTTAGTTTTAACAGTCAAACACATAAAATAAAATTGAAACATCTCCTTTTTTTTTATCTGCAGGTTGAATAGGTGTTCAGTGTCTCCTGAGGCCACAGGAGGGCGACGAGCAGAATAATGCACCTCATTAAACTGTTTATTCAATGCAATGAAAATAACGGCTGACTATAAAAGTGCATACCGTCAAAACTTATATTTATAAATCATATGATTTTGCAAATTGCATAAACAATTATGAACAAAACAGCATAATGTATTTATGCATAGCTTAATACAAATAGCTAAAGCACCGATCACACGATTGCATTAAAAAACATACGAGACGCAGTGGAATGGAATAAAACCCCAAATTCTCCAGACTTGTTTTCTAAAAGTTGAACCTCTTAACTGTACATGGCTTTCTATTCATCTCTTGTGCGAGATGCAAGTGTTCAGTCGTAGTTGTGCGTCTCAAGAATGCGCCGAATATGCGTTGTGTGAATGGCTTGGTTTCGGTTTTAACATAAACAATATCTTCTCCGCATTGAGCTTCTATATTTCTCTAATATTTTGAATGAAAAACGCAGCAGCGGCACATCTTCAACTGGGTATAGACTAACAAAAACATTAAAATGCAACAACGACACTTACATCCTCACTGTATCTCGCGCGCCGCTGATAAGCTCGCTGATGCACACCTAAAACTCAAATACACTGTTTTTGCATTCGAATGCAAATTTTTATTTTAAATTCAACTAATATTCCTATTTTAGATTCCCAGTGTCCTCATCGCGGGCACTTGTTTCAGCACGTGTTTGTGTTCTGTTGACTGTCTGCTTCTCACTCATAATGTGCCTTTAAATTAAAAAAAAGTGTGAAACTATCGTGAGCATCGTTTTTTTTTTTTGCGTTTTGTCTGGCGCACGTCATTTATTACGTAGGAAAAAAGAGCCACAGGTTTCCCGGGTGCAGCAAGTTTAATTTTATTGTTGATTTCTTGCATCTGTTTCCCGAGAAGTGGTTTTGCTCTTTTGAACATGGGATGGAAGCGGTGCTTTGTTTGCAAATGTATTATGCAATAAATGCTAATGCTGACTCCTGTGTGCTCGCTCACTAACCGGAGAAGGGCTAATGTGTGATTGTGTGGTGGATGGGTGTCACGTGTTTGCTCTGGCTGGACTGATGGTGTTTCTCCTCAGGTGTGTGCTCAACTGGTTTGGGGATTGGTCCACTGAAGCGCTCTATCAGGTGGGTAAAGAGTTCACCAGCAAGATGGACCTGGAGAAGCCCAACTACAAAGTGCCGGACTACATGCCCACCGTGTACGACAAGCTGCCGCAGCTGCCCACACACCGCGAGGCTATCATCAACGGCTGTGTGTTCGTGCATCAGACGCTGCACCAGGTCAGAAGAGCGTCTCGCTCGCCGTCTGATGAGATGCATACTGCTTTCAGAGCATGCTGTGATGCTTTATTTCTCTCTCTGTGTGTGTGTGTGTGTGTGTGTGTTAGGCTAACAACCGTCTGGCGAAGCGCGGCGGCCGCACTATGGCCATCACCCCGCGACACTACCTGGACTTCATCAACCACTACGCCAACCTGTTCAACGAGAAGCGCAGCGAGCTGGAGGAGCAGCAGATGCATCTGAACGTGGGTCTGCGCAAAATCAAAGAGACCGTCGATCAGGTGCGCGCTTCACACGACATCACGCGTGCAGACGCATGAGCTCGTTTAGCGTTATTAACCGTGTGACGTCACAGGTGGAGGAGCTGCGGCGCGACCTGCGGATCAAGAGTCAGGAGCTGGAGGTCAAGAACGCTGCTGCCAACGACAAGCTGAAGAAGATGGTGAAAGACCAGCAGGAGGCCGAGAAGAAGAAGGCAAGAGTCATCGTTCAGCGCATCGCTTCAGTGCTCTTGTGCCGCTGCTCTCGTAAATAACCTGGCTGGTGTTGTTTGGCTTAACAGGTCATGAGTCAGGATATACAGGAAGCAGTTTACAAGCAGCAGGAAGTGATTAAAGTCAAGCAGCTGAGCGTGAAGCAGGATCTGGACCAGGTGGAGCCGGCCGTCATCGAGGCTCAGAACGGTACAGTTCGCTCCGCTCTCCTCTGCGCTTCCACTGCTGGTGCTGCTGTTTGTCCAGATCCACATGTTGAGAGAATCTGCTCACGTTTAATACAATATCAGTTTGAAATCATTTTTCCTGTCAGTTGTGATCCACTAAGGAAATATTCACTGGTTTAAAGGTGCTGTATGTAGGATTGACACCCAGTGGTTGAACTAGGTATTGTAGTCCAAACTCAAAATATTGGAGAGGGTTTTTTCACCCGGCACCTGACGCACACGCAGGTTGCCAGATTGACTACACCAACAGGAACGAGCGCACATGACGATGAATAGTGTTTTCCGCCAACTAGCAACCCGGGGTGCCGAAATACAATTGGGTAAACTGGCAGTGGGCGGGTTACACGGAAGATAAACAAGTATGTTGACTTGGCATGTTTCTTAAATATCTGCAAACATATTATGGTATTTTTATGCTTTAGTAGAGTCAAAGACTTACATACAGCACCTTTAAGAGCCCAGGTGAGGCGTGTATGACCTCAAGAGTTTACACTCCATGTTTGAGAAACATTTGGCTAATAATCAAAACGCCTATTTATACATCTGCTCTAAAACAAGCGCCACCTAGTGGCAGGCAGTGCTTTAACCGTGACTGTCAGTCGCCGGAGACGTCAGTGGATATTTCCTTCAGTTCTTTCTGCTTTCAGCTCTTTCTTGTTTGCCAGTGGTGTTCGGTGGTCTTTTCCCTGCGCTAACCTCTTCCTGTCTTCACTCTTTCCTCTGCTCACGGCTTGTGGCTTGTTTAGCTGTTAAATCGATTAAGAAGCAGCACTTAGTGGAGGTGCGATCGATGGCCAACCCGCCGGCGGCAGTCAAGCTGGCTCTGGAGTCCATCTGTCTGCTGCTGGGCGAGAGCACCACCGACTGGAAGCAGATTCGCTCCATCATAATGCGCGAGAACTTCATCCCCACTATTGTGAACTTTTCTGCTGATGAGATCAGGTGACTGACTGCGGGGTGCGGAGCGGTGGCGTAGCGTGTAAAGAGGACGAGCGTGGTCCTCGTCTCTGTGCGAGACACAAACTTAAAATCAAATTAACTGCTGGCCCAGAATGATGGGCCGGAGCTCTGATTGGCTCGTCACGTGACACGGTTCCTCTTTCCGGCTCCGCGGCCGCTCCGCTCCCCCGCGTGAACCCATGTGTCCTCATGGTCCTAAACCACACACCTCCATTCCCTCTCTAGCGGTCAGCTCGATTAAGAAGCAGCATCTGGTTGAGGTTCGCGCTATGGCCAACCCTCCGGCAGCCGTTAAACTGGCTCTAGAGTCGATCTGCCTCCTGCTGGGGGAGGAAACTAGTGACTGGAAAAAGATCAGACAAGTTATTATCAGAGACAATTTCATCTCCAGCATAGTCAACTTTGTCTCTGAGGACACGAGGTATTATCATCCTTCATACTTCTTCCTCTCAGGTATGAGACGGACTCTGTCTGTCATTCAGACGTCACCGCATGGATTCCCAAACCGGGGTTCATGAGTCGATGAAGAGCTGACAATAAAATTGTAAATGTAATGTTAGAATAAATAAATAAACCTTTCAAATAAAACACTAAAAATAGGTTAGATATTCTGTTTAGCTGCATGTCATGTGACCATTAACTGACTGTGAACACGCAAATGTCTTTAGTTATTGAAATTAGGGCTGTCAAGCGATTTTAAAAAGTTTTAATCTAATTAATTACATGATGTGCCGAATAATCACACATCAATTTATGCTGATAAATTACCCCCCAAAAGATTAAAGTCATTGTTAAGAAAATTACGATAGACATTGCACAAAGTAGCTTTAGAAAGAAATATTTTGATTCCATATTGAGAAAAAAAATAATTTTAGATTAAAAAAATGAAATGATACTCTAAATAAGAAACTACAAACTCCAGTAGGTGGCAGAAAGTCACGGTCTTAAAAAGTGAGTCATTGATTCATTCATTCAACCAATTCGTTCAAACAGCTGATTCATTCAGAAGCGAAGCAAGTGACTGCCTTTATGAACGAGTCACTGAATCATTGACTCGCTCGATTCACTCAACCTTGGATTCGTTCAGAAATGAATCACTGCTGTGTTGTTCAGAGACGCTCAACAGTTCTGCTGTAACTTCGATTGGAACTTTTTGTTTGTGAAATGAGCAATATTGACAATACTGTTTTTAAAATATAACGATATTTTGTTTATTGAACTCTGATCAATAAATGCAGGATGACTGATCAATAGACACTGCATCAGGTCTGGGGTTAAATGCGTTAATAATCTTAGGATATTTTTCCGTAATCACACCTAATTAACACGTTAAATTGACAGCCCTAATTAAAATATAGTAACTTCAGGTCTCAGGGGGACTGGAAGAAAATCTTTTAGCTCAAAGGGGTTTGGCTGACAAAAAGTTTGTAAATCCCCGAGATCGTGTGTGAAGGTACAGGAGTGTGTAGATGTTTTAGTCGAGTTCATCCTCATTCTGTGTCATGATGAAATCACAGTCGGCTTCATTCTAACACACTGTTCCTGCGTCCCAGTGACTCCATCCGTGAGAAGATGAAGAAGAACTACATGTCCAACCCCAGCTACAACTACGAGCAGGTGAACCGGGCGTCTCTGGCCTGCGGGCCGATGGTCAAGTGGGCCATCGCTCAGGTACGACACTGACCGCTGAAGCTCTGCGCGAGCGCGGCGACTCGCTGCTGATCTCTGGCTCTGTGTTCAGCTGAATTACGCAGACATGCTGAAGCGGGTCGAGCCGCTGAGGAACGAGCTGCAGAAGCTGGAGGACGACGCTAAAGACAACAAGACGAAGGCCGAGGAGGTGGAGCAGATGATCCGGGATCTGGAGAACAGCATCGCACGCTATAAGGAGGAGTACGCCGTGCTCATCTCTGAAGCGCAGGCCATCAAAGCTGATCTGGCTGCTGTGGAGGCGAAGGTATGACCACAAACACTGAGATGAGCACATTTCAATATTGCTGCTGCTTAGAGGAAGTGGTTTATTCTGTTGATGCCACTGAAAAGGTTTTTAATCAAGTTAATCCAAATGTAATTTAATAAAATGTCTTCTTAATAACTTAAATCTGGTTTTAGATATGAAAAGAGCCAAAGAAGCTGGCGTGATGTTCAAAAATTAAGCCAACAAACAATGCGTTTCATTTGTTCCTCATTTGAAAGTTGAATACAACAAACCTTTCGAAGCACCTTCACAGAGCTTAGACGGGGAAACCTGTCTTCTGGCTAGTTGTAGTATTCTCTGAACAGCTGTCTGTTAAGCTTGACTGGTCTTCTAATCTCTGTGCAGGTGAACCGCAGCACAGCCCTGCTGAAGAGTTTATCTGCTGAGAGAGAGCGATGGGAAAAGACCAGCGAGACCTTCAAGAACCAGATGTCCACCATCGCCGGAGACTGTCTGCTCTCCGCCGCCTTCATCGCTTACGCTGGTTACTTTGACCAGCAGATGAGACAGAACCTCTTCACCACCTGGTCCCATCACCTCCAGCAGGCCAACATTCAGGTACAGAGAACATCACCGAATAATGCCATAATGCAGCACTGAGAGCTTTAGATCCTGAAACCTGCGCTTTCTCCCGTCCAGTTCCGCACGGACATCGCCAGGACGGAGTATCTGTCCAATGCAGACGAGAGGCTGCGCTGGCAGGCCAACTCACTGCCCGCTGACGACCTGTGCACCGAGAACGCCATCATGCTGAAGCGCTTCAACCGGTGAGAGCCGAGACGAGACGGGTGGGTTACTGAAGGACTCTTGCTGATTTCTCACACGTCTGTTGTGTTCTGCAGGTATCCGCTCATCATCGACCCATCAGGTCAGGCCACGGAGTTCATCTTGAACGAATATAAAGACAAAAAGATCACCCGCACCAGCTTTTTGGACGATGCCTTCAGGAAGAATTTGGAGAGCGCTCTGAGATTCGGCAACCCTCTGCTGGTGCAGGTACGAGGCCTCATTATTACTGTAGGAACGTCCAGCTCTGTCTTCATCTGTCAGGGTCTGGGCGTTTGCTCATTAATGCCTGTGTGTCACTGATTCTCTGTCAGGACGTGGAGAGCTACGACCCCATACTGAACCCGGTGCTCAACCGAGAGGTGCGCAGGACCGGTGGCCGAGTGCTCATCACGCTCGGGGATCAGGACATCGATCTGTCTCCTTCCTTCGTCATCTTCCTCTCCACACGAGACCCCACGGTAATGCTCTTATTGCCCAGATCTCACGTGCTTTAGAAATCATAAATGCTCACAGGTATTTTCCTGATTAATTATGCAGCACAACACACGGTAACGGTTGAATTGTGATGTGTCTTTGCAGGTGGAGTTCCCTCCTGACCTTTGCTCGCGTGTGACCTTCGTGAACTTCACCGTGACCCGCAGCAGCCTGCAGAGCCAGTGTCTCAACGAGGTCCTGAAGGCCGAGCGTCCGGACGTGGACGAGAAGCGATCGGACCTGCTGAAGCTGCAGGGTGAGTGACGGAGAGCGTCACAGGAAGTGCTGTCGACTCATTACAGTGTGTAGAAATTGAAGTGTTTTTGTTGAATCTGCGCAGGTGAGTTCCAGCTGCGTCTGCGTCAGCTGGAAAAATCACTGCTGCAGGCCCTGAACGAGGTCAAGGGTCGCATCCTGGACGACGACACCATCATCACCACCCTGGAGAACCTGAAGAAGGAGGCAGCGGAGGTGACCAGGAAAGTGGAGGAAACGGACATCGTCATGCAAGAAGTGGAGACGGTGTCTCAGCAGTATCTGTCTCTGTCCTCGGCCTGCAGCAGCATCTACTTCACCATGGAGGCTCTGAACCAGGTCACACGTCTGCAGCGCTCATCGCTGTGTGTGTGTGTCTGTTAGGGGTGGGCGATATACCGGCAGACACGATTAACCGGCAGAGATTTTGGACTATCGTCTCTATCGCGGTTACACACTGGTCATGAAAACGTATCGTCTGCACGTGTTTTTAAGCATTGCGGTCTAAAAACAAGTGATTAAGCCGTTAAAACTCAATCAGCAGTGAAAGAGAACTTATTTGGCTAGGTCTATATATTTGGCCACATTGCCCACCCCTAGTCAGAATGAGTGAGTGCGAGAGCGTGTGAGAGTGAGTCTGCGTGCAAGAGTGTGCGCGCGTGTGTGTGTGTGTGTGTGCATTTGCGTGTGTGAACTCTGGCTCATGCTGGATCCGTCTCTGTCACAGATGCACTTCCTGTATCAGTACTCGCTGCAGTTCTTTCTGGACATCTACCACACTGTATTATACGAGAACTCCAACCTGAAGAGCGTGAGCGACCACACACAGCGTCTGTCTCACATCACCAAAGACCTGTTCCAGGTGAGGAACGCTGCTTCTGAGGACTGAAGGCCTTTCACGCCAAACGCAAATGTTCAGATTCTCATCTCACACAAAAACAGATTCATTTTCCTGTTCAGTTAATAAAAACCCACAGGGAAATACAAAAAAAAACTAATTTTATGCAAACCTGCAATCATTAAATGATGCAGATACAGTCCACCTGACTCTATTTCTAGTATGTTTTCTGCTGAACTTACACCCATTTAACTGTACAAGTAACCGCAGATTAGTTAAAGCAACTATGTATTTTTGTGACTTTAGAGCCCCCTACAGTTGAGTGGAATAATTACAGTGGATCGGTGCACGTGCATTTGTTGCTGCTGTAAATAGTTTTGTACCCGCTCACCAAACTTACACACTCCCAGAACAGATGTTTGGGAAAGAATCGGACGCCATTCACCATATTAGAAGTATCATAACGATTTAAAGAACTTAGTTGATTTAACTGTAGTAGAATGTCACATTGCTGAAATTATGCATTGTGATGTTCTTTGTTTTGCATCGCCTTTGTTGTTAAGGGCCATTGTTTAGGAAATATTTAGTAACGTGTGGTGGTTTTTCTGTTTAGGTGGCGTTTAACCGAGTCGCTCGAGGCATGCTGCATCAGGACCACGTCACGTTTGCCATGCTGCTCTCACGAATCAACCTGAAGGGCATGACCAGGTACAAAGCTTTCAGATTTCACAAATGCACTTTCTTCTATAAGGGAGTTAATCTCCACTTGAATTCAGTGTTCTTCTTAATATCCTCCTCGTCCTTCATTAGTCGTGTAATAAGTTTCACATGAACTTCACGTGTAGTGCGTTTGAATCCGATGACGCTCTTGGTTTCTCCGTGTAAATGAAGCTTAGGCCTGTGATCGACTAGTGAGATGCTGAACAGACACACATGAGCTAGTGGATGGAGATCAGAGCTGTTTGATTTCTGAGGATGTGCAGCTCAGATGTTTCCCCTCGTGTTTCTCAGCGAGCCGTCATTCGACGCAGAGTTCCAGCACTTCTTGCGTGGGAAAGAGATCGTGTTGAGGGGGACGACGGTGCCGAAAGTCAAGGGTTTGAGCAGCGAGCAGTCCGAAGCCATGGTGCGCCTCAGCCGTCTGCCTGCGTTTAAAGACCTGGTGGCCAAAGTGCAGGCCGACGAGGTGAGCGTCTCTCGTCTGTCTGTCCTGTACGCGTCTGTTCTTCACCGCAGAGCATCTGAATGTACAATGCCTTTCTGTCCTCCAGCAATTCTTCATGTGGATCGAGAGCAACTCGCCGGAGCTGTCAGTGCCGTACCTGTGGACCGAAGAGAAGACGTCCAGTGAGTACAATGCATTTCCACACGCAGCTGCCTGTGAGAGACTGCAGGACTGACTCGTGTTTGTTGATGTTTGTCCTCAGCTCTGATCGGTCAGGCAGTCCACCAGCTGCTGCTGATCCAGGCGTTCAGACCCGACCGTCTGCTGGCCATGACACACATCTTCGTGTCTAAAGTCATGGGAGAAACCTTCATGGCCATCATGGAACAGCCGCTGGACCTGGCTAACATCGTGGACAGTGAGGTAGGGATGCGTGTCTGTGGTGTGCTGACGCTGTGATGCTGCGGATGCTGCATTAGTGCTTGTGTGTGCAGGTGAAGCCGGGGACGCCGGTGCTGATGTGCTCCGTGCCCGGATACGATGCCAGCGGATTGGTGCGGGATCTCGCAGCTGAGCAGAACAAACACATCACCTCCATTTCCATCGGTACGTACACAACCAGTGTTGGGAAATTACTTTTTCGACCAACTAGTAAAGTAAAAAGAAGCTCTTCCTTCAGCCTGAGATTATTCATTTCACTTTTGGTGTGAAAGGGCCTTTACAGTTGCCAAGAAAATTACTTTTGGGTTGTTTGTTATTAAAAAAACTAATAACCAAGCGCAGCCCAGGTGACAAAAAAATAACGCTTAAGTAATGTAATGCATAACTTCAATGTAATTAACATAACGATTAATCGCATCCAAAATAAAAGTTTTTGTTTACGTAATAAATACACACAGTACACACACGTATATTATGTATATATATATATATACTGTATGTGTATATATATTTTGAAAATAATTACGTGTATATATTTATTCATATCATTTATATTATATATAAATATATTTAATATATAAACATCATATATTTTTCTTAAATATATACATGCATGTGTGTTTATTTATATATACACATAATAAGTACACACATATACTATGTAAACAAAAACTTTTATTTTGGATGCGATTAATTGTTGCCCATAGGGTTATTCATTTCGGTTATTTTTCCTAACCGACGCTTGTTAACTGATTATTAACCGTTAACCGACAAGATTATTTTAATTAAATTAGAAAGGATAAGTGCCTGTGACCCTAATTTTACATTAGCAGCAAACAACAGAACATGAGGATTCACTGGTCTTCACATCACATCACGCACCTGCAGCGCTTCTGCCAGCGGACAAAAACATCATAAAGCTAGGCTATATTCTGTATATAACATAAATAGGCCTATACGAGAAATATATTTTTACTTGAATAATAAATTAAGAAAACGAAAGAAAAACTGCAACAAGTAGCCTAGTATGCAGAGTTTCGGTTCATTGTTGTGCTGCGCGAAAGGAAACCAAGACGGCAGAAAGCGGTGTCCTATTTTTCTTTAGGCTTATTTTACAAAAGCACAAAGAATTTTTTTTTTGATTGTGAATGTACACAAATAAAGGCAAACCTTTTACAATTCCGATTATCTTTAGGACTAAAAGGAGTAGTTGCTTCCACTGTTAGAAGGAAAAACCTCAAGTGATTGCGCCGGCAAAATCTGTGCCGTTAAGTGTCATCACGGTACCGCCGTGAATGATTTATGCAAACCATTTTGTTTTACGTGGGTATTGGAACGCCAGTGAAGTAGTTAGGCTACATGATAAATAATAATTTGCCATTCAAATGCATCGCGAATACGGAAACATTTGATTTTGTGTGGAATGAGAGACGCAACGCTGGTTTCAGTTTCGTTTTAGCCTAAATTAATTCGTTTTGGCTTGTCATTTATATTGCTGTAGCTTCTTATATTTTTCATTCTTGTTCTTTTCTAAATGCTGTTAATTGAAAGGCTTTGTTGTGCAGTGAGGGGAACTAAAATAGCCTAGCTATATTTACAGTGTTTATTATAATGTTTGTAAACATTTCGTGTCGGCATTAGGCCTATTTCTGAATGAAATAATAAAATGTGACTTTTTTTTTTTTTCCTCTTTAAAAAAAAACACACTTTTTTTTTTATACGCATAGCGTATTTCAACCATGCAGCAAACCTTTTTAAATATTGATAAATTACTATTTTAAAGAAAAAAAAACTAAACTTTTTAAACTGTTTAACTGATTTTATTACTCGGTCAAAATTCTTCACGGTCGGTTAACGGTTAACCGGTTAAAAGGAACAAACCCTAGTTGCCCAGCACTAATTACTTTCCATATAAAGTAACGCAATTAGTTACTTTTTTCATGGAGTAACACAGTATCATAATGCATTACTTTTTAAAGTGACTTTCCCGGGCACTGTCCACAACCATCTAGACGGTCAAGAAAAACTCAAAAAAATTCAATATGCTATAAAAATCTGGTTTAAGCTGAATCAATTGCAGTTTATCTGTGTTTTAAGTTTCAGATTGTTTGTTGGTTGTGTTTATTAGGTTCTTAGTAAAAGCCACCAGTGCTGTGCTGTAGTGTCTTTCTGTATGGTCCCTGTTAAACTAGTGAAGTAACACATGTGGTCCATCTTCAGGTTCTGCCGAAGGCTTCAATAAAGCCGACAGAGACATCAACACAGCGGTGAAGTCCGGCAGGTGAGAGGAGATCAGCTGACCCTTCTCACTCCTGATTGGTCAGGTCTGCTGGTCACGTGATCTGACGTGTGTTTGTGTGTCAGGTGGGTGATGCTGGAGAACGTTCATCTGGCTCCCGGTTGGCTGATGCAGCTGGAGAAGAAGCTTCACTCCATGCAGCCGCATGCCTGCTTCCGGCTCTTCCTCACCATGGAGATCAACCCCAAGGTCACGCATCACTTCCTGTGCTCACTGTGTGCTGTCCCGTCATGAGGAATGAGTCGTCTGATATTGACCGTATCTCCCTCAGGTCCCTGTGAACCTGCTGCGGGCCGGACGTATCTTTGTGTTCGAGCCTCCTCCCGGGATGAAGGCTAATATGCTGCGCACGTTCAGCAGTATTCCTGTGGCGCGCATGTGTAAGGTGAGCGCAGCCGCTGCAGATGACCGAGCAGCGATTCCTGCAGCGCTGAATCTCCAGTGCACTCAATCAGATGCATATTTACTTTATTTGTGTGACCTGCGAAACGTAGCACATTTGTGATGGAAAATTGTCATAAGGACCGTTATATTTCAGAAATCATTTTGATAAAAATTTGCATTTTGTGATGCGTGGTGAGAGTATAATGATATACGGTCTTCTGTCAGTGTTTGCGGTTGTCTGTGAGCTTCTTCAGATGAATCGGAATCAGCAGCATTTTTTCTGAATGTTGCCAGATGTTCATTTCAGAAGAATCTCCTCTTAGTTTGTTTGTTCATCACTCACGCCTGCCGTCTGTCTCTTCCCTCAGTCTCCAAACGAAAGAGCTCGCTTGTACTTCCTCCTGGCTTGGTTCCACGCCGTCATCCAGGAGCGCCTGCGTTACGCCCCGCTGGGCTGGTCTAAGAAGTACGAGTTCGGAGAGTCGGATCTGCGCTCGGCTTGCGACACGGTGGACACCTGGCTGGACGATACGGCGAAGGTTCGAGTCTGTTCCTCATGTCTGTTGTGCTGTATCTGTGTGTGTGTGTGAGACTCTGAGCGTCTGTCGTTCTCCGCAGGGCCGGCAGAACATCTCTCCGGATAAGATCCCGTGGGCGGCGCTGAGGACGCTGATGGCTCAGTCCATCTACGGAGGACGCATCGACAACGAGTTCGACCAGCGGCTGCTCAACACCTTCCTGGAGCGTCTCTTCACCACCAGCAGCTTCGACAGCGAGTTCAAGCTGGCGCTCAAAGTGGACGGACACAAGGACATCAAGATGCCCGATGGGATCCGGTCAGCGCAGACCTTTCAGTTTAACCATGTTTCTGTGTGTTCTGTTGGTGTCGTGCTCCGCTTTACAGACAGTGGTGAAATAAAGGAGTTAAAAGCTAGAGCAACTAAAGTGCGATCACAGTCAAATTTCACAAGCAAGAAAGATCCATTGTCTGTTGTGAATGCAGTTCAGACAGAAGTCTATACAGAGTCGCCCTGCATGTGATTCACTCATTACTTAGCTGGAACAATATTTTCATAATTGGTGAATTTTGATCCATTAACCTGTGAAGCTGAAACGCTTGGTACTGGATAAAGCACGTTATAAGGCAGTGTTTGTAAGATGTGTCTGTGTTTCTGTGGCGCAGGCGTGAGGAGTTCATTCACTGGGTGGAGTTGCTGCCGGACACTCAGACTCCATCATGGCTGGGTCTGCCGAGTAACGCGGAGAAGGTCCTGCTCACTACTCAGGGTACGAGCGTCTGTGGGGCTGTCATGAGGACGGTGTTTACTCCTGAACTCTGACCCTTCTCGCCTCCTCTCTGTCTGTCTGTCTCGCTTCTCCTCCCCTCTCTCTCTCTCTCTCTCTCTCTCTCTCTCTCTCTCTCTCTCTCTCTCTCTCTGTCTGTCTGTCTCGAGGTCATTGTCATTTTCTGCAGGTGTTCATCCATCGGTTTTCTGAATCTTGAGTTTTGGGCAGAGCACACCTCCTCGGCTGCGTACGCTAGAGCCGTTAGCGCTGACGCAGCGGAGCAGGTGTCCTTCTGTCTCCTCAGCCTCCAGTAGCTGTATTTCACTGCCGTCATGTCACCAGCCCTGCGTCATGTTTCTCCTCACACTTCAGTTCAGTCCTGCTCAAACGCATGTCATCCTCAGCGATGCGCTCGTGATCAACAGACGCTGGACTTGCCACGGTGCACCGCTTTCACTTTACTTCAGTGCACTGAACGCCAGGTGGTGCTTTGGGGTCATCTGACTGGCGGTTTTATTTGAATTGGATATTTTAACTATAAATGAAAAGTAAAAAATTGCATCAGATTAAATTGTCCACCACTGAAACTCTTCATCAGGCGATTACACGTAATTAAGTTCCATTCAGTCCGGCTTCATTCAGAAAGTTTTCCTGATTTGCACCAAGTGTTAGCCGGATCAGACCGTGGCAAGCCTTCCAGTAACTCTTTTTGAACCTCCTTATTAACAGTGCCTGAACGTTCAAGTTTTGTCCAGCTGTTAATTTGATCTCCCTCCTTCACTTCCTGTGGGTGTCTCCCTCCCGTACCTCACTTCCTGCTCCCGCGGCCGCTCCTTCCTCCCGCTCAGGCATTGACATGATGGGGAAGCTGCTGAAAATGCAGATGTTGGAGGATGAGGACGATCTGGCGTACGAGACGGAGAAGAAGCAGCGCAGCACGTCCTCGTCTGACGCGCAGCCGGCCTGGATGAGGACGCTTCACACCACGGCTCGTAACTGGCTGCAGCTGATCCCGGAGTCTGTGAGCCCGCTCAAACGCACCGTGGAGAACATCAAGGTACGGACTGCAGGTGCACTCGACCATGATGTCAGATGATCAGTTCATTCATGCTTCACAGACTTTGAGAAACACTTTCTAAGAGAATGTGAAGAACACATTGTTTCATTTCATGTGATTAATCAGGATTTAGAAGTTGTGTTGCAAAGGTGTGGAAAATTTCCGGAAACTTTCCAAAAATCCCTGTAAGATTCCAAAAAAATCCTGGAATGTTTCTGAAAATTACTGGAAATGTTCCTCCTTTTTGTAACCCTATTTAGTGATACACACCTTTGCCCCTGATGGCAGCTCAGGTTGTGTCTGATCAAACGCTCCGTGTTTTGCTGTTGACTTCCTGAAAGCGTCTGTTCTTCCCAGGATCCTCTGTTCCGGTTCTTCGAGCGCGAGGTGAAGATGGGCTCGCGGATGCTGCAGGACGTGCGTCAGGATCTCACCGATGTGGTGCATGTGTGCGAGGGCAAGAAGAAGCAGACCAACGACCTGCGCACGCTCATCAACGACCTGGTCAAAGGTGAGTCAGCGGAGTGACCTCTGACCCTTCAGATCAGTGTCTGTGTGTGCCGGGTCACTGAAGCGCTGTGCTGTGCTCCGCAGGCATCCTGCCCCGCAGCTGGAGCCGCTACACCGTCCCCGCAGCCATGACCGTCATCCAGTGGGTGGCAGACTTCAGCGAGCGGATCAAGCAGCTGCAGCAGATCTCACAGGGAGCGGCCATTGGCGGCGCTAAAGAGCTCAAGGTGTCAAAAACACACACATCACATCAGACCGGACTGAGCCTCGGCACAGATCGAGAACATCGACTCGCATGCTTTAGTCACAGCTAACAGACTGGCTGTATTACACGATTATCACTATCCCAATAGAGATCGCTAAACTCCAACTTAACATGATTTTTCAGATCATAGAGAATGTGTGAGTGGTTGCCAGGTTGGGAAGATTAAGTAAACCACTGGGCTGGAAGTTTCGGTTTAAGAGGAAAGCTCTGAATGGAGGATTTAAACTCAACCAAGAAAGCTCGTTACCAAAGTCAAGTCACCTTTATTTCTAGAGCGCTTTATACAGTACAGATTGTTTCAAAGCAGCTCTACAGTGATAAACAAGAAAATAGTGATTCAGTGATGCAAACAAAGTTCAATTCTGCTGTAAAGCAGCTCTAAAAAGTCATTCAGTTGAAATCAGTTCATTGCTGATTCAGGGCAGTTTAATAACTGTGTAAAGGCCAACAATGATGAGGTTGGGTAATCTATAAAGAGCTTGGTTACGGAGCGTCCCCAACTAAGCAAGCCAAAGGCGACAGCGGCAAGAAACCAAAACTCCATCGGTGACAGAAATGGGAAGAAACCTTGAGAAACCAGCGTGATGTGGTTTAATTCCAGCCTGCAACACGGGTCAGACTGGACTGATTCCTTTCTGAATATTTCACTCAGTTCCATCCAAGATCATGCACATGCCAAATGAAATGTTTCAGGATTAATAGTCAGCAGGCAACTATTGCAGACAGTTAAGCTTAATAAATCAAGAGAAGCAGAAATCATGATCACAATTAAAACATGGTGTTTGAAACACAGTTGGGTGCGGTGTTCCTTCTTATCACTGTGAAGCTGCTCGGACTCATTCTGGATTGAATAAAGTGCTGCAGAAAACTCGCAGGACGGCGTGGTCTCCTCTCCAGCTCTCTAAGTGTTGAACTGGATGTTGTTCTCCTGCAGAACATCCATGTGAACCTGGGCGGTCTGTTCGTGCCGGAGGCCTACATCACAGCCACGCGTCAGTACGTGGCTCAGGTCAACAGCTGGTCTCTGGAGGAGCTGTGTCTGGAGGTGAACGTGACGTCTGCGCAGGGAGCGGCGCTGGACGCCTGCAGCTTCGGCATCAGAGGTGAGAGCGGCTCGAGAGAGAGATGAGGAGCGTGTCAGTGTCTGCTGGGTCTCAGAGCGTTCTGTCTGTCTGTCTGTGCGCAGGTCTGAAGCTGCAGGGGGCCACCTGCGCCAACAACAAGCTCTCTCTGTCCACCAGCATCTCCACTGAACTGCCGCTGACGCAGCTGCACTGGATGAAGCAGAGCAACACCGAGAAGAGGAGCATGGTCAGTCTGAACCCTGAACGCTGCTCTGATCTTCTGCTTTCCTTCCTGATTCACAGTCTTTCTCTCCGTGTTCTCTGCAGGTCACGCTGCCCGTGTATCTGAACTTCACACGCTCAGACCTCATCTTCACCGTCGACTTCGACATCGCCACCAAAGAAGACCCGCATCACTTCTACGAGCGCGGAGTCGCCATCCTCTGCACCGACTAGATGCTGCTTAACCAGCCGCTTATCTTTACTAATCATTCCTGTTAGTGTAGTGAACAGAAGCGTATGTAGGTGAATCACAGCTTTGCATGTCATGTGTTTAACTGGAGAGAGTTTAGAGAGTCAGACGCACGTTGGATTGTGTTGGGGTTTCGGAGGCAGATGTTTTAGAACAGATGGGATTGTGTTTTAGATGGAAAAATGGAAGTTGATTCAAGTTTTGCATGTTTGGTGGTTTCCAATAAAGCTCATTTAGAATGTATTTCATGTCTGTTGTTAATTCGTTTGAGCCTGTAGGAACGTACATAACATACCATCTGTCTGAAAAAAGCTTCTCCAGAGTCCTGCTAAACTGAATTCAGGAAAGCACAAGCAGTGTTAGTCGAACCCTCTGCCTCCAGCACTGCATCAGAGGAACCCTGGCTTCAAGTGCTCTTCTGAGTGTGTGAGGCTGATTATAGGTTCAGCTGGAGCGCTGACGTACTCTTACACGCCACACAATACAGAGAAATGCACTTTATTTTCACGCCATGATGAATAAACATGAGCTGTGTGCAATTGCAGCAGATGCTGAACTTTCAGTTTTGCTTCTGCAGACTGGGTCATAATGTTGAAAAGGCTTATGAAACAAGCATTCGAATGAAAAACCGTATATAAACATAATGGTCTACAAACATTAACATCATGGAACAGGAGTTCTTCAAATGCTCTTCTCTCTTTGGATGCAAATAAAATAATAAATCTCTCCACTGCACATCTTTATGAGAGAAACGGTTTTCTGCAGACATTATTATTCATCATGACAGAAATCTAGATGTATTGCTCTAGTCACCAGCTGTGTGCCATTATAGAGATGGTTGCTCACTGTGCATAAAGGCAAACTCATTGTAACATCCTGAGATGAAACTGAGCATTTTACTCAAGAAATCATGAATTACAGTTAGGTTTATTAGTCTTGATTTATTGTGTTGCACCTGTAGTCGGGAATGAAGAACTCTTCTCAAATGGATTTATACAAGCCTCTTTCTCTTATTTAAGTGTCTCTATTTCCAAACGACTAAACTGTGACACTGATGTCATGTCGCTGATTCGTGTGCAGTGCTGTCTCTTCATCCTGAGCTCAGAAAGCCACGCTTCCCAGCTCCACATCACTGATGCACTTCAGCTTCCTCCGCATCCCATCATGCACGTCGCCTGACTGACGGGGGAAAGAACTAGGGATGGGCAATACCACATTTTTTTCATGCGATACAGTACTGATACTTTTTGTTACAATTTTAACGATACCGATACTGCTTGTAATTTTAAATGTGTATGTGATTTTTCAAAATAACGTTAATTTAAATATATATATATATATATATATATATACAGGTGCATCTCAATAAATTAGAATGCCGTGGAAAAGTTCATTTATTTCAGTAATTCATCTCAAATTGTGAAACTCGTGTATTAAATAAATTCAATGCACACAGACTGAAGTAGTTTAAGTCTTTGGTTCTTTTAATTGTGATGATTTTGGCTCACATTTAACAAAAGCC
>JADLZM010035390.1:500621-508121 GCA_018148995.1 Sinocyclocheilus maitianheensis
CTTATGAACAGCAATGATACAGTGTTTCCTTGGTTACCACTGTAAACAAAGCAGCGCTGCTCTTATGAACAGCATCGATAGTGTTTCCTTGGTTACCGCTGTAAACAAAGCAGCTGCTGCACTTATGAACAGCAATGATACAGTGTTTCCTTGGTTACCACTGTAAACAAAGCAGCGCTGCTCTTATGAACAGCATCGATAGTGTTTCCTTGGTTACCGCTGTAAACAAAGCAGCTGCTGCACTTATGAACAGCAATGATACAGTGTTTCCTTGGCTACCGCTGTAAACAAAGCAGCGCTGCGCTTATGAACAGCAATGATACAGCGTTTCCTTGGTTACCGCTGTAAACAAAGCAGCGCTGCACTTATGAACTTTAATATGCATTATTCAGAGGCAAGATGAAAAGAAAAAATACCATCTAAACTTTTCTAAAGACAGTAAGTTCCCCTCAGACATGCATTCATATAAACTCCTACACCTAATTGAATCGCGATTTGTTTAGCATCTCAACCGATTTGAATCATCACATATTTGAATTGATTTTCAACCGGCTCACGGTTAATCGTTACATCCCTATTTATTAAGGTCTTCACAAAATGTCTGTAACATATTTTGCTTAAAAACACTTAGTGGTTGTGTAAACAACACCCTTTTTGCCTTGTCAAAAACAGCTCTGCTCACACCAGCCCGTTTTGGTGTATGTCTCTTTAAATGATAATGAGTCACTGCACCCCACCCCCCTTCCGGGATCTCCACTAAAGATCAAAGAAATCCAGTCCTCTCTCGTCTCCTCTGAGGCTGGGACTCTAAATAATGATTTGTATTCATTTGTGCAGCCAATGACAAAACACGTAGCCAGTTTTCTGCAAACTTTTGTCATGGCGTCAGAACAAGTATGCCGCTGTTGCTTGTGAAAACAAGGATGCGCTGAGCGCTGTGGGTGGAAACGTGCAGATTAATGGGCGATAATATAATAAGAACCCCTTCCTACGTCAGAGGAGGAGAGGAATCTGATCGGCTCATTTTCTCACATGCTTGCTGAGAAAGTTTTACAAAACCAAACTTACTGGGTTCTTCTTTTACGTTTTCGGAGTTTGTAGATGCACCGATCACTCAATTATAGCACTTAAATACGGAAAAGGTCAGATTTTCATCCGATGAGCCATTTAAAGAAGTCTCTTCTGCTCATCAAACCTGCATTTATTTGATCAGAAATACAGCAGAAGCAGTAATACAGTGAAACATTTTTACTATTGAAAATTTCTTACAGAAATTAATACTTTTATTTAGCAAGGATGCTTTAAATTGATCAAGTGATGATAAAGACATTTATAAAGTTTTCTATTTCAGATAAACGCTGTTATCCTTCTGAAATTTCTGTTCATCAAAGAAACCTGAACAAATTCTACTCAACTGTTTTCAACATTGATAATAATCAGAAATGTTTCTCGAGCAGCAGATCAGCATATTATACTGATTTCTGAAGATCATGTGACACTGAAGACTGGAGTAATGATGCTGAAAATACAGCTGCGCATCACAGAAATACATTACAGTTTAACACAGATTCACACAGAAAACAGATATTTTCAATAGTAAAAATGTTTCACTGTATTACTGCTTCTGCTGTATTTCTGATCAAATAAATGCAGGCTTGATGAGCAGAAGAGCCTTCTTTAAAACACATTACAAATCTCACGGTTCAAACACTTGTGACGGCTCGTGTAGGAACCTCTGAGGCCAGCTGCATAAAAGAGCCAGTATGTGAAGAACTAGTTTGACCAGCTAGCAGTTAGCCAAGAGTACTTGACAAGAGTCTTACTTTTCTGATTCAGAATAAGCATCCGGCCCCGGGTCCAGATGTATTGAGTGCTCAGTATTAGGATGCAAGTGTCCCTCTGAAATGAGGAGCCCAGTATCGGGAGGTCTGTAACTAGTTCATCATGACTGTGATCTGTACCTCCTCTACACGGCTTCGTTCAAATGTCTTCTCTTCTTTTTTTCCAGGGGTTGCTGTCATCCCAAAACCAAGCCAGCTCTCCCAGTGGAACAGTAGTATAGCCACGATATTCCTGCTGCTATGAGACCGCATCACGTCTCCGGCTCCGCTCAGAGCCGCTGGTTTTCCTCCTCTCCTGCTCTCTCTGTGCTTCTGGAGGCCTGTGTTCGCAGGGGATCCTTACATTTCTTCTGTTCGAACAGAGTATTTATTTGAATTGTTTTGTTGCTTTCACTCTCAAATGCATCTCACGGTGTTATTATTTTCTCCTGTGTGTGTCACGCTTGCCTGAGGTGTGGGGATCATTTAATCAGGTGGAAAAGCAGTGGGCTTGAACTCAGTTTGCTGAGAAAGAGCTGGTGGTCCACACGGCTCCAGACTCGCTTCCAGCGCAGATCCTTTTAACGCTTTTACCTTCTCCCTCTTTCTGATGGAACAGGTTCCACCCGCTGGTCAAGACTTGGCACTGATTTTATTTAGGTTGTTGTTTTGGTAACTACTTTAAAGGATCACAAAAGACAAAAAAGGAAGACATAGATGTTTGGGGAAGGCCTTGATGCACTTGGCTTTAATATCCTCTGTCTTGAAATCTGAATCTGAAAAGCTGGATGCTGCAATCATAGTTTTTTAAAGAAAATTTGTTTGCACTTAATAGTTTATTAGAAGAGAATGGCTTTACATTTTTGTGTGCGAGGACTCACAGACCGGTATAATGTGGAGAATTATGATTAAAACTTTGTATCTATTGAGCATTTATTTTAATATTGTTTCAGATGAAATCTGCTTTGTATTATATGTATAATATTGTAATTCAGTGATTTATCGGGGCAGAAGCAAATGATCAGTAACTCTAGTGGATCATTACAGGAAATAGTGACATTTCTAAAGCAGAAAAATAGACATAATGATATTAAATAATCTTAAATATGCAGGTTTCTGTTTGTTTAGTTTCGTTTTCCTGTCTCTTGTACAAAAGTCCCCCAGATGTATTTTGATAAGAGATTTCTGTAAGAGAATTCCGCTGATCTATTGTTACAGACGGCCAAACGCATGAAGCTCAGGAAGTCTAGCAGACGCAGAAAACAGCCCTTACGAAAGAGTTCCCAGAGTTCATATTTTGCTGACCAACAGCAAACTTATTCTATGTACTACTAAGAAAAAGCCACTAGAGCGATCGGTAGAATCTCACAGTGTGACACTATTAAACGTCTAACAGCCTTTTCTGTGACTAGCAGTCGTTGTTCATGAGATATACACTAACCAGGAAAGACCAGGATGTGGAAGTGCTCATATTTTTGAATCATGTGGTTAACATTTTGCATTTCACATTTTGTTCTTCATTAAAAAAGTCCATGGATGTTTGGTCTGGTGTGTATCTGTTGTGCTGTGTGTGCTAGTTTACTTTAACCAGCTAGACCACTAACTAGTGCTGAGGTGCTGCTGATATTACGGGGTTTGTGCTTTCTCATGCTGGTCCAGAATAACAGTTTTGGTCCTATTTTGCAGAATCTATTTATTTTTGTTCAACTGTACGTCAGCAGGTGAAACCAACATTCACAATATGTGTGTTTGACACTTCTGTTACTAAGAGCCTGTTTTGATTTGATTTAAGCGGTTTTATTTATGCTGATTGGTATAATTGAAAAAAGTGCAAAAACACTAATGTAAAGGTAGAGTTTATGGCAAATGGTGAATTTCATGCCAAAATGCATTCGTGTAAAGATCTGGTGGTGGTGAATGTGCATCGGTATACAGTAGTGAGATCATTTACAGGCGACACAAGTGTCGGATATCTACAGTGTGCTGTCGAAACATGGCAGTCTGCAACGAGTGCACAGTAAATCCCCTTTATTGAACACTATATAAAGTCCACTTGTGGAAATGTCTCAGTGGCTCCAATAGCAAACCAGCGCTGCTGATGATCCGGTTTAATGTTCATCCCGTAATAAAAAGTGCAGTAACACCAGGAACAACCAGCACGAATGGCACTTGCTGTCTCTGCCGTGAGATCCGTCTCGTTTAGAGAGATTCATTGGTCTGGTTTGGGTTAAATACTGGTCTAATGGAAAGCAGCAGACTTATATTAGTTACATCCATTTTTATAGAATCTGCTTTCAACAATCTGAAACGAATTTGGGACGGATGTATCGTGACCGTTTGAATCGGTCAGCCAGTAAACCCATGCAAATATCAGCTTGTACTGGTTTGAAAACGGCATGTTTCTGTGTGTGCACAGACTATTATTATGTAATGTGAATGTTGATGTCTGTAGTCTGTTGAAGCCAGCACACTGGAACCAGAGGCAGACGCGGGGCGTGTTGGTCAGTGTTCAGTGGGTCAGCACTCGTCTGAACGGCGCTCCAGCGGAGGCATGTAGCTGCTCTTGAAACGGTGTGGCTCTTCTTTGGGCTTTTCAAATCAGAAGAACAGAGATTCAGCTCACAGACAGGACGCTCTAGAGCAGATGAATGCACTGAAGCTGGTGTAAAGGTGTGATTACTTTGGTCAGACGCGAGTGGCACTTTTTGGAGATGGCCGGCAGAGAGCCGCGGTGCGAGACGCTCAGCGCTGGGAAGCTGGACACTGGGTAAGGGATTGTGGGTGTCGGGATCACCACGTTGAGTTTTGGTAGCTCCAGAGGGAAGTGCGAGGCGTTTCGTCGGCTGAGCGAGTCGCTGGCGTGCTTGAGATGCTGCCGAGAGGAACAGAGAGTCAACCGTTGAAACATTTCATCAGAACTGCAAATTATGAGCTGAGATTTGACTCTTTATACTGCTTTGCCAAAATGCATTTGGTTTCTTTTCAATGAAAGAAGACAAAACAATGTGTTCATTAGGTTTCGACAAAGTACAGCTGAAATTCAATAATATCCAAAGGTTTTATGTATTAATTGAAATCAACAACAGAAATGACCTCCAGTCGAAAGACAGACAGCATTAAGCATGCTTTGTTTTCATTCTTCATTGTCTGTGTTTTTGCTCATTGTGATGGAAAGAGTGCGTTCACAACAGTTCACGTGTCCTTTTGTGTTATTTTCTGCAAATGAAAGTTATAAAATGCCGTTTATGTTGCGCGTGTATGTGCTTCAGTGTTTGTTCAGGCCGATCCCTGACTGGACTATTGCATTATTGGGATTTTCTCAATTTTTCTTCTTCAAAAAACACTGTGCATTATTAATATTCAGCAAAGGATTTTTATTTTGTCTAACATCGACTGGCGTGCTGTGAAGAGGTACCTGTCGTCTTCCCTGCCGTGCGATTCTCCACAGCTGATCCACAGATTCCCCCTCGACAGCTCCGATCGCCTTCCGCAGACTCGCTGCTTTCCTCTCACACATCCTGCAGAAAACACCACAGAAAGCGCTGAAGCAGTGCTGCAACACAGGTACAGGCCACACATGTGCTTCGACTGATTCTGTACTGACTGACAAACAGCTGCACTGAAAGGAAGCCTCGAGTTACTGATCTTACGCTTTATTCTGAAAGCCAGAGTGTCTGATAACAGTGAGTGACATCAGGCTGATCCTGTGTCCATAAACACAGCTTTGACCTGCTTTACCACGGATCTCACATCACGGAAAAATGCAATTTGCGGGTAAAATGTTTTCATGAGCAAACAGAGCATCTTTAAGTGAAACTTAAGCATGCTTTTATGCTTCTGTGTCGGTCTGGAGGTGTGTTCGTACCGCAGTTCTCTGAAGCAGGGGTGCTGCAGTGCTGTGCGGGCGCTGATGCGCTCCTCGGGGTCGTAGGTCAGCATCTGGTGCAGCAGAGACAGAGTGGCTGCAGAGCACTGAGGGATCAGCTGGGAGATGCCACAGCCTCTGCGAGGAGGGAAGTCGAAGCGCATCGCACGGGACCTTCAACACAACATTTAAACCATGAATTACACCTTATTTTAGCTAAAAAATTAAAACTCCTTTTTGGGAAGTTAAGCATTCTGTCATTTTGATAATGGCCTTGGGTCTAAATGCTATACGTTACAGCTACGCATTATTATACACACTATCTGCTTGTTGAGTCAGAGTCGGGTGCAATCCTCATCTCAGATGTTCATAATCACAATTTTTTTAATCGCACACCTTTAAGCTAAGCTTTAATAACTGCCAGCGTTCACGAGTCACTCATCAAGCCTGCATGCTGCGCACTGGTCCGTTCTGTGTCTACATGTGACTGTGTTTGTGCTCTTAGTCTGATGGATGTTGCTTTGGCCTCTTTTCTCTCTTCAGGGCAGAGGGATGTCTGAAATGTTTTGATGAGTTTGTTCTCACTGTTTGAACTTCTGCAGCAGCGAGCTGTCCGGCGTGCCCAGCACATCGTGGATTTTGTTGACCTGGTCTAACTCGTTTCGGCCGGGGAATAAAGGGCTCAGACTAGAAGACATGGAAACGACTGATTAGAACATGACAACAAATCAAGGAACAAACGCCACACCGCTCACGGCACGATGGAAGCACCTGAGGATCTCGAAGAAGACGCATCCGGCGCTCCACATGTCCATCTTCTGCGAGTAGTGTCCGTCGGTCAGCAGGCACTCGGGTGCGCGGTACCAGCGTGTGGAGATGTACTCAGTGTGAGGAGGTCTGGAGAAGATGCTCCTGCAGGAGCCGAAGTCTGCCAGCTTCAGCACATCGTTCTGTGAGAGACAGCGGAAGTGACTGAACATATATGTGCACACTTATTGTCACAAACAAATAATAATTAAAAAAATCACATAGTCTGGATGCCCTTACTTTGATCAAGATGTTCTCTGGCTTCACGTCTCTGTGAAATATGCCATGGCTGCGTTCAGAATGAACAGATAAGCGTCAGTATCATCACTCATGAGGAGGCTGAGAGCATGTGTGTGTGGGAGTGTGTGCGGGAGTGTATGAGTGAGCGAGTGTGCGTGTGTGTATGAGTGAGCGAGTGTGCGTGTGTGTATGAGTGAGCGAGTGTGCGTGTGTGTATGAGTGAGCGAGTGTGCGTGTGTGTATGAGTGAGCGAGTGTGCGTGTGTGTATGAGTGAGCGAGTGTGCGTGTGTGTATGAGTGAGCGAGTGTGCGTGTGTGTATGAGTGAGCGAGTGTGCGTGTGTGTATGAGTGAGCGAGTGTGCGTGTGTGTATGAGTGAGCGAGTGTGCGTGTGTGTATGAGTGAGCGAGTGTGCGTGTGTGTATGAGTGAGCGAGTGTGCGTGTGTGTATGAGTGAGCGAGTGTGCGTGTGTGTATGAGTGAGCGAGTGTGCGTGTGTGTATGAGTGAGCGAGTGTGCGTGTGTGTATGAGTGAGCGAGTGTGCGTGTGTGTATGAGTGAGCGAGTGTGCGTGTGTGTATGAGTGAGCGAGTGTGCGTGTGTGTATGAGTGAGCGAGTGTGCGTGTGTGTATGAGTGAGCGAGTGTGCGTGTGTGTATGAGTGAGCGAGTGTGCGTGTGTGTATGAGTGAGCGAGTGTGCGTGTGTGTATGAGTGAGCGAGTGTGCGTGTGTGTATGAGTGAGCGAGTGTGCGTGTGTGTATGAGTG
>JADLZM010035390.1:510621-563039 GCA_018148995.1 Sinocyclocheilus maitianheensis
CGCGTTTGCTGAATCTGAACGAATAAACCGAACAGCTGTCGCGTCACCACGTCGCGTTTTACATCTGTGTTATTATTATCATCATCATTATTACTGTTATCAGGTTTAAATATCGATCTATTTGATTTATTCTCAGTCGTGTAATATTATTGTATTTACGGCTCGCTCCGGTAAAATCGCAAACGGGCTTCCGTACACGGACAGATGCGCATGCGCACAACCAGCGCGGAGCCCGTCGTGTCAGAACTCAAGAGTTTATCATCATTATTCATAATAATCGATCATGAAGAGCAGGTTTAATACGGTGGATATCAGGGCGGTGATCGCAGAAATCAATGCGAAGTAAGAACTCTAATATCGTCAGTAATGTGATCAGGTTTATCTAAGTTGTTGTGAGTGAGAGTAATAATACTTCTGATGTTGTGTGTTTGTGTGCAGGTGTGTCGGGATGAGAGTCAACAACGTCTATGACATCGACACTAAAACATACCTGATCAAGCTGCAGAAGTGAGTGACACACACACTACACACACACACACACACGCTCACACACACACACACGCGCGCGCGCGCACGCGCGCACACACACACACACCCGCACACAGTCACACTCACTCTCTCACACACACGCTCTCACACACTCACACACACGCACGCACACTCACACACACACTAACGCACACTCTCGCTCACACACACACACACGCGCGCGCGCGCACGCGCGCACACACACACACACCCGCACACAGTCACACTCACTCTCTCACACACACGCTCTCACACACTCACACACACGCACGCACACTCACACACACACTAACGCACACTCTCGCTCACACACACACACACGCGCGCGCGCGCACGCGCGCACACACACACACACCCGCACACAGTCACACTCACTCTCTCACACACACGCTCTCACACACTCACACACACGCACGCACACTCACACACACACTAACGCACACTCTCGCTCACACACACACACACGCGCGCGCGCGCACGCGCGCACACACACACACACCCGCACACAGTCACACTCACTCTCTCACACACACGCTCTCACACACTCACACACACGCACGCACACTCACACACACACTAACGCACACTCTCGCTCACACACACACACACGCGCGCGCGCGCACGCGCGCACACACACACACACCCGCACACAGTCACACTCACTCTCTCACACACACGCTCTCACACACTCACACACACGCACGCACACTCACACACACACTAACGCACACTCTCGCTCACACACACACACACGCGCGCGCGCGCACGCGCGCACACACACACACACCCGCACACAGTCACACTCACTCTCTCACACACACGCTCTCACACACTCACACACACGCACGCACACTCACACACACACTAACGCACACTCTCGCTCACACACACACACACGCGCGCGCGCGCACGCGCGCACACACACACACACCCGCACACAGTCACACTCACTCTCTCACACACACGCTCTCACACACTCACACACACGCACGCACACTCACACACACACTAACGCACACTCTCGCTCACACACACACACACGCGCGCGCGCGCACGCGCGCACACACACACACACCCGCACACAGTCACACTCACTCTCTCACACACACGCTCTCACACACTCACACACACGCACGCACACTCACACACACACTAACGCACACTCTCGCTCACACACACACACACGCGCGCGCGCGCACGCGCGCACACACACACACACCCGCACACAGTCACACTCACTCTCTCACACACACGCTCTCACACACTCACACACACGCACGCACACTCACACACACACTAACGCACACTCTCGCTCACACACACACACACGCGCGCGCGCGCACGCGCGCACACACACACACACCCGCACACAGTCACACTCACTCTCTCACACACACGCTCTCACACACTCACACACACGCACGCACACTCACACACACACTAACGCACACTCTCGCTCACACACACACACACGCGCGCGCGCGCACGCGCGCACACACACACACACCCGCACACAGTCACACTCACTCTCTCACACACACGCTCTCACACACTCACACACACGCACGCACACTCACACACACACTAACGCACACTCTCGCTCACACACACACACACGCGCGCGCGCGCACGCGCGCACACACACACACACCCGCACACAGTCACACTCACTCTCTCACACACACGCTCTCACACACTCACACACACGCACGCACACTCACACACACACTAACGCACACTCTCGCTCACACACACACACACGCGCGCGCGCGCACGCGCGCACACACACACACACCCGCACACAGTCACACTCACTCTCTCACACACACGCTCTCACACACTCACACACACGCACGCACACTCACACACACACTAACGCACACTCTCGCTCACACACACACACACGCGCGCGCGCGCACGCGCGCACACACACACACACCCGCACACAGTCACACTCACTCTCTCACACACACGCTCTCACACACTCACACACACGCACGCACACTCACACACACACTAACGCACACTCTCGCTCACACACACACACACGCGCGCGCGCGCACGCGCGCACACACACACACACCCGCACACAGTCACACTCACTCTCTCACACACACGCTCTCACACACTCACACACACGCACGCACACTCACACACACACTAACGCACACTCTCGCTCACACACACACACACGCGCGCGCGCGCACGCGCGCACACACACACACACCCGCACACAGTCACACTCACTCTCTCACACACACGCTCTCACACACTCACACACACGCACGCACACTCACACACACACTAACGCACACTCTCGCTCACACACACACACACGCGCGCGCGCGCACGCGCGCACACACACACACACCCGCACACAGTCACACTCACTCTCTCACACACACGCTCTCACACACTCACACACACAGAGACTCACTCACTCCCGCACACACACAGTCTGTGCTGATCATGGTGTGTGTTTGTGCAGCGTACGGCGGCTCTCTCATCGAACATTGTCTCATGGCGGTCGGGTTGCCAGGTCTCTGTAAAGTGGACAGCCAGCTTGAAGTCACGCGGGGTAAAAATCCTCTGCATTCATGTAAACCAATGGCAGGGACTGGTTGCTGGAGTAGCTGTGTGTTATGATGGTCTCCTTGTCCTTTGCAGTAAGTCCGAAGATCCTGGAGGCCTTGCAGATGGCTGAAGATTATATGGAGAAAACGGCCAACTTCAGCGGAAGGGTGAGCGTGTCTTATGAACGATGACGAGAACGCATTCCTAACCTGTGGCTCGATCGCTATCTGATGCTCGTCTGTTCACATCTGTCCACTCTCAGGGCTACATCATTCAGAAGAGTGAGAAGAAGCCCAGCATGAGTCCAGATGAAGCTGAGGAAGAGTTGCTCACGTATGATGATCTGATTTCATCACTCTTCTTTCTTCCGGTCGTATTTTATCATGCTGTTGATAAACAGAGCTTTTCTGTCATGCGCAATAATTGATCCTCTTTTGTTTAACAGATATGAAGAATTTCATCCATTTCTGTTTTGTCAACATGAAAAAAGCCGCTCTGTTGAGTTTGAGTCTTTTAACAAGGTTAGTTATCATAAGCATTGCATTTAGTTTATTTCTGCAGGTCTTAAAGTTTATTTCACCCTTTCTTAAACTAAGACTCTTAAAACTCTTAAATCAGTGCAGAAAGAATTTAATTTATAGTCATGGCGTTAAAAGTTGCATCACAGCAAAAAAATGAAGTCTTCCTCAGTATTTTTGTCGTGTTTTCTAATACAAATATCTAAACACCCTTAAATCAAGACATGTTTACTAATGCTAATGTAAATGAGGTCTTGAAAAATTGGTACAAAATTAAGTGAGTTTGATTAAAACAACAAATATCTGTCAGTGGGGTCAGAAAACGTATCTTCCCTTTGAATTAAGTTTATTTTTCTGACCCCACTAGCAGATATTTGTTCTTGTTTTAATCAAACTCACTTAACGGTGATCAGTTTTGCAGAAAACAAGACTTTTTCTGTCATTTTGTTTCTCCAGTAAATGTGTTGATTTAAGAATCTTTAGACATTTGCACTGGAAAACAAGACAGAAATACTGAGAAAGAACAGCAGTTTGCAGTGAGATCAGAAGGTACAGTATAAGATATTTCTGTATTTCTAGTGGTTTGGAGCAGGGCTATTCAAGCCTTATTTTTGTAAAATGAATTAAACACAATCTTCTTTCATCTGATGTCAGGCAGTGGATGAGTTCTTCTCTAAGATGGAGAGTCAGAAGCTGGATGTGAAAGCGCTGCAGCAGGAGAAACACGCGCTGAAGAAGCTGGATAACGTCAGACGAGATCACGAGCAGCGGCTGCAGGCGCTTCATCAGGCTCAGGTGTCAGTCGGTGTTTAGCTTTCAGTCTGAGTCTCAGAGGCTTGGACACGTTTCAGTCACGCAGTAATGAACCAGAGAAACATTTAAAGAGCGTTTGTGTTGTAGGAAGTGGACCGGCTGAAGGGAGAGCTGGTGGAGATGAACCTTCACATTGTGGACAGAGCTCTTCAGGTGGTGCGCAGCGCTCTGGCCAATCAGGTGGACTGGGCCGAGATCGGTCAGATCGTGAAGGAAGCTCAGGCGGCTGGAGATCCCGTGGCCTGTGCCATTAAAGAGCTCAAGCTGCAGAGCAATCACATCACTATGCTGCTGAAGTGAGAGCTTTCAGATACACAGCATCAGATGCCTCTTCACGATGTCTTAGTTTGACCGGATCCTCGTGTCTCTTTCAGAAACCCGTACGCTGGTTCTGAGGACCGAGAGGCAGAAGACACGGACGCCAGAAAGACTGCGGAGGCATCGCAAGCGCAGAAGGGGAAAAAGGGTAAGAACAAAGACAAAGGACAGAAAGGAAAAGTCGAGAAGGACAAACCGGTTCTAGTGGACGTCGATCTGAATCTCTCGGCTTATGCCAATGCAAAGAAGTGAGTTTACACGTGAATACTGCGATCAGACGTGAGCTCATGATTCTGTGTGAATGACACGTTTACTGAAGCACGAGTCTCTCGTCAGGTATTACGACAGCAAGAGAAGCGCGGCCAAGAAAGAGCAGAAAACTGTGGAAGCGGCACAGAAGGTGAGCAGACACGTGACTGGTGGACGACGTGTGTGTTTGGTTTTGGCTGCAGGTTTGTTAAATGTGTGCTTTGTATTTGTTTCGAATCAAGGCCTTCAAATCTGCTGAGAAAAAGACCAAACAAACACTTAAAGAAGTGCAGACAGTGACCAGCATCCAGAAGGCCAGGAAGGTGTACTGGTAAAGACAAACATCCGTCCGTCCGTCCGTCCGCTGTGTTGTGTTGTGTGTGTTTCTCTGATCCGGCACGTCTGTGTTCAGGTTTGAGAAGTTTCTGTGGTTCGTCAGCTCCGAGAACTACCTGATCATCGCAGGACGAGACCAGCAGCAGAACGAGATGATCGTCAAGCGCTACCTGAGAGCAGGTCAGGCCGAAGCTTCCTCCGCTCCCATGATGCTCTCCCGAGGGTTCCTCTGTTTCTCTGATTCCTGTGCTGCCATGTGTTTCCTCAGGGGACGTTTACGTTCACGCCGATCTGCACGGAGCCACGAGCTGCGTGATCAAGAACCCGTCTGGTGAGGAATTCTCACTAAACTCAACTTTCTAAAGGTGAACATCGATCTGATGTTTGTCAGATTCAGATGATGAGACATTTTAATTCATAGAAATCACTGAAGTGCTTCTGATCAGGTGACTGACTCGTTACATTGACGCATTTGGCAGATGTTTCAGTCCTGACGTGCTGTTTGTGCTGCTCGTGTGTGAAACTCTTTCATCCAAACACTTCTGTTTCTCAGGCGAGGCTGTTCCTCCACGGACGCTCACCGAGGCCGGGACGATGGCCGTGTGCTACAGCGCAGCGTGGGACGCTAAAGTGGTCACCAGCGCGTGGTGGGTTCACCATCATCAGGTGAGTGGCGGCACACACAGAAGCAGGTGTCGATGAGTTCAGACGCTCATGTGCTTCATCTCACACAGGTGTCCAAAACCGCGCCGACGGGAGAGTATCTGACCACCGGCAGCTTCATGATCAGAGGTGAATATTACTGTGCATTACATGGAGATATATATATATATTATATTAATATGAAGAGGTCTTACCTGTGTCTGGATCCCACTTCCAACACTAAAGTTGCTTCATATCTTGTTCAAAAGTTTGCAATATGAAACGATTCATGTTTTGTATCACTTCTCCACAGGGAAGAAAAACTTTTTGCCCCCTTCATATCTGATCATGGGCTTTGGGTTTCTGTTTAAGGTAAAGACGTCGCCGACACGAAACAAAGACAACATAATCACATCATATGACGCATTAATGCTAAGATAGCGTGGCTTGGTGGTTAACTCTTTCACCGCCAGCATTTTTGATCATTTTCACACAAATTTCATGGTGCTCAGATTATTTTGTTGTATGAATATCTGAACATGCAATATGTCAAAAGAAAGAACAGAGCCTCTGCTTTTAAACAAAAATCCTGTTTTATTCTAGCTTCATGCAGTCTTTTTTCTCAACACTTGAATGTGGGTACGTTTCATTAAAAAAAGCAACGTTTCGAACGAACAGCTGAGAAAATGCTGTTTTTGTCAAAGACTACGTCTGGATCAGATTCAGAACGATGATCAAAGCGCAGATGGAGTCGATCGCCTGCATCAACACATCCAGAGCTTCACAGTCCTAACCCACACACTTCATTCGCTAACGAACAGTTTGGGTTTATATGCTGTTGAATGTTTGATGATCGGGTTATTTTATATGTGCACCTGCTTACATACGCGATCGCTCGTTCCTGCTTCTTCTTCACCGTGTTTTGATCCAGAGATTCAGTGCTCTTTCAGAAGATGTGTAATAGCGCCTCCTACTGTATAACAGTGAAAACACAAAGCCGGAAAATTCCGTCAATGGCGGGGAAGTCAAGTCACCTTTATTTCTATAGTGCTTTATACAGTACAGATCGAGTCAAAGCAGCTTTACAGTGATAAACAGGAAAAGAGTTTGTCAATAATGCACACTAAATTCAATTCTGCTGTAGAGCAGCTCTAAAAAGAGGACAATAGGAAACATTTCAGTTAAAGCCAGTTCATCATTGATTCAGCTCGGTTCAGTTCTCTTCTGATAGTGTCTGTGCAGTCAAGCTGAGAGTTAAAGATCTGTGCTGCTACCTGAGTTATGTGATCGTAATCATCACTCGTTCATGTCATCCTTCAGTTTTCCAGTCTCTCTGCGTCTGTGATTGTAGGTGGATGATCAGAGTGTTTTTAGGCATCGTGGAGAGAGGAAGATGAAAACCCTGGACGAGGAAGAGGACATGACCTCCAGCTCTGCAGATCTCCTGGAGGAAGGAGAAGAACTCCTAGGTGTCAGCACACGTTCACAAACATCATCATCATCAGTGTCCAGTCTTCTGTCAGATGTTCAGACGGTCTGTGGTTGATTGTGTCTCAGATGAGGACAGTGGGAACGAGCACGAGGAGCAGCGGGAGTCCAGCGGGACGCCAGACGAGATGACCACATGTGCAAACATCAGAGACGAAGACGAAGCAGAAGACGACGAGCAGCCGGCCGAGGAAGAGAACGCAGCAGAAGACGGAGACGAGGAAGATCAGAGTGCCGAGATCAGCTTTCCAGACACCAGCATCTCTCTGTCTCACCTGCAGCCGCACAGGTGACGCTCGCTCAGACTCTGTTCCACTGCTGTATGAAAAGCATTGGTTGTTTTGAGTCAGTCTGTGTCTTTCTCCACAGGACTCTTCAGAGCGACGCTTTCAAACAGGACGATTCGCATCAGGTGAGTTACAGACGGCGAGATCACGTGACGCTGCTCAGCTTTGAGTCAAGCGAAGGTTAACAGATGCGTCTGTGCTGCAGGTGAACACCGAGACTCAAGTCAAGAAGCACCTGACGGCCAAACAGCGCAGGTGAGACGCTAGAAACGCCAGCCTGGCACATTTATTTCTACAATACAGAATGATTCAAAGCGGCTTCACAGAAATATACAGGAAAATAACAGCATCAATGATGCAAACTTCAAATATGAGAGAAAAACTAATTCATCTGTAAAACATCTGTCAACATTTAATTCAATGTTTAATTGAATATCCTCCTTCAAAAATGTGTAAACCACTTTAAGTGTCAAGAAAAGATAATAGTGCTGTTTCAATAAGCTAATTAGCTATGAAACAAACTCGTTTCAGCTGTAAAGCAGCTCTACAGAAGACAATAGAGTCATTATTCAGAGCCGTTCAGTTTCTATTCTAATCTAATAGTGCAGTCAAATCAATAATATTACTGAAAATTAAGAGTCTTGAAGCCAATCGTGAGCAAATACATCAGTTAGATCAGCATAACTAGTTAATCACCCATCGCTGTCATCAGGGACATGAAGAAGAAGCAGAAACCGGACACGGATGATCCGGAGGAATCCGACTCCAAACCGCCGGAAGCTGCGAGCGTGACACAGACGTGCAGGAATGGAGCGACCAATCAGCCGCTGAAGAGAGGACAGAAGGTTATAAACCACTGAACCCGTGATCTTCACGTGTAACATACAGTCACGTGTTCCTGCTGCTGTGATGATGCTTTGTTTTTCCCAGAACAAACTGAAGAAGATGAAGGACAAATACAAAGACCAGGATGAAGAGGACCGAGAGATCATGATGAAGTTATTGGGGGTAAGTGTCTCCTGAGATCCGGCACATATAACACGAGTTTACAAGACCATCAGTGAATGCAGTGTTACCCGTGAGCACACACTAGTGCCAGCACACAGTTCACCTGCATCTGTTATTCACACATAATGAAAACAGTCCGCAGGATCCAATAAAGAGGAAAAAGCAAAGAAGGGCAAGAAAGGAAAAATGAAAGAAGCGGTGGTAAAGAAACCTCAACCTCATCAGAACGAAGCCGTGAAGCCCAAAGCCGAAAACACCATCCGGAAGACGGAGGATGCTGAAGCTGTTGAAGATCCTGCAGGAGGAGATCAAGACGTCAAGGTCGCAGCACTGATTCATGACCTGTAATATCTGACAGATGAAGTACTACACGTGTGTGATCTGTGAATGAAGAGGGTTGTGATTGTGTTGCAGGAGACGGAGGACGTGGACAATCCTGCTGCTGAGGTGAGTGAAGCCAGAAAACAAACAGGAAGAGGAATTTAAACTTCCTGCAGCCGCCGGGAATCATGCGTGTCTACATCTGAAAGCTCTCAGCCGTCTGAGAAGAAGAGTAGCATCCGTGTGAAATGCTCTGAACACCATGAACACTTGCTTCACCTCTGCTGTGTTTGATCAGTTTTCCCCAGTTTCTCTTAATTCTCTAGCTGAGGTAGTTGGCCAGTTAAAACCTACAAACTGTGGTTGTGATATTATTCCATCTAGATTAGTTAAGAACATTTATTTATATTATTGGTCCCAGTATACTGATTTTAATTAACAGAAGCTTCAAAACCGCAGTAGTTCCAATGGATTTTAAGCATGCCGTTGTACAGCCCCTCTTGAAAAAAACAAATTTGGATCCAAATGTTTTATCTAATAACAGACCTATTTCTAAATTGCCATTTTTATCTAAAATCCTAGAAAAAGTCACATTAAACCAATTGCAGACCGTTCTAGTTCAAAATGAGATCTTTGAGAAATTTCAGTCAGGGTTTAAAGCAAGTCATAGTACAGGAACGGCCTTGTTGAAAGTTTTAAATTATATTTTTATTTCGATTGATTCAGGCAGCTCAGTGTTTTAGTTTTACTAGATCTCAGTGCCGCGTTTGATACCATTGATCACAATATTCTTGTCTCGTCTAGGAATCCGGGGTATGGCACTTGAGTGGTTCAAATCCTTTCTTTTTAATAGAACGTTTTCAGTCTATTTTGGTCAACATTACTCTAAAACGGCCCCATTGTCTAGTGGAGTTCCACAAGGATCCATTCTCGGCCCAGTCTTGTTTCATTATATATCTTACCCTTCGGTTTTATATTTCATACGCATGGAGGATCTTTTCATTGTTACGCAGATGACACTCAGGTGTATCTACCTTTGCAGAAACAGGATAAAAGCTCTTTCGAGTCACTATTGAGTTATGAAGTTAAATCTTGGATGTCACAAAATTATCTGAATTTGAATGAAATCAAATTCCTGGGGCTCCTGACACCCAAAATTCTGTTGACTCGGGCAATTTAGCTCCCTTCTGTAAATCTGTGGTGAAGAACCTGGGTGTCCAATTTGATGGTTCTTTGAAATTTGATAAACAGATCAACTCCGTGGTCAAATTCTATTTAAGCTCAATAGCAAAGGTTAAAACATTTCTGTCCTCCAGTGATTTTGAAAGGATTATTCATGCTTTTATTTCTGTAAGACTGGATTACTGTAACTCACTGTATGTGGGTGTTAGCCAAGTATTGTTAAATCTTCTTCAACTGGTTCAAAATGCGGCTGCTAGGCTTTTAACAGGTACTCGTAAAAGATTGCATGTAACACCGATTTTAGCCTCACTTCAGTGGTTGCCAGTGCAGTACAGAATTGATTTTAAACTATTGATTGTTGTATAAAGCATTGCATAATTTGGCCCCACCTTATTTAGTGGATCTCCTTCGTATACACAAACCACCCAGGTCTCTCAGGTCAGCTAGACATCCCAAGGACCAGACTGAAGTTGAGCGGTGACCGGGTGTTTGCAGCAGCAGCTCCGAAGCGCTGGAATAAGCTACCTCTACATCTCAGACTGGCTCCGTCGTTAGGCTATTTTAAACGAAAATTGAAAGTGCATTTACTTGAATTAGCGTTTGGTTCTGCAGACTAATTAGCTAGAGGCTTTTTTTATATAACTGTTGTTGTTGTTGGTCATTGTTTGAAAGTTAATATTGTGTCATTTTTATTTAGAGATTGTAGATTGGTCAATGTTAGGTTGTTTTAATTGTGCTTTATAATTAAACGAACACAATCACCAATGATGACTTAATGATTTCATTGTTTGAATTTTTTTAGGATGGTGAAAACATTCTGGACTCGTTGACCGGTCTGCCTCATCCGGACGATGTGTTGATGTTCGCGGTGCCGGTTTGTGCTCCTTACATGGCGCTCTCCAACTACAAGTATGTTTTCAAGATGCACTGAACAGATCAGCACAAGAGCTAATAATAACATCACCTCTCAGAGCAGAATCATCGAATTAAGACCAGTGCTTCACTCTCAACTATCTGTCTTGACTCCAGGTACAAAGTGAAATTAACTCCAGGCACTCAGAAAAAGGGGAAAGGTAAAGATCATCTTAATGTAGAACTTCAGTGCTATAAATCCGTATATAAATACACTAAGCGTGATCTGTGTCTGCAGCGGCCCGCACCGCCGTGCTGAGCTTCGTGCGCGGGAAAGACACCAGCGCTCGAGAGAAGGATCTCTTCAGGAGCATAAAGGTATTTGAAGCCGATGTTTCATGAATCTGAGCATTAAACTGAAGGCGTGTGTGACGTAACGCTGCTGTTTTACAGGACACTGATCTGTCCAGAAACATGCCTGGTAAAGTCAAGGTTTCTGCACCAAACCTGTTAGCAGCAAAGAAGAAGTGAAGCTGTGGCTGCTGGATGATTTCTGCTGAGAGGCACTGAGCACATCCCACAATGCTTTCGGTCGCCTTCTGGAAGACTGAATATTTACATTATATTGTATAGCAGAGAACAGTTTAAGCTTCAAGTTTGTTGTTTTTTTCTCTCATCAATTCATTGCATTTAATAATAAAGAAATAAAAATTATATAAATGTGAATGTTCCACCATTTATTTTCCATGTTGGAAAAAAACGATACAAAATTTAGGCTTTGTACAGATCTGCATCAGGATTAGAGTTGTGCCGAATCATGAGAACGTGTCAGATAATCTTGAAGAGATTCAGTGCATTTGTGAAGTGGGCTGACGGACCGATATCTGATAACAGCTGATTTCATTCAGAAAGTGCTGATTGTTTGGGTACAGTTCGGAAATTGTTACAAACTGTAACACTCCGGCGACAAAAAAAGACCATTAACCAGTGTTTGACGTTTTTAATGCAGATGTGGTATTAATGAATGAATCGGGCATGGTTTTTGCTCTGTCCAGTGGAATAAATGGTTTTTCTGCTACACTCTTAAATGACATTGCCTTTCCCAGTCCGTATGAGATGAGACACTAACCCATCATAAAAGTCTCTCGTTTTTCCCCCACAGAGATCCTCTTGTTCTCGTCTGACTGTGATTGTCTTCTAGGAATCTGCCACGGTTCTCTGTTTGAGCCGAAGGAGCAGGGCTTTGGGCAGAACGTCCCACATGTGCTCCAGTCGCTTCTGGTACAGGACAGCCACGTCGAAACACAACCTGGACACGGCACAATCAAACTTTAGAGAGGATCCAGGACAGTAAGCATGACGCTTCGGAGAAATCACTCACCTCACCAGCGATTTGGGCTGAACAGTGAAAAGCAGTAATTCGTTGCTATGAGCCTGTGAATACAAGTGGAAGAAAGAACCGTAGTGGAGTGGATTCAGACGGACGCTTTGAGTAATAACAGCAGTAAGACTGAGAAAACATCCCGACACACAAATGCAGGGTTTAAAGCGATTGATCCTAAATCTATAAACTGTTCTACGTTGAAACTGTGAACATTATTAACTACAGAGCATTTGTTTTCTACTCTCTAGCTCTGGAGTTCTTCATTAAGCCATGCATCAGTAGCATTTTGCTAATTATAAGGGAGTAGATATTGATGTTTTGCTCACGGCCTGTTGATGAGAGAGAAGATTATTGGCACATCCTCCGAACACGAACACTTCCCCATCAGGACCTAAACACGCCGTGTGCCACAGTCTGCAGAAAACACAGAGACGTCAGCATCAGAGACGGCAAACACAGCCGGTGAACGAGACGAGTGTCAGACGCACCTGGGCTGCTCTGTGTGCTCGTGTTTAAACGGTTTCCACTCGTTCTTACTGACGCAGTACAGCCAGGCATCGCCTGCAAAACAAACACTTTGATGAAGCGCGTGTGTTTTCAGGGACGGGTGAAGCTGCGTCACATCTGCGTCACTCACTCAGTGTTTCTCTGTCGGTAGTGAAGCCGCCGAACAGAAAGAGATGATCCGCTGACACCGGAGTGAAGGAGTGCCACGAGCGGCCGACAGGACCGTGCTGAGGAACACACCTAGAACAAACACAAGCTTATCCAGCACATCCCAGAGAGGAGCGTTTTATTCAGGATTCATCAGCTAGAAACACACTGAACGTACATCTCACTCCATTCCCACGTGTCCATGTTGATGCAGTACAGATCGTTCAGCCGATGATCCTGTGGTGCAGAAGATTCAGCTTGTGAACACTTAAAGGCAGGTGACTTTCCTCTAATACTGGACGGATGAGACAGACACACACACACACACACACTCACTGATACACACTCACCATGTAACGGCCTCCGAAGACGTAACCTCTGTTTCCGATGCTGGCGCAGGTGTGAGCGGCTCGTGGCGACGGAGCGTCTCCCTGTACAGACACACAGCGTTTGAACAGGATCACATGAGTTCTACACCATCATACCTGATTTACAGGTTTAAGACCTTAGTGATGGGTTGGCTCCACGCTGACGTCTCCAGATCCAGAATGTGTATGTGATTGTTCCAGCCTCGTCCTGCGTGGTTGCCCTGAAAAACAGCACATCCCATTTCTCATCAGTCGTGTCGCAGGTGACTGCTGGTGAAGAAGACGGACTCACCATGAATGAATTTTCATCGAGTGCAAATGTTCCTCTGTGACCGGGCTGCGCTATATAGCCGTAGCCACCGAAATACGCCAGCCTGCGGAAACAGACCACAAACAGCTGGAGCAAAGTCATGGCATCTCGCCAATAAGATCATCTCATGGTTCGACCGTCTCAGACGCTCCGTAGAGCTGTTTGAGGAGCACATACTGGTTTCTGTAAACCCAGCAGCCCAGCTTGTCTTTGCAGGTCGGCGCCAGACCCGTCAGATCGCTCATCTTCTCCCAGCGGAGCACAGACGCTCTCAGCGGCAGACGGTAGACCTGCAGGACACCGACATTGGTAGCTCTCTGAGACTCTCAGCTGCCTCTAGTGTCTCGCTTTAGGAGAAGGACTCACCAGATTAGTGTTTCCTCGGGCCTGATGTCCGCCGAACAGATAGAGAACGCCGTCCACACACGAGCCGCAGCTGCCCGACATCGAGTTCGGCACGTCGCCCTCTGAACGCTTCATTCTCCTGCAAAATAACACGCTGTCAGCGGCGTTAAACTCATGTGTTCAGCTCGTGTGACAGCAGAGTGGTTTACCATCTTCCCGTCTCCATGTTGTATATCCAGATTTCATTCTTCGGCAAATACAAGTCGGTGAATTCAGCCGCTTCGATATCTGCATTCTGATAAAACGACAGTGATAATATAAAGATCTCTTTACACAGTGACCTTCAGAACAGTACAGATGTTCAGTTAGATGTGAGTGTGACGGATCTTACAAATGAATAAATACACACCTTGTATCCTCCCCATATGAACATGCAGCTGCCGTCAGTGACAGCGATGTGGCCGCTGCGCTCGGCTGGACTCTCTCTGGACACAAACACCTCCTGCTCCTGCAGCCAGTCCAGCTCATCTTCATCTTCATCATCCTCATCCTCCATGTTTGGTACAGGATCTTCCTCCATGGCTGACAGTCACTAGAGTGAGATGTACGTGTTACTGATGAAACCTCTAACGTTCAGCACATCATTATTCATCTGCAGGCTGCTTCACACACACACACACACACACACACACACACACACATAGCAATCCCACAAGAACAGAAAGTGCATGTCCGATGTGTTGCGTGTATTTATAATATAACTCCTCTACAGAGTGTCACACGGTCAGTGTATGTCACACACATCATCTTCAGCACAGATTGAATCACTCTCTGGGTTGATAATGAGTCATTAGTGTTGATGACACCGAGAGTCTTCAGTAATCAGCCACGCGATCGTGTTGTTTTGGTACAGCAGCTGATGCGCGCTCGCCTCTACAGAATAATGACAGAAAACTACTCACACGAATGAAAACTAGTAGTGCTGTCGCTTCTGTGGGTTACACGAATGAGTCATGGACAGTCGCTTGTGATGAGCAGCGCTGCTCGCATGAATTAAAACTCTTTTTATGCAGAAAGGCCTCACCGGAAATATCTTCTGGTAAAGTTACGCCGCCATATTAGTGAGGTCAGTCCGTCAGTGTACACTGCGCATGCGCGGAGCGCAGAAGCGCGCGTTACGCAACAGCCGGAACACGAACCCGTCGTTAAAGGGTTAAAGAGTGTTTTTTTAAACTTTAACCGCGTTATGCTTCCAGAGGAGTTATTTTAATCATTCCGTGTGAGTTTGGTCTCACTGTGGATCTGCTGATCTGCTGATCTATCGATTCGAACGGAAGAGCAGAGCAGAGCAGCGCCTCAGAACTTCGGGTTCGTTTAATATGTTGTATGTTTTTTCAGTCAGAGCTTATTTACCAAGAAAATAACGACTGAACAGTTAGTGTCCGTAACTAGACACCGATCCAGTATTCACACACGGTAAGTTTGTCGTGTTGTCGATGTTTAATGGAGAAATCCATCCTTTTTGATGCAAAACATCCGACTGTATTCTGAAGGTTAGACTAACGCTGACCTCGCGGTGTCTCGGGCAGCTCGTGCGGTGGTCGGTATGCGGCTGCAGTGTGACGTGGAGGTCGTTAACCGCGCGCTACCGGCGCTCGGGCTGCGGAGTACCGGCAGATCCCGCCGCGCGCTGCTATCCATCGGGACCCACGCGGACCGGAGCTCTCCGAGCAGCTGCCGTTATCTGCTCATCTGCACCGCCAGAGACCGCAGCGGGTCCCGATACAAGGCAGGTCTCTCTCTCTCTCTCTCTCACACACACCCCCACACGCACCCACACACACACCCTCACACGCTCACACACGCTCACTCACTCTCACTCACTCACACTTTCTCTCCCACTCTCTCTCTCACTCTCTCTCGCTCTCTCTCTCTCTCACACACACCCCCACACGCACCCACACACACACCCTCACACGCTCACACACGCTCACTCACTCTCACTCACTCACACTTTCTCTCCCACTCTCTCTCTCACTCTCTCTCGCTCTCTCTCTCTCTCACACACACCCCCACACGCACCCACACACACACCCTCACACGCTCACACACGCTCACTCACTCTCACTCACTCACACTTTCTCTCCCACTCTCTCTCTCACTCTCTCTCGCTCTCTCTCTCTCTCACACACACCCCCACACGCACCCACACACACACCCTCACACGCTCACACACGCTCACTCACTCTCACTCACTCACACTTTCTCTCCCACTCTCTCTCTCACTCTCTCTCGCTCTCTCTCTCTCTCACACACACCCCCACACGCACCCACACACACACCCTCACACGCTCACACACGCTCACTCACTCTCACTCACTCACACTTTCTCTCCCACTCTCTCTCTCACTCTCTCTCGCTCTCTCTCTCTCTCACACACACCCCCACACGCACCCACACACACACCCTCACACGCTCACACACGCTCACTCACTCTCACTCACTCACACTTTCTCTCCCACTCTCTCTCTCACTCTCTCTCGCTCTCTCTCTCTCTCTCTCGGCTGCTGCGGCAGATATCGATCAGCTGCTGACTCTGTGTGTTTCTCTCTGCAGCTGAAGGACAACATCGAGAAGTTCTTCAGCTGGTTCGTGGAGGAGGGCAAAGCCACGGTTCGGCTGAAGGAGCCTGCGATAGACATCTGTCTGAGTAAAGTAAAGTAAACACGTGCTTTCAGTGCTCTGTCGGAGTCAGCTACTTTCTAAAATCATGGGAATCCCGTTTAAAGTTTTCTTTCATAGCTAGAGCAAGCATCTCTGCCAGTCTTTAGCTGCAGATATAATACCATTATAATCTAGATCAGGGGTGCCCAAACTCGGTCCTGCAGGGTTCAGCTCCAAGTTTCCATTAGCTGGGTTTAAGTTTGGCCACCCCTGATCTAGACTGATATCTACTTTTTTGTCACTGTGCTGATTCCTGCTTTACTTAAGCTGGTTATTACGTTTTTACTTATAGGTGATCATATTGTGTCAGTATCAAGTTTAAACTCGATATCTATGGGTGATTCGCAGCAGCCTGACCTGGTTCTCAGATGTCGGGGGAATATCTGCTGCCGTCGCTCTAGTTCCTGCACAGACCTGGTTTTGCATAAATAGAATATTGATGCTATTAAAAAGCTGAAGATACGGACGGTGTCCATGATGGTTTGTGTGTGTGTGTGTGTGTTTCAGGCCGACAGCAGCAGCTTGAAGAGCTTCCTCTCCGCCGCTCGGCTGGCTCACAGAGGAAGTGACACGGACTCGCTCCCGCTGTCGTCCCTCGGCCCGGCCCGCGCTCGCGATGTGGAGAAACCCAAGAAGAAGCTCAGCATTCTGTCCAAGAAGGACTATCCGCTCACCTCCAGCTTCCCGCACTCTCTGGAGCAGCTGCAGGTGTCGTACTGCAGACTGACCCGTGTGGACCTGCGCATGCTGTCGCTGCGAGCGCTGCGCCGGCTGGACCTCAGCAACAACCACATCAAGAAGCTGCCCTCCACCATCGGCGACCTGAGCTGCCTCGCCGAGCTGATTCTCCACAACAACCACCTGGAGAGCTTCAGCGACGGCCTGTGCTCCTCGAGCCTGCAGACGTCACTCCAGCATCTGGACCTGAGTCAGAACCAGCTGCAGGTCCTGCCCGCTCGCTTCTGTCAGCTGCAGCAGCTGGTCAACCTCAAGCTGGACCAGAACAAGCTCCTGCGGCTGCCTTTCCACATCGGCCGGCTCTCCAAGCTGCGCTTCCTGTCCGCCGCTCACAACCAGCTCACCGTACTTCCTGCCAGCTTCAGAAAGCTGTGCCTGGAGAACCTGGACCTGTTTGAAAACCCGTTTACTCAAGCCAACGCTCTGGAGCACACGATCCGGCTCACGTTCCCGCTGAGGCTGCAGGAGCTAGCGTCCCGCGCCGTGGTGGAGCTCAGGTGAGGCCCGTTCCGCTGCTTTGACAGATGCCAGTCTGCTGATGTCCCGCTGTGTTGCTAACGCTGTTCTTGTCTTGTTCTCCGTGGCAGAATCCCACACGGCCCTCACTCCGTGCCGCTGCACCTGTGTCACGAGCTGGATTTCTCTAAAGCCTGCGACTGCGGCCGGGCCTGTGTGGACTCCTACATCCAGACGGCCGTCAGCTTCAACCTGCACCTGGTGTCTCACACCGTAGTGTTAGTGGACAACATGGGCGGCACCGAGGCTCCGGTGCAGAAGCACTTCTGCTCGCTCATGTGTTACTGTGAGTTCATGGACAGCTGCGTGCAGCGCGATCTGAGATGACGACGCGAGGATCGTGCTCTCGTGTGGTTTAGTGACGATGTATGAGCGTCACAAGCGAGCACTGCTCGGTGTTTCAGTGTTTGTTCTCTTTTAGCTCGATGTTTGAGGGTTTGTTCACTGGGCAGTTTTGTGCAAAAGACCTTTAAACTCCAGCATCACAACATATATTTTGTGAAATAAATAAAAGTCATTAAAACAAAAGTTTGAGCTGTCAAAGAAATGATTGAATGATTTCACATTTCTTTTATTTCAATCAAGCTTTATTTCATTTCCACCCTCAAAAGGTCAATCTCTGGTTTAAGTAGATTTCTGAACAAAACAGAACAAAGATTTTTATTTTACTCTACATTTAAACATTCAACTGGAGTGAACTAAAATGAAAACTAAATATATGACGCGTCATGACTATAAAACCCTAATAATGTGATATCACACTATCAGTTAGCTAAGGTCCAAATCAGACCACAGAGAGTTCTGGAAGCACAAGGCGGCCGAGGTCTTGTGAGTGCGGATGAAGCCGTGTCTGCCGTCGGGCTCGCTCTCTCTCGGGATGACACCGTCAGCAGCCGCTGGTTCCTCCGATCGCTCCGTTGTGCTCTCGTGGTCTTCTGAGGAACGTCTCGTCTTTGGCTCCGTGTCCTGAGAAGAGCTCCGATCCTCCTCGTGATTCAGCTGCTGGTTTATTAGTGCATTATTATCTGTCGTCAGCGGCTGGTGTGGAACTGATGCATTAGCGTCACTCGCTGTGTCCGACTCCAACGCCTGTGTGTGTTCTGTCTCCAGGGCGCCGCTCACCTCATGGATGTCTTCATCTCGACCGTTTGCCGTCGTGCGGGTTTGGATTTCTGCTTCGCTGGAAAACTTCCACAGAACAAGAGAAACAATTACACATTAGTATCAGTAATATCTGTAGTACATCACATCCACTGCATTACTCGTGAATTTGATAGCTTGATATTAAATGCACATAGATGAAAGTCTCATATAAGAGCTCAGTCACGTACTGTATTTGATGAAGAGTTGACTTCATTGTTCATTTCTACAGAGCAGATGAGATGTGAATGATCTGGTTCCTGCGGTTCTGTTCGGTTCACAGCTGGATTGACCAGTGTCTGTGGTTCTGTCGTTAAATCGATTATCTGAGGTTCAGATGCGAAAGGAAAGCCGGTTTCTGGCTCATGCTGTAGTCCAGCCGTGTCGCATGCTGAGGTCTCAGGAACCTGATCTGCTGCATCATCCTCATCCTCACCGCTACTCTTCATCTCATCACATCTGATCTGGTGTAATGCTGTGCTCCTCGCTGGCTGAACGGGAAGAGTGATCGTCAGCTGTTTCTTCGTTTTGTTGAACTTGGCGTCTCCTTTATCTTCATCCACAGGGTACGAGAGCGGAAGATCTAGTTTATACGCTGGTTTCTGAGAGTCCAGGACGAGCCGGCGCTCCTGCACGCTCACCTCAGCGTCCTGCGCGGATCCCAGCAGCGGTAGATCAACAGTGATGATGATCTCTCTGGGTCGGGCCCCGGGCCCCGAGTCTCTGGAGCACCTGTAATCCTGCAGATCGACGACTGACCGGTACTTTACGGTGTAATGTGGTTTTGTGGGCTGATTGGATGATGAAGATCTTGAGTCCCCAGGATCTGGAGGAGCAACACAGGAGGCCCCTGGTTCTGGTTCCGGATCACTGCTGCCCTGCTGCGGCTCTCCAGGAATCGGCCTGCGGATCACAGCCGCCTGAGGAACACCTTTATACTTCATCTTCAGCTGCTTTACACTGCTCGGGTCCAGCGGGACGTGGAACGCGTCCTGGACGCCTCGGACGGCGGTGCTGTGCAGGAGCTCCAGCAGTCTCGCGCTGTTCTCCGCCGCCTGCAGCGCGTCGGGGTGGAAAATGACGTCATAGACCACGCAGCTGCGCCCGGCGGCGTCTCGGTCCGGTCTGCCCGGTGTCAGGCTGAACGGTAGACGCCAGTTGTAGCCCGCCTCCCCGTCTCGGCCCGTGGCCGCTTCGCTCGAGGGTTTATCGATCAGCTGATCGGAGCAGATATTGATGAAGAGCTTGTCGCGTGCGCCGCGGGTTTTCAGCACGTGATGAGCTTCAGGGTGGATGAACTGCACGCTCGTGCCTCTGTCCTTCTCCAGCTGCGTGATCTCCTCCTCGTATCTTCTCCTGTTCTCGGGGTTTGAGATCTCGGCCGCATACTCGTTCAGTAGCTCGCGGAACTTCTCGTCTTTTAGAGCTTCGCCGAATCGATTTAGTTCGTCACGTGTCAAATTCATTTCTTCGAGTTTGCTAAAATCCATTGTGAGCCGTTAACTGTAAGTGACTAGTTTCCGAAGACCACAGTATTGATCTCTCCTCGCTGAACTGCGCGAGTAACGAGGACTCGGTAACCATAGCAACCTGCTACAGCAGCCGGGAGCGCGCACGCTGGCCAGACGCTCTTCGCGTGAGCGCGCCGCTCGCTAATCTAAGGGAACTGGTTTCTGCTTCCAGAGACACACCTGTCCTCACACCTGTCCCTCACACCTGTGCATCACCAGCTGACCATCACACCTGCCCTCACACCTGTGCATCATCAGCTGACCATCACACCTGACCCTCACACCTGTGCATCATCAGCTGACCATCACACCTGACCTCACACCTGTGCATCATCAGCTGACCATCACACCTGACCCTCACACCTGTGCATCATCAGCTGACCATCACACCTGTCCTCACACCTGTGCATCATCAGCTGACCCTCACACCTGTCCTCACACCTGTGCATCATCAGCTGACCATCACACCTGACCTCACACCTGTGCATCATCAGCTGACCCTCACACCTGTCCTCACACCCGTGCATCCTCCGCTGACCCTCACACCTGTCCTCACACCCGTGCATCCTCCGCTGACCCTCACACCTGTCCTCACACCCGTGCATCCTCCGCTGACCCTCACACCTGTCCTCACACCCGTGCATCCTCCGCTGACCCTCACACCTGTCCTCACACCCGTGCATCCTCCGCTGACCCTCACACCTGTCCTCACACCCGTGCATCCTCCGCTGACCCTCACACCTGTCCTCACACCCGTGCATCCTCCGCTGACCCTCACACCTGTCCTCACACCCGTGCATCCTCCGCTGACCCTCACACCTGTCCTCACACCCGTGCATCCTCCGCTGACCCTCACACCTGTCCTCACACCCGTGCATCCTCCGCTGACCCTCACACCTGTCCTCACACCTGTGTATCATCAGCTGACCATCACACCTGTCCACCATCAGCTGAGCAGAACGGGAAGAGGCCAGTCCTTTAAGATTTCATTTATATCGTTCCCAGAAGGAAACACAAGCTACATTTGCATTAGGTTATAAACACATGTTTCAGCACTTATACACAAAACAGTCAAATAAATATCATTTCAAATCTTGAATGTAGATCATTAAACAAACCTTTTTCAGATGTGCAGTATTTTATTTTAAAGGTGACGTATCATGAAAATCTGACTCTTCCAGGTTGTAAGTGCTATAATCAGGTCCCTGGTGCATCTAGCAACCAAGCAAACCTGAACAAGATGAACTCAGTAACTTTGTTTAGAGAAGCCTTTTTCTGCAAGCGTCTGAGAAAACCAGCACGTCTGATGACGAGGCTCTCATTATAATATCACTGCCCCTTAATCTGCACGTGGCACCGGCGTTGTGTTTGCAAGCGACAGCGGTGTAGAGCTCTAATGCCACGGAGAGAGTTTGAGAAAGCATGCTAACTGTTCAGTGTTTGGCTGCAGAGACGAGCTCAGAACACTGTTTAGAGTCCCAGCCTCAGAGACGACAGAGCAGTGCATTTATTGATGTATTTACTGTATATTGCTGCTGCCACACTGATCTAGAATAAACATGTGATTTATTTCCCAGCTGTTTACCTTCTCAGACATAACCCACTGTTTTTGTAACTGGTGTGTGTTTTTAACGTAAGCTTGTGTGTGAATGAGAGCTTAGTTTAGTGCTTGCATGCTGCGACAGCCGCTTTCTGTGCGTGTGCTTCAGTTGTGTGCGCTCAGAAAACCCTATATCCAACCCTCTACGCACACCGTGGCAATATAATCGCCATTGGCTAGTACATTTTTTTTGTTTACTCGCCAGACTGATATACTATTTTACGCACACACACACACACACGTGATTTCACCCAATCAGCTTATCTTTGTAAAACGGAACAGCTTCTTAAATAACTGAATGCGCACTCTTAACTTCAGCCAATCAAGCATTATATTATGATAATTAAGCACTATTTAATGATAGAACTAGTGATTAGAACTCAAACTTGGTAACCATGAATGAATGCACATTTGTCATTTTAACTGAACTTAGGACTGCTGGTGTTTAAGATATTGTTGGTCATAGGTAATAGTTATTATTAAAAGATACTACTATTATTATCTGCTGGGTTCATGAATATTAATCATGTTGTCAGCGTTCGCTCGAACTGATTTGCTGAAATCAAAATGCTGGTAATAGATGAGCGCCAGCCAATGAGAGCTGTTCACGCATTAGCTCCGCCCACTGCCGAGAAACCGGCATATCTTCTGCTTGTTCTTAAAAGCTGAATAATTGTAAATGAACTCTTATTTTGACAGGAAAATACAACACAGAATATGGTTTACATGTAGTGTGTTGATTCAGCGTGGCATGCAAGACTCTCGCTCTCTCTCTCTGCATGTGTGAGGAACACAGCGCTATCAGTAAAGCGCCGGCGAGTCGTGCGCCTTCACACTAGTTTACGGTGCGCCACATACAGGTGCGCTGCGTGCTACATACTGCGCATCCATCGAGTTCATGACATGATCCACTGAGCGCATCCACATAGTACAGATCGCTTGACGGAGAGCGAAGCGCTCAAGCGCTCAGTCAGTGTTTATCGAGTGAAAGTCTGTGTTGAACGCCTCTCACACACATACTGGCGTGTAGAACCTAAGAATTTATTAGCCAATGGCTAAGGTTAGATATTATTTAGTCGCCCAGAGTCAGATATAGTTGCATATGCGAGTGATTTACTCACAAGGTAGAGGGTTTGATATCAGAAGTTTAAACTCATATGGTTTAAAACTAATGATTTCAGCGCGATAAACATGTTAATCAGAACCAAAACAGATATTTTTAGCAGCTCTGAGCAGCTCTATTCTGGAAAAGGGGGCGGGGAGCAGCAGCTCATTTGCATTTAAAGAGACAGGCACGAAAAACAGCTTGTTTCTGCTTCCACTCAAAATAGGCATTTTCAAAATGATATAATAAATGATCTGTGGAGTATTTTGAGCTGAAACTTCACACACACATTCTGGAGCCACCTGAGACTTATATTACATATTGTAAAAAGGGGCATAATAGGTCTCCTTTAAAGCAAATCATTCCACATTCTGTGACTCTGTGCTTGGCCTGAAGAAAATTGTCCTTTTGTGCACAGCGTTTCTCAGTTTTGGTGGTAAACGGAGAATCTGGTACTGAAACATGCCGGCGTGGCTTGCAATGAAGTCTTGGCACAATCTGTGGAAATACATCGCATCAGTTTGTTCTCCATCAGCCCATAATTCCTGTTCCACAGTTCAGTGATTGTTACCACATCAGCGGCGGAGTCTGGAAAACAAGCGCCTCGTTGCAGTGGCCCTGCAAAACAAATCATCTTCACTGACCCAGGCTTACAGATTTCAGATGTTTGCTGAATTATCGGTACACCGTGGAGCACACGACTCTCACTTTGTCCACTAAAAGGATAAAATCATGACTTCCTCCAAACACTACAACATCTGAGTCTCTTCCTTGACACGCGGTGTGCCACAGACTGCAATCATAATATCTTATTCTTTCCATCTCCATTTCTGCATGTTTTCACCTACCGCGGGGTTTGTCCTTGTTTTGATGCTCCATCTCTGTCCATCCTTCTGTCTCCAGATTAAACATCCAGCCGTCACCTGAGAAGAAAGAAAAAGGTCTGTAGTTTAGTTTTTTTACGATGCAGTCATTTAGAGTTGTGTTTTCGTATGCGTCATACTCATGGGTCTGAGTCCACCGAACAGAAAGAGACGTATCAGACACGGCTGTTAGCGTGTGCCATGAGCGTCCCACAGGCGCCAGACCCAACCCAACTCTACAAACACCAGACGAGACACATAACACTCAAGAGCAGATTATATAGATGAGTGAGGAGCTATGTGACGTCTCTTACATTTCTGACCATGTCCATGAATTCACAATCATTCACAAACACACTTCATACTGTTTTAAACACACACTCATGTACTTCCTAACTTCATAGAGCTGGAAACACGACTGAAATCACGAAGCTGAATGACTCCCGAAGGTCTGCGGTTCGGTCCAGCTGCTTCTTTCCGGATCAAACTCATGAACTTCATTGTTCCATCCCCAGAAGATGTCCTCGGCCTGAAGAGAGAAGCAACACTGGTATGAATCAACCAGTGTTTCGCAGTGAACACAAGCTACCCATGATGCTTCATCCACAATGAAGCTCTCCGGATCATGGATGGCACTCAGCGGTTTGTGGCCATATCCACCAAAGTAGATGATTCTGTCGGGAGATCCACACTCATATTAGTCGCTCTCCTCCAGCTGCACCTCTCGTCCTGCAGGCTGTCGGAGTAAAGCTGAAACAACAGACTCTCGTGTGGCTTTACTGATGCACCTGAACACAGTGAAGACTGAGTGCAGCTTTACTTCATTCGTCTGTCCATCATCACAGCAGCCGCCGAATATAAACCGCTCCTCGTTCACTAAGCAGCCGCAGGTCCCAGACATGTCCCGCAGCTCCCTGTGAGACACAGAAGCAACAGCTGATGTCTTTCTGTTCGGAAATATGAAAAGGCATTAATAGATTCTAAGTCTTTTGTGCCTCCAGTTTAAAGAAAGCAGTAACACATAGTCAACACCCAGGTGAAAAAGAAATATATTTAAATTGTGCTTTTTCAGACATACTATATTTAAATTATACTATACTAAATGCATATTAAATGTATTATTTTGAAACAACTTTAAGTATATTAAGTGTATTTCCTAAAATACATTTAAAATGTCCTTTTAATACTTCATGAACTACAGTTAAAGTATATTTGAGGTATTGTTTTAATGTACTTCAAGTACATTTCAATTGTATTTCAGCTCATTGGAAATGCATTAGCATTACACTACTAGTATATAATAAAGCTGCCTTGTTCAGTATACACACACGTACACACTTTGTTTACTTTAATATATTATATATTGTTGTGTACATTACAAATATTCATAAAGTACACTAAAAAGGACAGCAGCATATATACTTTGGTGAAAAACAAAACAAAACATACTATTAAATGTATTAAAATGCACTTGAAATACAAGTATGTTTATAGTATAGTTGTATTACTACAAACATACTCAAGTACATTTTAATACATTATAAAAAACATAAATAAAAAAGACTGAAAAGCTATGGCAGAGCTATCTTTTCCATTTGTAGAACATTTCAGTTATACCGGCCTTACTAAAAAGTACAGAATTTTACATCAGTGAATAAATAAAAATTACAATGCAATTTTCTGAAGAAAAACACATAAAAAGACTGCACACACACAAGCGGTTCACTTATGCACTTTGTTTCTCAAAGACTGAAGATGATAAAGTTCGAGCAACAGAATAGGGAGGGATGGGGGGGGGGGTTGGAGGTGGAAAATGTAGATTTCTTTTTATATTGTTACATATTTTCATACGGTAATGTTTGATTTGATTGTGTTGATGCTCTTTTAAAGAATAATAAATATAGACACAATGTGGTTGTTGTGGGATTCATTATATCATGTTATGTCTGTGCAGATGTGGATCACGGATACAGTATCGAGTATAGATGAAGTCTTGGGAGCTGCTGAATACATTTTGCAATGTGAATATACGAATATGCCTGATTACTAACAGTCTACAGCTCACTGTCACAGCTTGTGTTGTCAGATTGTACATTGCTCGCTCATGACAGATGGTCACTAATCATTCTGATCAGACATATTGATGAACGAAACTATGCTGTTATCCTCCGAAAAGCAAAAATGCTAGTGCTGAGGCAATTGTGTGCAGTGTAATCATATCTGCAGGATAAGTGTGCCAGGTTAAGAGAGGTTAAAGGTTAATTATGACGTGCTGTGGGCGGTCCCGGAGACAGCCTGCTTAATATTCATGAGCCACACCTTTAACATCTGCAGCTATTTCTGCGTTTTCTCTCCAAACATCTCGAGCGTTCAGCTGGACAGCTATCTTCATCTGATCCACTGAAGCACAGAGGACTTTTAAAGGCAGTAAGTTTACTTTCACTTTGTACAAGAGCAAAGAAGTTCGTCGGAATGTTTTCATCGCTTTCGGTTTCTCGTGAATAGTTGTTCTCATTGCTTTAGCTGTGCTTCTTTACTCAGACTGAATGGCTTTATAGTCTCGGACGGGTGTTTAAAGCTGATCTACAGGGCTGGACAGCACGATCAGTGGCGTTGTTACTCGTGTGTATTCTCTAGTTAGTAAAACAGTAGTTTAAGTAGTTTAACAGAGTTGAGCACAAGCTGCGGGTGAGAATACGGGACTAGTCGGACATCCAGAACTGATAAATGATGCAGGAAAGTTTAACTTAACAGAGCAGTCTTCATGATTATGATGAGAACAGAGGATAAGAGCAGGTTAGTTCTGCTGATCTACTAACAATTAGCACATTAAATAATACAGACGCAGATCATTCCCATAATGCAGTCCGCCACGGAAGGGTTAATCAGTGACGCAGCAGGTTATATTTCTTCATGCGTTATCATCTAACTCCGCATTCAGCTCACTTCAGTCTTCTCTTCTTTGATCCTGCTTTAAAGTAATCAGGAGGACACAGTATACGCATGATAAACCGTGTGGTACAGAAGCTAAAGCCCGGTCTCTGAGTACTGCTGCAGATTAGGGATGGGCGTATCGATCGATACTCAAACAAAAAATATCGATACTAAGGTGTATTTTATTTACCAGTGATTTTGTTTATTTAACAAAAATAATAATAATAATAATGCGTACAATATGCATCGAATTGGACGAATAACCTTTGTTAGCGAGTAATTGTGTAGGATAGAACTATTTTCCTGCTCATCTGAACACATGCAAATGTTGCAAGACAGAACTAATCAATCACAGAGAGCACTCACTCACTGCTGACAGTGCACTCAAACAGGGCTGCGGTTCCCAAAAGTATCATTAGAAAGCATTAAAGCTTCTGGGAACGGCCGCCCTGAACAACGCTTATCAGAGGACAGAAGAAAAAAACTAATGTTTGAGTTATTTCACAATAAACAAACTGAAATTGTAGCCTACATAGTTTGTGCAATTACAATTATTTAAATTGAACGTTGGAATATAATATTGATCATGTTCTATTCTGTAATGTTAACAGAAATCATACACTGTCAGAACAAAAAGGTTGCATTTAATGCATGCAGCAGCCGGTCACTGGCAGTGCCTAACGGCAGTACAAAATATTGCACTAAATCAAAAGTTCAAATGTTACAAATAAGTTAGAATATTAATGTTGTAATACTGGTAGCACTAATATAAAAATGTGATGATATATGTTACAATTTTTTTTTTTAATTATTATTTCAGAGGGTTACTAATGACACATGATTTGGATGTTTTCATGTCTGGGAAAAATGTGGGATTCAACGGCTCAATGCGTTTTAAACAAAGTCAAGTGGTTTTCATTACCAATTTTACTCTTAGTAGTTTAATAATGTAATCAATTTCATAATTTAAAATTTTAGTGCAGAAGTATCGAATCGGTATCGATATCGACGATACTGCCTTGAAAAATATCGGTATCGTATCGAAAACAAAATAAGGGGTATCGTAATTAATCACTCCTGCCTTTAGAAGGCAGCCTAGTTTTTACAATGATTTTCTAATGTATTAATTATCACTGGCTGTTAAAAAACACAACAAGTTGGCCTATACTAATGCTAAGAGTAGATTTGGTTGGAGTAGGCTATGTTACAGCTCCAGTGTTCTCCTGGTCTCTTCAGTCCTGGTCTGCTCGCAGGAGTCTGGACACCAGTTTGGTTCCTGCTTTCTTGCACTTCGCTGATTTTTGTAAAATAACTTATGTTTTTGCTTTTCAGATAAAAGGGTAGTTTCAGTTTCATATGTTGCGGGCTCATTTATTGGTAATAAATAATTGATGATAAATAATATTGATGATAATAAATTATCAAAAAAATATTGGGCTTGTTTGTGAAGCTGCGGTTGCTTATTTGTCTGGCGAGAGTTGTCGACAGTGCTAGAAGGCAAGCCTGCCACCAGAGAGTGAAGTTTTACCTCATTGTAATGTGAAGTATTATCAATCGTTTTTGGTGGCTTATTGATTTTTTGTGCTTTTTATTCCTTTTTGAGTCGTTGGACTTACTATGGGCGAACGTTCAACAAAAAGCAAGAACAGAAGTTTCTCGAATTCAGCTGCTCCTGCAACTCACTCTCAGACGGATGCGATGCACGTTCATGACTGTGCTCAGTCACCATCTGATGCTGACGTAACCCCTCGACCTGAAACTCCAGAAACGTCCAGTGGCCAAGCAGTCGCGTATAACACCGCACGACGATGTGCCAGACTCTGTTCTTTTGGCTGCGATTGAAAAAACAGTCAGACTTGAAGAGCAATGGTTGGTTGCTCCTCATCTGTGCAGTTCTTCGGCAGAGAAATCGAAGACGTCACTAGAAGAGTTGCGTCTCTGCAGAATAGGGTTTCTTCCCCGACTAAAGAAGATGAATGTCTTCGGCAGTCTTGCTTGGAACTGGATGAATACAAACGGAGATGTTATCTGTGTGTTGCTGCGGTCGCCGTGATTTTGTCAAGTAAGACATGATCCTGGATCAACATTACTGTCCAGAAATACAGACTTCACCCGATCCCTACCCTAAACCTGAAACCAGAGGGAAATGATAGCTGATTAACGAGAGTGTAGAAGCTCCTAATCCTGATCTAACAATGAGAATATCCCAAAAGAGTAATCCGCCAGCAGTTGTGTCCTGCAGTGAAGCAAGAGACGAGGGAAAGCTGGGTTTAGAGGTGCGCTCGCAGACGTAGAAGCTAAGCTCCATAACCAAATCCTGTTTTAGTCTCAAGCTTTATGGTGATTCAAAATGTCAATAAAATTTGATCGTTACCCAAATATGCAGTTCAGTTCACTTTAACCTTGTTAGTAGAGTTCTTCATTTCGATTTTTCTTGAAAACAAGCCATGATTGCCTTTGTATTCTAAGCAAGCTCAAACTTGTTAGTTTCTTTTTTTTCTTATCCTTTGCCTAATTGTTTGTTTAGTTCAGATTGCTGACTAATGTTAAGTATTTCTTGTTTTTCACTTAATGTTTGGGGGATACGAGATTTAATTAAGAGAAAATCAGTATTTTTGTTTTGTAAGTCTTACAACCGGGATGTTTTTTCATGCAAGAAACTCATTAATGTGAGGAGGAGAGTAATAAGATTTGATTTTGTCATGGGACTCGCCTGCAGGAGGCGTCGCTGTGTTATTCGGTTAAAAATGTAATGGATCAGTAATTGATTTCTTGTCTTCATCAGAAGGAAGATGGTTATTGGTTGTGATCCAAATGGATGGATCTTATTTTATCTTAGTTAATGGTTTAAATAGATCCCATATGAATGCTACTCTTATGTCAGAGATTTCTTTGCTTGTTCTTGAAAAACGTTCCCCTCTACTTACTTGATTATTGGAGATTTCAGTGAAGCCCCTAATTATTTTGAAGAATGCTATTAATCCGATAATTTCTGGTTTCTGTCAGTCTCTCGATTCGATGCGTTCAGATTTCTGCTTCCTTGTTCCACCTCATTCACTTGGTTTAAAACGGATCAAACTCAAACATCTCGCTTTGATTCATGGCTAGTCTCTGTTTCTTTGATTTCATCTTTGCCGTCGGTCTCCTGTAGTCCTGCACCACTAACTGATCGTTGTGGTATTGATTTAATATCGAAGCCGAACAATTCTAGAACCTATAATCCTGGCTACTGGAAATTAAACCGTTCTCTGCTTCTGAATGATTCTTAATGAAATCAAAACAAGGACAGATATATCTTTTATTGACAAATGGGAGCTCCTTAAATTTGAGTGCAGAAAACTTTAAATTTATTTTATTAAAACCTTTCCTCTGAAAATAAAAATATGCAGCTCTACTTAATATTTCTGATCTTTTAAATAAACAGCTCTCAGAAGAAGATCAAAACAGGCTTTTTTCAAAAAATCAATGTCAAGTAAATTTGATAATTCAAAGTCTAAACAATTTTTTCTAAAGCGTCTGGATTAGTAGTTAAATATAATTATACTAAAACAAAAAGTGAAATGTTTATCCGTGATTCTGCTGTGACCTCTGTTGATGGAATTGTAGGAAAGGATGTTGTTAAATATCTTGGTATTTATTCTGTAAATCTGCCCAGGGAGGAATTTCTAAATTAGATTCTGCCAAATATATATTCAGTGTGTGGTTACAAAGGGATCTTACAATCTAGGGCAGAATTTTGTTATCTAAAGCTGAAGGTATTTCACGCTTTGTTTATCCTTCTATACCACTTTACATTGATTCTAACACTCGTAAATCTATCAACTCTTCATTTTAAATTCATATGGAGACATAACCTTAACACGACCATATTCAAAGGCAGGTGAAGAAAGTCTTAGATTTCTTTTTTTTTTTACCTTGAACCAAATTTTTTAAATAAATTGGATAAAAAAATGTTTGAATGGAAATTCCGTTCCTAATTTGATTTTCAAGAGTTGTGGAAATTTACGATTTTTGCTTTCTTGTGATTTTAAATGCACAAGGCTCGCTATGAAACTTTCAAACGTCCATAAGCAAGCTCTAGACTCATGGAAGCTCATTTTTAAACAAAATTTCCCCTCATAATCAGTATATTTTATCAGCTCGTAACACTGTTTTCTTCCCTGATTGGTTTTCCAAGGGCAGTGTTTATCTCAGATTTAATAAGTAACAGTGGAGATTTATATGCTTATGAGGAGTTTATTAATAAATATGGAATAAATGCTTCAAAACGGGAATATACTACTCTTACTAATTCTATCCCCCCTAAGTTATTATTTTTAATTAAGTCTTACAAAATATATTGCAATTTTAGTTTAATCATCCCTCAACTATTTATTCAAGGGGTTAATATTATGGATAATAAGTGTACAAACTATTTTTTTTAGAAACTGTTGCTGCTAGTGATGCTTCATCTAATAAAGCTTATGGAAAGGGTTGGCACTTTACCCAAATGTTAATTTTAAGAAGGTATGGACAGTGCCAAACAAATGTTTAATAATAAAATAAAAGAAATTCATTTAAAAATTATTCATCATTATTATCCAAGCAACAAATATTTAAGTAAATTCATCGGAGATCTTTCTCCGCTCTGCTCTTTTTGCCCAGAAGAGGAAGAATGTCTCACATTTACTCTGTTTCTGTCCGTATACTAAACGATTCTGGCTTCAGATTCCAGCATCTTTACTTGTATTCTTTCGTCTGTGTAACATTTCTGTAGTTGGGTTTCTCTCTCATTCGGATGTTTCTGACAATAGGGAGGGAAAATTCCACATTCACACACCATGATGCTCGAATGTTAAACCTAATTGTAAAATATTCACTTCTGATTTACTTTTACTTCACGCTTCACTTCAAAGAATCTCCTCCAATATAAAAGCTTTAAAAACATCCCATCCTGTAGAAAATTGTATAAATAAGTTGTAATCTTTGATTGTATGATTATAATTTATTTTACTTCATTTTATCTTGTTTTTATTTAATAATATTTAAATGTTTTGCTGTATCCCCCACATGTTGTTTTATTTGTTCTATTATATTATGTTATAATATTTGTACATTTTTCTATTATTGTTAATAAAAAAAATTTTTTTTAAAAACCCTGCAACCTTTAGCCAAAAAAGCGTAGCGGCTAATGCTAACACATGGGAAAGGAGACCAGAGGCCGTGTTTTCGAATGGGTGTCAATGGAGCAGAGGCTTCGCTACGCTGAATAAACCTCTTTTTAGAGGAAAAACTGCTTATTTAATGACTCGACAGACTATCAGCTAATCTCCAACATGTTTTACACTAAGCAATATTTTTGGATTGAACTATTTTTAGAGTTTACACTGTTTTATAAGAGAAGTCACTGAGTTTTTGCGTCCGCTGGGATTCAGCTTACGGCACTTCTCATTCATTCCTATGATCTCTGTAAACGATGACGGAGTGTCGCACGACTCTGACTGAGATTCAGTGATGTCAAGTCTGTAATGTGATGGTTATTAAGGCACACGTGATCCAAGTTGACCGTTACGCTTTCTCCAACAGTAATCTCATCTCTCTATAGTAAGACAATCTCTGAGGATACTGCTGCGTCCCAATTCGCATACTATCCGTCCTAAATAGTATTTGAAAATAGAATTCGTATGTCCCAAATCGTAGTATGTTGAAATTAGTATGCCAAATATTCCCGGATGGTCTATTACTTCCGTTAGAATTCGAAGTGCAGATCGATGCACACTAACGGCTAATATGCCCCACAACCCATTGTGCGTTGGACGAGGATTCGATTAGAACTACAAACATGGCAGATATGTGAGACGGATGGACTGGTAGAGAAAGGAGTTCAATCACTGTCTAACCTGTGCAGTGGGTTTAATCAGTGACATTATTAATAGATTTACTGTCCGGCGTCTTCTCCACGACCTGCTTCCCTTGTGTTTTTACACGTAGAAAAGGTACAAAAACATATTGCATGGTCCAGTTTTCTCTCAGAAACATTATCCGAGTTACTATTGCAATTCTGGATGCAGCATGAATGACATACAATGGTGACATTTTTCACAATCACGACAGAAAATCAAAATACTGCCCTAAACTCAATAGCGGAAAGGCAGCGCGATCCTCCCAGTATGGGTGACTGGCAACAGCTGGTCTTACATTACTATTATTATTATTATTTATTTTATTTTTTTTGTCACTGCACACTAAACTACTTTAAACAGTGACTGAAAACACAGACTGTGTACAAATTACATTCATAATCGGCCTGATAGTAGTGTGGCTTCACAGAATGAACCAAATCAGCCTGCGCTTGGAACCGAACAGTCTTACGGTTCCCTTTCAAGCGTTCACTCACATTGCGAAGCATTCGCTGTGGGAACTCCTCCCCTTCTCTGAAATCCTGAAACCTCAATAAACTGGCCAATTGTCACTAATCTATGCAAATCTCATACGGACAAGCCTGCGGGCAGTATAAAATGCATTGAGCGCAACAGTTGCCTCCGAGTCTTCTCCATCACCCTGCCATCGTTGAAGATGCAACAGAAGACAAGACTGCTTCTTCACCGCATCTGATGGCTATCTTCTGCAGGATTTGCATGGGCCCCATCGACCTGCCGGGCTCACACGACTCCTGGTATTTCCAGTTGAGACGCCACCTGAATGATTCAAGGAGGAGGATTCCTTTCTTCCCAGATGTTCATGATCAAGTGGTGAAGTCGTGGTCTGCACCCCAGTCGGCACGCGTCCACTCTTCTACACGGGTCATGTTCTCCCATGTGGACGGGGCAATGCACCAGTCTACGAACTTCGCTGAAAAAAACAGCTATAGTGACCGGAGAGATTCTTCACAAGTGTGCATTCAGGATGATGACTCTGGAGCAGATCCTGGCACAAATCCGTCTCGGGGACTGATTTGCATCCGTAGATCTGAAAGATGCACACTTTCATATTTTCATAACCACAGACGCTTCCTGAGGTTTGCTTTCGAGGGCACAGCATACTAGTACTCGGTGCTCCCATTCGGGCTCACTTTAGCACCGTGCACATTCTCGAAGTAAATGCGGCACTTTCCCCTCTCCGAGCGAGCGGTCTGTGCATTATAAACTATCTGGACGATTGGCTGATTTTAGCCCATTCAAGAGATGTGCTTATCAGTCATACGGACACGCTGCTGCTTTGAAAACTCGAGTCCCGTGAAGAGCATGGACGTGCTGAGTATGCGCATCGAGGTCACACACAGCTGCGTCAGCGCTCTGAGGCTGTGGCGTGACCCAGAAATGTTCAGCAGAGGGTTCCCCTGGGACTAGTGACCGCACACACTGTGGTCATGATCGATGCGTCGACCTCGAGCTGGGGAGCAGTGTACGAGTGCGTACCAGCCTCAGGCCAAAAACAAACCTTCAGGTCAAAAAATATATATAATTCTGCTATATGATCGCGTTTCCTCATATGCATTTCTGCCTGCGGCTCGACTTCAGTGAAAACAAAGATGGACCAACAACTACAACAAAAGTCGCTGTCTATTTGCCGGCCTCACTGCTGATATTTCTGATATGTAGATGACAAGCTGCTGCTGCTTTTGCCTTTGTTGGTTTACACCAGCGACGTTCCCGTGAACACTGCCGACTAGTGGTATGCATGTGTAATTGCACATCAACGCTGACAACAATGCAAAAGTATAAAACCGACGCATAGCCTACGGTGTAGAGGTCACGGTTTAGGTCCAACGCAGAAGTATAAATACACCTTTAGGCCCAAAGTATACTTTGGTTTTTACGTGTACGTGAGGGTCACACATACAGCGCGCGTGACGCAAATTTCATCACCAGAATAGTGCGTGCACCATCCTATTTCTGTAACTGCACGTACTTTCTACATGCAGGTTGCACATGCACATGGACTTGGACTTGTGAGAAAGCGGCAACTTCGTTAAGAGTAAAAAGAAATTCAGTCATAACGTTTGAAGAAAAATAGAGCAGACACTGGACTAAGATAAAGCTTTCTAAAGCACATTTGGAGTTTACTTTATATGACTGTACGCATACTCTAGTGTACATGTAAAAAAGTGAAGTATACTTTGGGCTTTAGGCTGGGCTGTGTAGCTGTAAGCATCTCTTAACTCTGTATCATGCTGGAAGAAAAACTTGGTCTCTGTTTGCATTTTGAATATTGAGAGAGTACTCTGATTATGGTTGCACTTATTGTTTGTAGTTAAGACTTAGAAAAAAACTTATTTATTTTTGTTGTTCTGTTTTTATTTCTATGTTCAATTTGTGGAAATGAGTTCAGTTAGGAGGTCACACACAGCTTCAATCAGAAGTTCTAGAAGCTCATAATTAGGGATGCACGATATATCGGCCACCATATCGGTATCGGCCGATAAATGCTCATTTTTTCTGTTATCGGTATCGGCCTGATAAGAAAATTTTGCCGATATCTTAAAGCCGATAAATAATGCATTATTTCTTTCAGAGACACTTCAGATGTTCACTGTTCATTTGCAGCCTTTTGTGCAATTGTACGTTGTAATATTGTGTTTATTTGATGTATATCTGATTTATCTCATATAGAATGCGTTTGGTTAAGTTAAAAGAGCGCTTCAGTTTACCGGTGATCGTCTTTAGCTCAGCGCACGCAGCTCAAACAGCAGTGCACAACATTAATAACTATGATTGGGAATGTTGTGTATATAACATTCTAATGAGAACATTATTATAATAAAACGTTGTGCATTCTTTGGGTTTAGTTGCTGTGTTTCAGCGCGTTGATATGGGAAGAGCGCATCCACAACAGGATCACACATTCTGACTATAGCACGCAATAACTGCATCATTTTGTACATATATAAGTTGTAATATTATGTTTATGTTGTATTAATATTAATCTCAGGATGCATTTCCTTGAGTTAAATAAGCTGCCAGCAAAACGCTTCAGTTTACCATGTTCATTCAGCTCTTCAGCTTCAGCACGCGCAGCTCAACGGCTGCTATTTAAAACAGTGGTATTAATTTGTTACTTTTTCAAAATCATTGATACATTATTAATAACAACAACCACTTGTATTTTTCTCTTATTATTTTCATCAACAATATGGTTTAGTAATTAAAATCATTTAATTATTGTCCGTGCAGAGGCTATTCCGTTTTATTGATCTGTGGCGCATTCATTTTGATTCTTTACACGTGTAATGATGTCCAGTGACTTGTTTGCATTATTTATGCATTATTTTATTTATTTGTAAGACTTTTTTATGACTAAATTTGGTAATGGGAGAGTAAAAATATTTTTAAAACGTACACCGTTCAAACTAGGCTGCTTATGTTGAAGTGTTTGGGATGTGGCTTTTAATGATGAGACCTTTTTTGTAATCAGGCTCTCAAAAAGTATATAACAATTTGGATATAGATTTATCGGCCAACATATCGGTTATCGGCTTTCAAAAATAAAGAATAATCGGTTATCGGTATCGGCCAAAATTTTCATATCGGTGCATCCCTACTCATAATTCATGTACTGTTCTAAGGTCTGAAGAGACTCATGTGAAATCATACAGAAGAGAAGCCAGTCAGTTGAGTTTGTGGCAAAACCTTTTAAAGTGCTTTGTCTTTTTCTATTATTGTCTTTCGCTGCATATGATAATTTATACTCGGTATGTAGAACTGAAATGACATTCATTACAAGATGATTAGGTAAAACATTTCAAAATGCTCCTGCAGGCAATTTTTCCAGTCATGTATTTTGTAATTGAAGATTTCTTAAAAATCTGTGTAAAAATGATTGGAATATGTGCGAAGGATTGTGGGTGATTGAAGTATGTGAAAGATACACCTGCTGCATCCTTCAAAACGAGTCGAATGAAGGACATCGACCAAAGTCTGTGGACCATTTTTTAGAGAAGAGTGAGCGGATGTTCTGATGGACAACATTACACTGTAGACTATTCAAAGGCTATAAGAATATATTCTAGGAAGTTGGAGGTGGTAAAACACCTTAATGAAGAAATATTCCCCTGATGATCGCATTATTTTGTCCAACCCTTCTGTATAACTTGATACAGCAGCTGTTTATTTTTTAGCAGATTACATAATCATGACAGATTGTCTAAATAGACACAAGTTATGAAATATAATGTGCAGTAAAAGCTGATTTGTTCTCACAGAGCATCATCATGGTGAACTGCTGTGGTCTCGTGTCTGAAAAAAATGAACCAGGTATAAACATTTCTTAAAAACAAAGTGTAACCGTTTATATTTCATAGACACAATATTTCTTTGTAATTAGAGATGTTTGTTTTGAAGAGCATTGATGTTGAGATGTTTGTGTGTGTGTGTGACGCTTCTCTGTCAGTTCCTCTGAAGAGCATCTCGGTGGAGCTGCAGGTTCAGGATCACGTGGCGTCTGTCCGCTCCTGTCTGCAGTATGTGAATGAGGAGGAGCGTCCGCTGGAGGCCGTGTTCGTCTTCCCGCTGCCCGCCGACGCCGCCGTCTGCCACTTCAGCGCCAGGATCGGAGAGCAGGAGATCAGAGCCGAGCTGCAGGACAGACAGAGCGTGAGTCTGCATCTTTCTCTGATGTGTCTGATTGTGTTGGAGTGTGTGGATACGGATGAGTTTGTCTCTCGCAGGCGCGGGATCAGTATGATGATGCTGTGAGCTCGGGGCAGCAGGCGTTTCTGCTGGAAGAGAGCGAGGAGAGTTCAGATGTGTTCAGACTGAGTGTGGGCTGTTTGTCTCCGGGTCAGAACGCCTCCATCACCATCGTCTACATCATCGAGCTCAGCGTCCAGGCCGATCACGCGCTCCGCTTCTGTCTGCCGGCTGTACTCAACCCACGATACACACCAGCAGGTGATCCTTACTGATCTCAGGAGCAACATGTATTGATATGTTGATGAATAACTCAAGATCATAACCCTGTACAGGCCACAGCAGTGACTGTCCACATCTTCTGTAGCTTAATTACAGAAGTATTTTCTAATATACTGATCCACTGCTCAAGAAACATTTCTGATTATCATCACTGTTGAAAACATTAAGTCAGAAGATTAAATAAAGAAGTGTATTCATGAATTTAATATGAAAATTAAATTTATCAAAAGTGACAGTAAAGAAATGTAAAATGTTTCAAAAGATTTCTATTTTAAATAAACGATGTTCTTTTAAACATTAGGTTTCGAGTCTCAGGTCCGGCAGGAATTGTCGGTGGGGGGCGTGTGTGTGTGTGTGTGTGTTCACTTGGCTACAGATCACTTTCACTTTCAATTCTCAACCAATCAGCTGCAGCCTAAACCAGCCTGATGCTCAGGTCACTTCCAGTCAGAACAGAAGCTGCTGTTGGGCTCTAGATTGATACTGAGTTATAAAGTATCTTTGTTTGTCTGTGTGATTCTCTCAGCTTCAGCGGCCGGTGTAGTTCCAGAAGTTTCCTCGGCATCAGTTATTCCTTACACTCTGTCTCTGAGTGTTGAAGTGAGATCTTCAGACCGCATCTCCAGATTCGAGTCCAGCTGCGCTCTGGATCCTCTGGAGTTCCTCAACGCGCAGCACACTCACGCCACGGTACTGTGTTTCTCTTTCTGTTTGTGTGAGTGAGTGTGTGTCTCTCTTTGTGTGTGAGTGAGTGTGTGAGTGTGTGTCTCTCTTTGTGTGTGTGTGTGTGTGTCTCTCTCTGTGTGTGTGTGTGTGTGTGAGTGAGAGCGAGTGTGAGAGAGAGAGAGTGTGTGTCTGTGTACAGTTTTTATGCACTTAATGTCTCAATTTCAAGAAGCCTATAATCATGTGTGTGTGTGTAGGTGAATCTGAGTGCTGGTCACCGGTTCGATAAGGATGTGGAGCTGTTTCTGTATTATGAGAATTCCCATCAGCCCTCTGCTGTAGTCGAGGCAGCAGCATCTGCGGCTCAGTCAGGTACAACTCTGAACAATCCAGTGCAAATATCAGTGAAACATGGAAGATATGATGCTTTTGTTTGTACATGAATTCAGTTTGGTGTAAGTATAATGGGAGTTAAAGCCAGTAAACACGGTGCGGTTTTTACAGTCCTTTACAGTTGTCGCTTGTCACGCTCTGTGACATATGTGTTTTTCTATGTCATTCTATACGTTACACATCGTAAGACCTTACCATCGTCAGATTAGTTGTTCAGGTAGTTTTGATTAGTCGTGCAGTCTAACACGGTTCATACAGAATTCAGGCCATTTACACCCTTTCACCGCAGTACTGTCTAACTCCATCCGGACAGCCGAGTCCCTCATAATCTTCAGGAAACAACAGAAAACTCCTCTCTTCTATGAGCATCGAACAAAAAAAAACATTAAAAAAAATCTGTCTTCTCTTTTTCTGTTCTCTTATTATCCTTTATACCTTCTTGTCCCAGATTTTACTATTTTGAACGATGACTGAAACCTTGACTGAAAGGGCACTTCTCGTGTTTATTGCCATCTTATGATAAATCTCGTTGTATTCCTCAACTGTTAGTCGCTTTGGATAAAAACATCTGCCAAATGAATAAATGTAAATGTTTCAGGGTCTCTGATGGGCGACCCGGCGCTCATGATCAGTCTGTACCCAGAGTTCCCTGCGGATGTGATGTCATCACTGGCGTCTCAGGGCGAGTTCATTTTTGTGGTCGACAGATCAGGCAGTATGGACTGCAAGATGCATCATGGGAACGACGCACAGATGCGCATCGAAAGCGCAAGAGTAAGATTTAGGATTTCAGATATGACACATTAATTTGAGTGTATTGAGTCACGCGTGCTCATCTGCACACACGTCTCTCCAGGACACGCTGCTGCTGCTGCTGAAGAGTTTGCCCATGGGATGCTACTTCAACATCTACGGATTCGGATCTCCCTTTGAGTCCCTCTGCCCGTCAGTGACTAGATTTAATTATTCTTCAGGAGTGACTTTGTGTGGGTTAGCTGTGGTTTTGAGAGAGACTGTGGTGTGTGTCGTTGCAGTCAGAGTGTTGTGTACAGCGAGGACACGATGGAAGAGGCTCTGAAGAGAGTAAAGAGCATGAGCGCAGACATGGGCGGCACAGAGATCCTCCAGCCTCTGAAACACATCTACAGTCAGCCCTGTTACCCAGATCACCCCCGACAGGTTCAGCACGGCCAGCACACCCACGCTCTCACAGATTCCTTCAGGAAAACAAACAGAGATAATTTACTACTCTCTCTTCTTCTCTCCCAGCTGTTCATCTTCACTGATGGAGAGGTGTGGAACACTAAGGAGTTGCTGGATCTGGTGAAGAGTCACGTTTACTCTCACAGGTGTGTTCACTCGTCTCAGTCCTCCTCATTTACTGATCTCATGTCAGGCGGTCAGCTCTGGAGCTGCTCTTGTGTCTGCAGGTGCTTCTCCTTCGGGATCGGTGAGGGTGCGAGTACGGCTCTCATCACAGGAATGGCCAGAGAAGGTTCTGGTCACGCTCAGTTCATCACAGGCACTGACCGCATGCAGCCCAAAGTAAGACCTGCTGTGGAAACAGACTGGATAGAGTCAGTGCAAGATGTTTAGGGTGTTTATTTACGAGCCTCTCTTCTCCGTCAGGTGATGCAGTCGCTCAGGTTTGCTCTCCAGCCGGCCGTGGATAATATCTCTGTGGACTGGACCGTTCCTGAAGGCGTGACGGTGGACATGCTGTCCCCCCCCATCAATACTCTGTTCCAGGGTCAGAGGGCGCTCATCTATGCCCAGATTAAAGGACAGGTGAAAGCTTTGAATGGTTTTATCTAATGGGCGTCATTCATTTGTTTAAACCAAGAGCTGCAAGCAGACCGCAGGCCAAATCCAACATGTCAGCTGTTTTTGAGTGGCTTTGTGATTTAAGAAAAAATGTATTTGTCCTAACCCAGATGTGATAAAAGTAGGGCCGACTATTCAACATAAACCCAAGTTAAATGTCTATTGAAAAACAAGCAGTTTTCAAAGCATAATACAACATGTGGAAATGGCAGGCTAAGCGGCTTAGTCGACAAAAAATGTGTTCTGCTGTGCAAAGGCGAAAGGCCGTAACTTAGTTTTCTCTTGATTCAATCTTGTTGTTTTTGCGAGAAATTATTGGGTTATCTTAACAGCAACTTCGAAAAGCCCAGAAGAAACCAAGGCAGAACACCGTATATCACCAGATACCGCTCTTTGATTTTGTTTTGGAGCACTCAAATTGAGTTCCGCTGCTCTGCCTTTGTTTAGCCGTGCGTCAGTATGAAGTTACTGTGCTGGCCTGGAGTTATACAGTATTCTGCCTTTGTTTTACTGTTCATGAAAATTTGCTGCATTTAAATTATGGTGTCGCTTGTTATTTCATACATCTGTCACTGAAGCACTTCATTAGACAAACGAATTAGACAGATCACAATCTACCAAACTCCATATAACAAAGAACTTTAAACAAGCAAAGATTTTTATTTATTTTTTATTATATATAAAATGCAGATTATTCACTCCGTGTCAGTCTGGGGCTGCCCACCTCTAGTTGCACGTGTATGGACTCGAATACCGTGACCGCGTAGCATGTAGTATGGTCACACATAAAATCAGTGGTAACAGTTCGCAATTAAATACAGATCCTAACTTTTCTTGTAATCCGATAAAATCCATGGCAATGAACGTCATCGGACATGTTTAATCCACAAACATTCTGAGCATTATTCCTACTTGCTGCCGTTCACATCAATCCACAAGTCGTCCTTTTAAGCTATTTTCATTCAATTCAACGTAAATGCAACTAGGCTACGTTTTGCATCCTTTTACGTTAGTAAACATTGCAAATAAATTGGTTGCAAAACGGTATCCACTCACATTTAACTTTTTGTCTGGTCGTTATGGTCAGAACAACAATTATTACAGTCGCATTACTATATGTTATAGCCTATGAGACAGCCCATGATCACAAGACTTTATACAGATGTTACTTTAGTGATTTGTAAATGGTGATCAGCAACGAAATATTGATAATGTGGAAGTTACTGCCTTTTGCCTTGGCTTGACTTCTTACTTTGCAGACAATACAAAGTCAGAGTACAGTAACTCCAAAACAGGGGTCAAAATCAAGTTTGAGCTCAAGATTTTTATGTAGATTATTTTCATTACTAAAACATAATTGCCAGATTTCCATTGTCCTACCTATAATTTATTTGACTGTAAAAAGTAATTTTTCTCTTATGGTTTTTGCCTTTGTAGGGCAGTATTAGTCTGTTAGTCACAAAAAAAGGTTGCTAACAGCTGGCCCTTGAGGTAATTACAGTATATCTGGCAGGAAATCTAAACGCTTGTCTGTCATCAATTGAAACACGTACGCAATAGCAACTTTACACAGCCACAGTGTGGAAGCGGTTAGTGCGCTACTGCATGGCGCGATCACTGACAATGCTTTCCGGATAACAGCGGAAACATATAGGAGTATTACAGATAAGTGTAATGCATAATTTGGAACTGTGAAGGGTCTACTTCTATTTGTGCGCACTCACAATATCAACAAATGTTGTGCTTTTTTTAAAACAAAGAAAACAATCAGGATGCATTTTCTGCCGAAAGCTTGAAATGTCTACTTTAAATCAAAACAAATTAAATCAAAAACAAAAACTGTCTGATTATGTAACCCATACGAAAGGTGCATTTCTCTCTGGTGAGTCAGCATCGTCCACTTCATCTTAGGAGCCGACATTGACGCAGAAAACACTAGTTAGAATTAAAATTTGTTTAATTAGCCATTAGTTAAGTGTATCTTTAATTAAATTAATATTTAATTAACATGCAATTAGTTGACTAATGGGTTAAAGGAATGACTATTAATCAACTAGAAAAATGTTTAGTTGTGGACAGCCCTAGATAAATGACATCTTTCCCATGTAAATCAGAGTTTTTACTATTGTTTTTGCGACTTGCAGCTGAAACAAGTAAATATAAACTGTATATCCGCACCCAATAATCGGTCCCTTCAGGATTTCACAATTCTGCGATTGCAGAACTCCACAATACATGGAGGAGCTTGCAGTTTTCTAAATTGCTGATTTCCTGCAAAAATGGATGAGCAGCATGACGTGAGCGAAGCAGATGCTGAATGAAAATGTAAATTCACTGTCTGACAGTAGGTGGCGCTTATTTAACAGCACTAATACAGCAGTTTCCAGTTTTACTGCTGTAAACACAGCAGACTGCACTACTTTCTGTTTCTGACACTCGTCACCGAAAAGAAAGGAAGTCAGACAGCTTTTACATCTTTTCAAGTCTGTTCATATTTTTGTTTGTATTTGCTAGTGTTCATCAACAAAAAAACAAATAGTCCTACTTAAAGACTTTCTAGTTGCATTCTTTTGTACTTTAATATGCTTGAAACATTTGTTTACTTTGTACCGTAATTGTTGTGTACAAAGGTAGTCTACAGTTATGTTTAAATTTCTTTGTTATATTATAAAAATAATGACTTGTTATTACCCCTGTAAAGCCTGAAATAATTAAATAGTCAGAAATTATTATTTTTTTTACCTTTAGACAAAACATAAAAGAGAAAAGTTTACATGTGTATTCATGAGGTCATAAAGTATTAAAAATGTTAGAAGAATGTCTGTGGTATATTTTCACAGAAAAACAACAACAAAAATGCTACAAATATTGCAGCAAATTTGAGAAAAGCCACCACAAATTCAGTCATTTTTGGCTGGAAAAATCTGAAAAAAGTCCCTGAATGATCATCTGACGCACTGATCATTACATGTTAAAAGGGTTTAATTTGAGTTTATGATTGTATGTGACTAATAGCCAAAATGAAAGCGTTATGGATATGAATTTGACCAAAGATTAAAAAAATATATAAAGAGAACAAGAACAAATAAACTCTCAAACTAGAGACAGGAGTGAATTGGAAGAGAGGCTCCGCCCACACATTCTTCTGATTGGCTGTGATTTGTGATTGATTTTTGTCACATCTGGTGCCATTAGACAAACTGTTTGCTTGTGTTGCATCACATTTAGTTTAGACCAGGGCTGTCTTGGAGGGCCGGTGTCCTGCAGAGTTTAGCTCCAACTTGCCTCAACACACCTGACTGGAAGTTTCTATGCCTAGTAAGAGCTTGATTAGCTGGTGCAGGTGTGTTTAATTAGGGTTGGAGCTAAACTCTGCAGGCCACTGGCCCTCCAGGACCGAGTTTGGACAGCCCTGGTTTAGACACTATATGATACATGCAATCACAAATTTCATTGAAGTAGTTGAAGAGCCCTGTAAAATCCTTAATCATCAAATGTTATTTTCTCTTTCTTCCTCATTATAGAGTTCAGGAAAGAAGGAAGGAGCTGTAACTGTGAAATACAGGCTGAAAGATCAACCAGTGACTAACCAGCTTCAATTTACTCTTAAACCAACAGAAGACACAGGGTAACGTGCACACACACACGCGCGCACAAACTTACACTCACACACATACGCACACATACACACACATGCGTGTACACATACTCACACACAGACACGCGTACACAGACACACACATTACACTCTCTCACACACACACACACACACACCGACACGCACATGCGTGAACTTACACTCGCACACATACACACGCACACACGCTCGTAAACTTATACTCCCTCACTCACACACACACACGCGCACACGGACACGCACGCGCGTACACTCACACACGCTCGTAAACTTATGCTCACACACATGCACACACATACACACACCCGTACACTTACACTCACTCACAGACACGCTTGTAAACTTATACACACACACACTCACTCACACAGGCGCGCACACACACACACGCTCGCACACTTATACTCACGCACACAGACACGCAAACATACGCACGCACACATACACACACGCGTACACTTACACTCACTCAGACACGCTCGTAAACTTATACTCACACACACACGTGCACACACGCTCGTAAACTTATACTCACACACACACGTGCACACACGCTCGTAAACATATACTCACGCACACAGCCACGCAACCATACGCACGCACACATACACACACGCGTACACTTACACTCACTCACAGACACGCTTGTAAACGTATACACACACACACTCACTCCCTCACACAGACAGACACGCAAGCACACACACTCGTAAACTTATACTCACTTATACACAGACACGCACGTGCACACATACGCGCACACACACACACACACGCTTGTAAACTTATACTCGCACACACACACTCACACATACGCACACGCACGTAAACTTGTACTCGCACACATACGCACAAACACAGACACACACGCACAGACACATTTTATATTAGGTTAATGATATATTCTATTCCCTTATCCTAACCTACCCCTCACACAAATTACAGGAATTTTGTGATTTTCAAAAAACACTTTTTAGTATGTTTTTAAGCCATTTAGTTTACGGGGACACCTCATAAACCATGTTTATGCTGTAGAACCCATGTCATTATACACATTTGTGTCCTCATAAACTATATATCTCTCACTCTCACAAACATGATCACTCACACACTCACTATCATATTTGCACACTCACACATACATACAGGTTTCAACCGGTTCATTGGACAGAATCTGCTCATTGATGATTGGGACATTGGTCTTGAGCATCAGAGTGGTGGTGATTTTTTAAGTTTAAAGTGAGGAATGATATGTTTCTGTTTTTATGAAATTTAGTGGTGTAAAAAGTATGTTATTATGCTTTTGAACATGGCGTCCCAATTTTTTTTTTTTTACTATTGATTTTGCTGCTTAATTTGGCTTTAACAGGACAATTATAGATGACATGAATCATTATAAAGAAGAGTGGGATGAAATGACCCAAAACTCATGTTTATGTTCACGTTAGTGCTCACTAGCCGCTGGGCCGCGTCTCTGATACTCAAGACTGTGTTTACAGGTCTGTGTTTGTTGCAGACTGCCGACCCACCGGCTGGCGGCCCGGTCTGTGATCCGCTCTCTGGAGCTGGAGGAACGAGCCGGAGGAGCAGACGCGGAGAACATCAGGAGAAGGATTGTGGAGCTCAGCGTTCAGGCAGGAGTGAGCAGCGCTCACACAGCATTCATCGGCGTTAATAAAGACCGCAAACAGACTGTGAAAGGGCCGCTGCTGCAGAGGAGAGTGCCAGTGCCAGGTAAGTTGTGTGTGTGTGTGTGCTTGTTTGTGTTTACTGATTTATTGTCCGTTTAGAGCAATCCTGATCCTGGAGAGCCACTGTCCTGCAGAGTTTAGTTCCAATCCTAATTACAATTTTTCTCGATTTCTAACACACTGTAACTGATTATTTGGCCCAATTTTCCAAACCATTCATACAGTTCTCGAAACAAAGACACGTTTCTCAAAACATTTAGCACATTTCCCCTGTTTGCACACACGTTCCAATTTGTTCAGTGTTTTCTGCAAAACTCTACACAAAAACGGCGGCATTTTGCACAGATTTAACCATGTTCTCATTCAGAAAACACACACACAATATAATTAACTCAAGCATCAAAAAATTAACTCAAACAGCACACATTTATCCATGTATGAACATTCAGTAGCAAAACTGATGACAGCAATCAGAATCTCAGGATGATATGCACAAGAGCACAAGTGATTGTGTTTTGGAACATGAGATTGCAGGGGGAAATAAAAACGAAGGGGATGAGGTCAAAGGTAATTTGTTCCTGATGAAATACAAAGCACTATAGTTGAGCATGTTCTTCTGCATGGACTGACCGTGAGGGAAGTTGCTCTACAGGATCATCTACAAGCTTTCAATACTACTTACACAATACAATATAATTACAGTACATAGTAGCAGTACTTCAGATGAGAGAACGTTCATTATTCTATGTACAGTAAATACTGTAGTACATGTTGTACAGTACACCCTCAAACTCATTACTGTTGAATTGATTTGTAGCCAAGTAGTCCTTACATGTACTGTATTTGTGCAGAACTGAGAGACGGCTGTCTAGGGGAGGCAGAGAAGTCTTTTGTCCGAAGAATAAAAAAACTGCTATAACAAATAAGGATACTACCAATAATGTAATGCAGTTTGGCAGAGGATGCTGAATGAATGTATTTATTTATTTATTTACAGTAACTGACAGTATATTTCCGATGTGTGTTTATATTCTGTTGTTTGGTTTTTGAACGTTTCTCTTCTAGTGCTTTTCATCTACTGTAAGATCTCTTTACAGTAGTGTAATGAAAGTGAACTTTTCTTACAGTTTATTGCTGAATTGTACTGTATCTGCACCGCTCTATTTATGTCGTATACTGTAACAGACATGGACTTGCAAGATGATTCCTGTTTCCCAAAAGCAGGTTTTAGTAACTGTTTTGAGTTGATCTCACTAGTGTTCTCTAGACAGTGAAGTATGTGTGTATTTGACAGGTTTGTGTGTCATCTGAGGCTAAAGTTTGAGTCTGACATAAGAGAACATGTTTTTGACTAAACTTTGATTTTGAGCTGGAAGTTTGAAGTTTGCACAAGTTGGTGTGTAGTTTTGAGTTTGTGTTTATAGTTGTGAGAAAATGGTGAATTGTTTCATGAATTGTGTGTTAGCAATCGAGAAGAACTGTAAACACATCTAGACCTGCTAAACAAGGTCTTCAGGACAACTAGAAACTTCCAGGAAAGTGAGTTGGAGCAGGTCAGAACTAAACTCTGCAGGACATTGGCACTCCAGGATGAGGATTGGACAAAGCTGGATCACAAATATGATTTCATAAACAGTTTTCCTGTCACATAGTAGTTAGACATACATACATAATTTGGTGTACTCGCATAATCAACATGTGAAATTCAATTCTTTATTAGGTATGTTTCGGATTTCTGCGACGCAAAGTTACTGTATGGCAATGAGTGGTAAGAAATAACCTACGATATTCTTTGTTTTCATGGTTCAGTCCATCTCAAGCAGCCCAGTGGAGGATGTTTTGACTATTTTTGATTTTCCAAATTTGTTTGTTGAGTGATTACCTCTATGTACTGTTATTGAAGAATAGTTATGTTTTAACTGTTTTAGTTAAGCAGATTTTTACATAACTCAATATCACAGCTCAGGATATTCGTAGCTCCTTGGAACAAAACTGATCTTTAGAGCCTATTATTAAATTACAGCACATTAAATCAGATATTGAGGTTTAGATGTGAGCCATGACACAAAGATGGCTGCTGTGGTTAAACCAAGTAAAATAAAAACAAATGTGTGGTTTTTCAATACCAACACATGGAGTTAATCACTCCAAAAATTAAGAATGGTCAATCAACCAATTTTAAAATTTTTAGGTGACATGAGATCGATTTGAGCCATGTGTTTTTGTTAAAAGCTGGTTTGGTGTGACTGTTTTTTGTTTGTGATTGTCAGATATGTATTTTTATTCTTATACAGTATCTGATTGTCTCTGTTTTCTTAGCAAATACAGCTCCTAAATTGAGAAGTGCTATAAAGTGTAAGAGAAAAAAACGTTCTGCGGGTATTTCACTGAAATTTATTCTTATTTATTTTCTTATTAGATTTTCCCATCTACTTGTCTTTTATTTTGTCACTCATTGAGTGATAGTTTTTAGCATATGCCCTTAACAGCCCTGGGTTTTGTCTGTTTTCTCAGCCCCGATGGTTCCCAAAATGGCATTTCGTTCAGCAATGCGTAAGAGAAATGCACAGACAGCAGCACTTCACCGAACATGTCTTATTTTTATTTATTTTTTTTCCATCTAATTGTCTTTTATTTTGTCACTCATTGAATGATTGTTTTTAGCATATGCCCTTAACAGCCCTGGGTTTTCTCTCTGATTTCTCAGCAATGGCTCCCCAAATGGCATTTGATTCTCCAATGCATAAGAAAAATATAAACCACTTCACTGAGCTTTTCTTGTTGAATGTGTATATCAATCTAATAGCCTTTTTCTGTATGTCACTCTTTGAACGATTATTTTTTAGCATGTTCCCTCGAGTCGTCCAACATGATGATGATGATTGAATGTGATGCCGCGTCATATGAGGGTAAATCAAACAAAACCGCCTAAATCAGACAGGATTCATTTTATATGGAGACATCATATTATGTATTAGTTACTGAGCTGCTTTTGGATTTGAATCCCTTCAGTCATAGCACTTTATAGAAACACTGCATGTAGATGCACATCAGGTTAGAAATGGAAAGGAACAATTGTTTTCTTCACTTAATTCAAATGACAGGAGATTAAAAAGAGAAAAGTACATTATAACGTGCAGTTGTCATAAAGTAGCCTGTATTGATCATCATGCTTTTTATCATAGAAATTTCATCAGTCAGGGTTGGTTATATTGGGTTAGAATTGGGTTTTCTTTTTCTGAAGTGTGTCTTGCACAAATTAAATATTTTATTTTAAAATCAAACTGTAATTGATGACGTCACCGCATTTGGACGATGATGTCATCACCGCTGGTCTGCCTGCTTCAGGTGCTGACGTTTAACTTTAGAAATGGCAAAAACTTGCTCCGTGATGGAGTTTAAGAACATTGAAAAAGAGACATTACTGGCATCTGTTTATAGATGTCCGTCACAAAAACAAAATCCTGTCTGAATAAGGCTTAAGGCAGTTATGCTGCTTTTATTTCATTTGATTGTTCTGCTGTAATCCATAAACATATCAGAAACAATGCTGCTATGGGTATCCAGATGACTCCTATCTAAACTATCTGTGTATTTCAGAAGAAGCTGAGCCCCAGAAGGACCCTTTGCTCCAGCTGGTCTCTCTTCAGAAGGCCTCGGGATGCTGGGAGCTCAACGCCTCATTGGCTGCTGTGTTTGGGAAGACTGAGGACGAGGTGACCAATCGGAAAGCAGCACAGGTGGGAGATGCAATGTCATATCCTCAGACAGGTTGATGATTGGTTCAGTGCGTGTGTTGAGGTGTGTTTGTGTTTCAGGTGGATGGGTCAGTGTGGGCCACCGTCCTCGCTCTCATCTGGTTATATGCGTTTAAATCAGATCAGCAGGATGAGTGGCAGTTTGTGGCCATGAAGGCAGCGTCATGGATCCGCTCTCAGAAACGTGAGACAATATTCACCACCACATGTTCTGTGAGTTAGTGCTTTCCATGTTCTTTTACAGTGATGATTTGAGTTTGCAGGTCTGTGTGTTTCAGCGGACGGCCTGTCTCAGTGTGTGTGTGATGGGAACGTTCTCTTGGGATGTCAGGTGACTGAAGACATGCTGGGAATCTGAAGACTGCAAATCCTGTGCTTATAGAAGACCAAATATCTCCCCTTAGCATGTTTTTTTTTTTTTTAGATTTTAAAGATTTTAAAAGAATAAACCTTTTGTATCAGTGGCAGTGGTATTTTTACTATATGTAAGTTTCAGGACCTGTCCTAAAATTCATGATGCTCTTCTAAATATGATTTTGGAAATATATCTTGCAGTACTTGGCGTTCTGAATTCACTATCATGATTTGTGACGGAGAATCCATTATTTCAGTATGTGTGTTTTAGTGAGTGGATTGTGTCGGTGTGGAAATATCAATACTGTTTTATCAGAAAGTTTTTGTTCACTAGCCATAATTACCTAATTTGTAGAATTACATTTTAATGCATTACAATTAAGAATTACATGAATCAGAATGGAGAAATGTGCAATTATAAACTGCCAAGAATGATAATTATAATGTCTATAAATACAGATAAATGTCTCCAGAACACACTGATTAAATGTGACTTGTGACCTTGGATACATTTTGTGCGTTACTTCACCTGTTTGTCTGCATAACAGAAAAGGATAAGCAGTCTGCAGTGGAAAATGTCTATATATGTGAGGGATATTAACAGTGCTGTACAGATAAGATCAGATTAATTAAATCTGAGTCAAATCACACTCTCATGCCTAAAATATATCCTCCCTCCACCCAGGTCTACTTGATACCTTCGATATGTGAATTATATGAATCGTGTGAAAGCATGACTGTAGATTTGCTGGGAGAGTCCGCAGTTCATCATCTCCCTCCCGGGGTGGTGCTGCTCTTCTCTCTAGAAATATGGCACATAGTCTTAGAGTTTGTACTTGACTAACTGGGGCCCAGGTCAGGAAGCAGACAGACTGGCTAAACCGACCGTCTGCTAGCCGCCTCACATCACAGAAATCAGTTAATTCTCAGCACATAGAGACTCTTTCCCCTAGATAGCACACTATAGAGACTGTGTCTGTTCCCCGACCTAGAAAATACAAAAAACGTCCAAACCAATTTAAGAGTAACAATTTAATTGATGTTCAACAAATAAAACAGATGCAATACGGATAAACAAATGATAAAGCTTGGCTTAGTGAATATCAGGTCCCTTTCTACGAAAGCACTTTTTGTAAATGATATGATGACTGATCATAAACTAGATGTGCTCTGTTTGACAGAAACCTGGCTAAAACCTGATGATTACATTATTTTAAATGAGTCTACCCCCCAAGATTACTGTTATAAACGTCCAAAAGATAAAGGAGGAGGTGTTACTTCAATTTATAACAATGTTTTCAGTATTTCTCAGAGGGCGGGCTTCAAGTATAACTCGTTTGAAGTAATGGTGCTTCATATAACATTATCCAGAGAAACAAGGGTTAATAATAAATCCCCTGTGATGTTTGTACTGGCTACTGAATACAGGGCACCATACAGACTTTATTAAAGAATGTGCTGATTTTATATCCAAGTTAGTGCTGGCTGCAGATAAAGTTTTAATAGTTGGTGATTTTAATATTCATGTTGATAATGAAAAAGATGCATTGGGATCAGCATTCATAGACATTCTGAACTCTATTGGGGTTAGACAACATGTGTCAGGACCTACTCATTGTTGAAATCATACTCTAGATTTAATACTGTCACATGGAATTGATGTCGATGGTGTTGAAATTATGCAGCTCCTTGTTACAAGTATGGTAGAACCATCACTTCTACCACAAAAGACTGCTTTGTAAGTAATCTTCCTGATTTATCCCAATTCCTTAGCATATCCAAAACCTAAGAACAACTTGATGATGTAACAGAAACTATGGACTCTCTCTTTTCTAGCATTTTAGATACAGTTGCTCCTTTACGCTTAAGGAAGATTAAGGAAACCAGTCTGACACCGT